>OZ038497.1:61077363-61189863 GCA_964036315.1 Acanthosepion esculentum
AGATATTTGAATAAAAATTCAAAACATTTTTGTAAATTGCACTTGTTTTCTACCTCCAAATCAGTATCAATTCTCAGAGGTTACAATAAAGTTACAAATGTCACTTCTATTAATAAAATTTTTTATTCAATTTTTTTTATTTTTTAAATAACTGAAAATTTATAACCCAAGAGAGTGTGAGACCACCCCCTATCCACCCCAAATGTTATTCTGGTAACTACCAGTTGATTCTTTATATATATATATATATATATATATATATATATATATATACACACACACACACACACACAGACAGACAGACAGAAAAAAATCTAAAATATCTTGTCCTTTTGTAAGATTTTCAACACAAAGTACACAAATAATGTGGAATTGGTTTCTAGATATAATGATTAAATTCAACAAAGTCTTGTTTAGTTTATGATGATTAAATCATGTTGAATCATACACAAGCCATGTCCATAAAGTATCCACTCATTTTGAATTATCTTGAGAACTAATTGCACAGCTTTGATGTCGCCTAGCAACTTATCTGAGGGGACCTTATTGCACATACATGAACACTCTCCCATGTATGAAACCATTATATGAACTGTCAGATTTCTATGATTTATCAACCTTTGCAGGTTATTTAAAGCCAGAAAATATTTTAGATAATATTTTTTTTAACATAATAATGGTTTAGTGATACAAGTCTTACTAATTAATATATTTGTATAAGTGAATATAATGAACCCAATGATTAACAATTTTAAAACATTACCCATTACACCACCCACACATCCAAGCTTAGAGCAACTGGTATTCCCAGCAACTTCTGAAGAGTAAAACAAATGCTGGAATAAGTCTATCAAGTTCCCAGGGAAGTAAAGGGAGACAAAGGCAACATTACCCTAGAACCTTGAATAAGTTCTTGCTGTTTTCCAACAGATGGCGTTCACAGAACTGCATGTGTGTAGTTTCAGATGGTAATGCATCTATAAGGAAGTACTATAAGAAAGCTTGAAATTCAGTGTATGTCATTTCACCAAAGTGTAAACAACTTTGTTTTTCATAGCATTAAACGTGTCAGATTTTGTTTAAAAGAAAGTGTATTTGCAGGGAATTTTACTGCATTACTTTATTCAAAAGAAATCTGCAGCTGAAGCACACAGAATTCTTGTTGAGACTTACAGCAAACATGCTCTGCCAGAAACATGCAAAGAGTGACTTAGATGCTTGAAAAATAATGATTTTAATGTAGACAATAAAGAATGCTCTGGTTTACTGAAAAAAGTTTGAAGACGAAGAATTGGAGGCATTACTTCATAAAGACTCATGTCAGGTGCAAGCTGAACTTGCAGAATCATTAGGAGTTGATCACACAAGAGTTTCGAAACATTTGAAAGCATTAGGAATGATTCAAAAGCAAGGACATTGGGTGCCGTACGAGTTGAAGCCAAGAGACGTTGAATGGCATCTTGTCACATGGGAACAGCTGCTTCAACAGCAGAAAAGGAAAGGTTTTTTGTATCGTATCATGACCAGTGATGAAAAGTGAATACACTACAATAACCCTAAGTGCAGAGGACCGTGGGGTAAACCTGGCCATACTTCAACACCAGCATCAAAGCCGAATATCCATGGTTTGAAGATTCTGCTCTGCATTTGGTGGGTCAGCTGAATGTAGTTTATTATGAGCTGCTCAAAACCATCACAGGAGATAGCTATCAACTACAATTAATGAGTCAGAGCCGAGCATTGAAGAAAAAATGGCCGCTATACAAGCAGAGACACGACAAAGTGATTTTGCAACATAACACTAGGCCCATGTTGCAAAACAGGTGAAAACCTACTGGAAACGCTTAAATGGGAAGTCCTACCCCACCCGCTGTATTCACCAGACATTGCTTTGTCCAATTATCCCTTGTTCCAATTGATGGCACATGGCCTGGCTGGGCAGCACTTTCATTCTTATGAAGATACCAAAAAATGGGTTGACTTATGGTTAGCCTCAAAAGATGTGTTGTCTTCCCGACATGGAATTCAAATGCTGCCAGAAAGATGGGAAAAACAGTGGCTAGCAAAGGACAATATGTTTCGGGACATGTTTCTTACTAATTTTTGTAAATAAAACATTACTTTTCATGAAAAATCAGTGAGAACTTATTCAAGGTCCTAATATGATTTTTTGTTTATAAACAGATGTACTTAAATTTGAATAAATCTTAAGCAACTCCCCTACTAATGTCAAGGTGTCTTAACTGTCAGTGTTGCTTTAAAAAAAAAGATTGAAAAAATTTTATATTGTATTCACAAGTTCTAATTTTACTAGTTTAGTTACAATGAAATGTCTTTTTTATTTATTAAACCCAAGCATAACAATTTAAGTAATTACTTAAGCAACTTGAGTAATAAGTCTTGTGGAAAATTTTTAGCTTTTTTGGTACTGGTCAAAATTCCAAGTTGCTTATTAGAAAAAAAAAAAAAGATCACTTATGTTATTTATTTCTATTTTTTTTAAAACTAATATTAAATGGTTGGATACTTTTTAAATAGTATTTACGTTACTTCTTTAGGGAGCTAAGATAATCCAACATTGTTGAGAGAAAATAATTTTCTAGATATCCCCTAAGTTATCCTTTCTCTGAAAAAATGAATTCAGTATTTTTCAATCAAACCATGGGATGTGTGCAAAAGATTCCCAAACCACCTTTTCTTAAAGAAAAGAACTGAATATATAGTAGAAAAATGTTTTTAAATAAAAAATTGTATATTTCAACACAAACACACTATGTGTGTGTGTGTGTGTGTGTGTGTGTGTGTGTGTGTGTGTGTGTGTGTGTGTGTATTTAGGCAGCAATTCTTCTTTCATGTAAGTGTCATCAATATGACAGGCAAGATGCTTTGATTTGGTTAAATGTATATCCAAAAGTGCTTGGAAAATTTGGACAGTTTTTGTATAATTTATCTACTGAAAAGAAAAAAAATTATAAGATCATATGAGAAATTATATAACTTAATCAAAGCACCTTGTCTGTCATATTTAATGAAGCTTATATATATATATTTGTGCATGTGTGTATATATGAGTAGAGTAATATTTATTGAAAAGTAAAATCAGCAAACTCAGTTCAAATTCTGAATGAGCCTGTCACATTAATTTTGCACTAATGTCCTTTGGAAAAAGCAAGAATCCATCTCTTTTACCCCTCAGTGATGGGTTAAACAGCTGAATAAACTGGGATCTTTAGCCTCGTATGGTACCCAGTCTAAGAGAAGGACTACATTGAATTCAAAATGGTGGTGAAAGCAATGGGAAAACCACTAATTCATGTTGAGTCATAGATAATAAATAAGAAACATTTGGATAGCTATAATCACTTATGCCCTGAAGAGTCATGACATTATATATATTAGTATTCCAACCATGAAACCCAGGTTCAAATCTTACCATAGCCAATTTGCCAATGAGCTGATAATAATAAGCGTTGAACCCAGTTTTGTGTGTGAAATTGCCTCAATGAAACTGTTCAAAACTGTTGTGCTAGCATGAAATCACAAGTCATCATAACTGAGGGTTTGAGTGTAATGGCTTTGTTCAACTTTGTTGATCATACCAGACTATGCACTCGGTTAATAAACTGTAACTAAGCTCTGTTCACTATAATAGTAGTAGTAGTAGTAGTAAAAACCGAAGGTTGGCTGTGTGGGTGTTGATTAAACATCTGCAACAGGGATTAGCTAGCCACACTAGCCAGTCATTTTACATACACAAACATAAAAAACAAAAATTCAGCCAAGACAGATGTCCAGTTTGGTAAAAGTTTTTTTTTACTCATTTATTCTTTCCATTTTGAAGATTTTTTTATGCAGATTTTGCATACCTTACTATTGCGACCATCTTGGTTCAACACTAGTTTCAAGTTCAATCCCTATTTCTGGTAATGCTGAAAAATTACATACTCTGGCTCAGTGAAAGAAATAGACAAGCAACACAAAGGTGAATTAGACTGGGGAGTTGTAGATATCATTTTCAGATAAAATGCCATAGAAAAAGCACAAAAGGATTTCCAATTGCATAATTCTTTACTTGGTTTTACACTTGAATAAGATTGAATAAGTGTTTTGGAAAAGAGGAAAAACCTGTACACTACAACAAAGAGTGATATTATCAAAATGGCTGGATCTGGACAACTGTCTTTGATTATCATTTCTACAATTGTCTCCAGAATTAGTGCAAAATATCACAACACTGGTACTATACAGAATGTAATGCACCATAGACAGCAAAGAAAAATCACTGGGTGTTTTGACTGGAGAATTAAATTATCTCAGTATATGACTGCTTTCCTAAGCCCAGAATTAGATGAGACAAGGAACCTTCCATCTCACACTGCAAGACAATGGGTCCCAGAAGAGAAGTTACTAGTTTTGTCACCATCTTACTAATGCCAAAGGACATAAGAATTGGAACCATTTTCTCTATTTGAACAAAGTAAAATTCACATTGGTTATATCAATTATTTTCAAAGTAGAAGGTAACATGCTCCCAAATCCATGTGTGGCACAGTCAGATGAAAATAACGGTACTGAGATGCATGTCTGCATACAGTGTTTGAAGGATCTAAAGAGTTGGTAGCATTTTGTAAATAGATCAATACTTAGACCTAATATAGAGCATAAAGTAGACAAGTTAGAGGATCTGTTTAGAGATTTCAACACAATAACAATCAGAAACATACCTTGCAATAACAAAGGCACTTCATACAGTTCATTTTTTTTTTTTTTTTTTTTTTTTTTTTTTTTTTTTTTTTAC
This sequence comes from Acanthosepion esculentum, assembly GCA_964036315.1. Lineage (NCBI taxonomy): Eukaryota > Metazoa > Mollusca > Cephalopoda > Sepiida > Sepiidae > Acanthosepion > Acanthosepion esculentum. The sequence goes on from OZ038497.1 coordinate 61,082,162, forward strand.
AGTGGACCTCCTCAGTTCCCTGATCAAATCCAATTGAAAAACTTTGGGGAATTCTAAACCAGAATCAAAATATATTACAGAGTTTCCAGAGAAGTTCAGTTTTTGAAAGAGGATAGACAAAAAAAATGCATAACACAATGTTGAAATGGTTGTTGTGATAAAAAAACAAAACAGAACAGAACCAACAAAATATTTATAACCAATTATTTTGTAATTAATGAAGGTGTTATTTTTCAATTAGCTTTGCATATACATTTTACTTATTGCAATAAAATCCCTATTTCATTATACACTTGCATCTTTTGAAAAATAATATTCTCAATTGTATATATATATATTGTATATTTTGTTTTATTTAAATCTGCAAAGGCATTAAATGCTAAATTTAATTATCCTATATGTGAGAGAGAATGAACAGAAATCAACACTGCGAGATGACAATTTCATGACTCAAGTGACCTTCAGGTGTATTGAAAATAGCTTGAGATATCATACTGACAGACACCAAGCAGTGTTGCTTTCTATATCCATACTGTATCTACAAATGTGCTATCACCAATATTGAGCATTTTCCCCCTATAAATATAACATTTTAAACACACACAATATATATATATATATATATATAATAGGGAGCTGAAAAGCCCTGACATACAAACAAGGATGAGAGAGAGGGATTAAATAAACTGATACATGCCATTTGATCAGATTTTGGTAAGTGGGTCAGACCAACTTTTTTTAGCACCACCAACAGGCAGAGAGACAAGATAGAGAGAAATAGAGACAAGTTCGAGAGAGAGAGAGAGAGAGAGAGAAAGAGAGAGGTAGACAGATATAGATAGATGCATACAAATACAAACATGAAAAACGGTATCAGTTATTTGTTGATTCATTTGTATCAGATTTCTTATCTTTGTTGATTTGCTCTCAACATTTCAGCCACTCACTGCTGCAACCTTCTTCAAGTGTCTATCATATTTTTTAACCTTCCAAGAAGATTATTCTTATTGCTCAACTTGTCATATCTGGTGTCATTCATAGAGAGTTTCAAAACTCATGATTGTCAGTCCTTCCTTATAAGACTGATCTGCCTCTTCATTGAAATTCCCTAGGAAGGACACTGAATGTGACAGGTAGACAAATGAGAACAGAGTATATTCCAGCTGAGTAAAGTAAAGGTTTGGTTTGATTCACAAGAGATTTAAAAAACAAAACAAAGAACAATAAAAGAAATCAAATCTGATAAACTATGAAGAAAAAAAAATGGTCAACACATTAAATTCTACCAAAAATAGATATTTTTTTGGTTAAAAAAAAATCCCAGCATAATCCCAACTTATTTTAATCTGATTTATTTATATTAAATATTACAATAATTCTTTAATCCTTTGTTTGCTTGGATTAAAAGCAGTAAAACTGAACATGCGAGGAAGTATAGGGGTGATAAGAATGTGCTTTGGTTTAATCTGCTTAAATAATCTGAATACAGCTGTTTGCAAGTTTACAGCACTTTGTAAAAGAAAGGCTTAAATTAAATGAGAATAGTAATCAGAATAAGAACAAAGAAATTTGAATAGAAAAAAATATAATAGAATAAAATAATCCTATTCAGTAAAAAAAAAAGAAAAAACAGACAAGATGATGGAGAGGAGGTTTCTAATTCAAATGATTTGTTTTATCTAAAGAAACACATGGAGTTTTTTTTTGTTCACAAATTGAGTCAAACAATTAACTACTTACCTCCACAAAGTTACAAACATTCCAAGTACAACAGTACAATAACCTCATGGATTAAAATGTTAGTTCATGAATTTGTTGGCATAGTGATTTAGAGTTCAATCCCTAGTCCAGGTAGCACAGGCTTAGATTTAGTGGAAAAGGACAAGCAATAACTGCACAGTTCAAACCAAGATCAGATATCTCTAGATATAGACAGCATGAGAACAATCTAATCTTGTACATTAAATAAAATTTAAGTTCAAAATTCCCTAAAGGTCATTCAGATTGACAGATTGGTTGGTTGATTCATTTTCTACAGTTTATCAACACTTTGCAGGTTATTTAAAGTCATAAAATAATTTGGATTGTATTCTTTAGGAAGATAATAATAGTTTAGTGATACAAGTCTTACTAATTAACCCATAGTTGGGAGGAAGAAGAGGTATATTCATGCCTTTTTCAAGGGTATTTGCATGTAAGTTAATATAACAAATCCAAAGGGAATTGAAACTCAGCTCTCCAATTAACAATTCCAAGCCATTATCTATTACACTAACCACACATTCAAGCTTAAAGGACCTGGTATTCTCAAGCAATCACCCATTACTTAACTTAGGTGATTGTAGTGGAACCAGTGTTTCAAGATGATGCAGCCATAAGCAGACACCTGAAAATGTGTCTGGGGGGAGGGGGTCATAATGGTCAAAATGTTATAATAAATATGTGGATATTAACCCAAATGTATATAATTCTGGTTCTTTAGTATTTAAGTTTGTTTTTAATTTTCCTTTACAAATAAAGTTAGACAGAGGTCATATATTGACCTATGTTTGCTTCTTTGGCAACACAATATCTGCAAAAGTCCTCAGAGATTTTCAATGACATTTTCTGAAAGAGCAGATCATAGGTCAAAGAATAATTAATTTTGGGATGGAATCTCTCAAAAAACACTTTGAACAGTTTCAGATGTCAGTAACAAATGAGGACACTAGTTAAAGTAAATCAGCATTAACAATTATTCCTCCTCTCAAAAATAAAATACAATAAATCTATTTTATCATAATCAAGTGCAACAGAATTACAAATAAGATGAAACAGATTTAGAGCATTTTATACATAAGTACACAATTCCATTGAATGTGATAACTATATAAGATTATTAATCGATTACAAAAAATTAATTCTATTGCTAATCATTCTTGCCTTCTAAATCCTTCATTAAACAATAGTAATTTCATCTACAAATCTTTTAGCTCTTTGGAGGATTGTACACCCTATGATATAAAAACATTAAATTTGTACATCAACCATATAACTACCACTCTACCCTATAGGTTAACTTGCCATTTATCTGGTCAAAGTGACATTCATACTCATAGTAATGAACAGACTGTCAGGCAGATATTTTAAGTACTACTCATTAATGTATACAGAACAATGTTAATTGCAAAAACAAGTTAAAATTCTTGAAGCCATTACCATAAAATTAAATGAAAAATCTTCAAGTTAAATAAGATTTTTTTTAGTTGGGGCACTCTTAATAGGTTTAATAACTGACAGATACATTCTGCCAAGTTTCCTTCCGCATTATGTCACCTTTAAACACAATTTCCAATTTGAATTTAAAAATTAAAAGCAAAAGTTTTCGTACATTTTAAGCTCTCATTTTGCTAATGGTCAGGAGTATGGAGAAATTGCTCAATCCTAAACATTTGGAAATATTTCATTTATGCAACAAATCAACTGTAAGGACAAAATGAATTAGACAAAAAATAGTAGTCAAGGAAGGAAATTTTTTTAAAAATCTGAGCTTTTCCCAAGGATTTGCTAGACTTTGATAATTTTTTTAAAGTCCACCCAATACAATTTTTAAGAGCCACTCAAGCTAGAGGGTGACATGAAGTGAAAACTGAGGATATGGAGGAAAGATAATGATTGCCTCTTAACTTGAAGAGGTTAAGATTGTAGCATTCAGGTAAGCATCAACATGGGAATCTGTTCCACAAAAGAGCAGTTCTTAGAAAAATACAATCTGAGTGGCACTTTCTTTATGGGGGAAATGAGGGTGATTCAACTTCATATAAGTCTTAACCGTAAAAGGTCTGCTGGAACTATATAATAGAACTCATCTGAACATTTGCCATGGAAATAGCAATAGAATAATGATAGGCTTGCGATGTTGCATCTGTGGATAAGAGGCTGCAAAGTGGAAAATAAATCATCTTCCACAAGACCACATAAACAATTCTGATCTCTATCAAGGATAGAAACAGAGGGTTGAGCAGCTCCCTTTTTTTTTTTATCTAATCTGACTCTTGTGAAAATAAAGCATGGCAGAAGGAGTTGGGTATCTTCTGGAGCCAGAGAATGAGTATCTTTAGCAATGGATTGAATATATGAGTCCCATTTGAAGTCTGAAGTGAAACTGAGACCAAATAGATGTTCAATTTTGAGCACATTTTAATTGATTCATTTTTTAAATTGATTAATGTTTATATTTTCAAAATATTGTTATTAGTAAAGACAATTCCTCATTTAAAATCTATTTTGCAAAGTAGTTTCAGTTTAATATAAGTTTTTGATAACAAAAATTTTGTTGATTGAGTCAACAGTGGGTAGAGATAGAGATAGCAGGAGAGGTAGAAGGAGGGAGATATAGAGATAGATACAGAGGGAGGGGGAGATTAATACAAATAAAATTTGTCACTTTGCCTGATTGATGCCATATTCAGCACTTGTTTTTTTCTCTCTACTACCAAGGTGCAAGTCTTACATACCTGGAGGGTAATGGGCTTCAATGCTGCCTTATGACTTATTTGAAGAAGGCTTGAATTTAGTACTATCCTTTTCTCAGACAAGTTACCCTACCAAAGCTAATGAGCACAATCTGCCCTCTAGAAACAGAGCCTACATAGAGTGATACCAAAGATATGAACAATATATATTTGGAGTATAATTTTGAGAGGATAAAATTCAATACAGCAGCTGCTTGTCAAGAAATCCTCCTTCATGCCATGTAACAACTCAAACAGCAAATTCCCCAATCACATGCGGCACCTGTTTATATCTTGGAAGAGAAGTTGGTTGAGGTGTGACCAAAAATTTGCATGACATTCTCATATATAAACAATAATCGAGTTCTTTCTTTCTTTTCCAATGTAGGATACATATGTTACGCTGTCGCTTGGTTTGATGAGGTAAGTCACCATTTCCTTTGCTACAATATTATCACATTGACTTTTGCACCCACCTGTTTATGAAATTGCTGCAGTTGTAATCCAAGGAAATTTCAAAGAGACAGTAAAAACTAGAAGCAAAGATACATAAATTTTTGTGAAATTTCTCAAATTTATGTTTGCATGTATTTTCAAGAATATTCTTTTTATTTTTCAGAGCCTACCTCCCGCTGCAATTTATCTGGATGCCAGAGTTCGAAAGTTAATCTCTGGTCATTAGTATTCTAGCTATAATACCAGTGATTTAGACACAATGTAATAATTTGGATAATTTTGTTTTAAAATATCTCACAAATTAACAAATACAATGTGTGTATTTATGCATGTAGAAGATAGCCTGTAAAAAATTACAAAACAAGTAGCAAAGGCTTTTTCTATAAAATTATTAAACGCATTTATCTTTCTAAAGATGCAGGAAAAATGGTTGGTTTCCTGAACCACTACAGTAATTACCAGACTCTTCATGTTATTCTCTACCTTTACAAGAGCCAGATCAGGCCAAAAATGGAGTACTGTTGTCATATTTTGGTGGGAGCTGCCCAGTCCTCACTTTCCAGTTAAGGATAGAATCCAAAAGTATCTCAGAATCCTTCTGGGTGACAAGTTATTTTCTACCGTCCAACCTCTCTCTCACAGACAGGATCTGGCAGAGCCTCTCAGTGCTTTATCGTTACTTCCATGAAAAGTGCTTGGACAAACTACATTCCTTGGTTCCACCAGTTCTAACCTTCACAGCTAGGACCTGCCATGCCACACACATATAGCAAACCACCCATATTCCTTCTATATTCCATTGGTTAGAAGTAAGTACCACTCAAACAGCTTCTTCCCACGAATCATTGCTCTGTAGAACCAACTCCCAAGAGGATGTTTCCCTGATCACTAAAATCTTAACCTGTTCATCCCCTGCTATCAGCATAAACTACCTCTTACTGTAAACCTCTACCTCAAGTGGCCCCTGAGCCTTGTACAAGGTGAACTTCACTGTAAAAAAATAAAGGAAATATAATACCAATAAAAAGAAAATAAGTATTTAAAAATTATTTACTACTCTGACAAGCAATAAGCAATGGTTAATGAACATATTCTCTCCAATACTAGACTGAATAAATACCACTTTGATGCCAAATAACTTTTTGCCAAGCAAAATAAATGCTTTAAAATTTATTTTTAATCTTGATTTAGGATTAACAAGTGCCATTTGGACAGCATCAGAAACGTACAGCTTGTATCTCCATAATTATGTACAACCTAGTGAACCATACACACACGCAATTAGATAGATATCAATTAGTAAGCACTGCATGAACAGAGAAATAATGAGGCAGAGAACAAAGCAATAAAAAAAGTACTTGTAGTCTTCTTAGAGATTACTAATTATAGTAAAAATAAAATTTTAATAAGAAAGATATTTTAAAAAAATAAAAAATATTCAATACAAGCCACTGCCTCAAGCAATGAGAAGAGAAGAAAAAACAATGGCTGATGAATAGGAAGAAAACTAAAGAGAGTCTATTTTAATCAAGTCTATTTCTGATGCGTTTTTTTTATTGTTCTTTCTCTAGAAACTGATGGTTAAACTTAGTTTCATAATACAAACATCACTTTATTTAGCAACACTAAATTGGAACACTATCATTGTTGCTATTGCTTTTAATAATTATTAAAAAAAAAAAAATAAAATAAAATAAAAGCTACCACAGATGAAAAATCATTATACAGTTCCAGATCGAGTTCCCGGGCCTAGAAACTGACCATGCCTTCAGGGATGTAGCTGTACTCACTACACTTAGCCAATTGTTACTTGGTGAGACTATTTAATCCATAGTTGGAGGTTTTGAATTCAGAGTTATCCTTCACCTAGAATGGTTGACACTCAAGGCTGTATGACCGAGTCTGTCCTTTTATTTACTCATAGCTGAGGTGAGAAGAGATGGAGTCATGCCTTTCCCAAGAGTATTTGCATGTAAGCAAATATAACAAACTCAACTAGAATTTGAACTCAGCTCTCCAATTTCTCAATCGGAGCTGCTATCCATTAATCCACTGTACCTCCAATAATAATAATAATAATAATAATAAACATTTTGCAATAAAAAAAACAGATGTCATTCTTCTAATAAAAAATAGTATTAAACCAAAACTGCGTTGAGTGTCCAAAAGGGAAAGATTGGGAGAAAGACAGAGAGTAAAACACAGAGAGAGGGGGGTAGGGAGACTAAAAGAGTGTGATACAGAGTGGAATTGGAGATGGGGAGTTGTGACCTAACAATCTGTTCAGAACATTTCAGTATTTTTAAGAGATACCATGTCACTTTTTTATAACTATTTGGGAATGGTTATGGCTTGTAAAGTACAGAGTGTGTATCATTCAAAAAAGATTATTAGTGAATTTGTGTAATTTACACATGTACTGATAGTTACTATTATTTATATAAATTCAGATATATTTGAATTTCTACAAAATTATTCTTTTATTTTAAGAAAAGAAATTAAATATAATTTACATGTTATGGAAACATGATGCTTGCTCATTTTGAGTGGAACCAAGCCTGCTTCATGTTGCTATAACAGATTTCCTCATTACTCAGTAATGAGAGCTGGTTCTTAAATATTACCCAATGGGTGAATCTATTATTGCAGACAAGAAAACAATGATGGAAAAAGTCACATTGTTCATTAGCTATTTTATTGCTAATTCTTTTTATACAGAAGTTTCCTTTTTATCAAAATCAATGAAATATAAAGATCACAAAAGACATAACAAAAATCAATAAGCAGGACATTTTAATAACATAATGAAATACTTCATCAAAACAGTGGTTTCTAATCTCTACACATTTCAAAGAAAGATTGATCAATATTTGAATTATAGTAATCACAGAAAACCTTTCAAAGTATTATTGGCAGCAATAATCATTTCATATATAATAAAAAGGTTAATAGTTCTAAATAGAGAATAGCAGCACTTTCACTTGTAAGTTGGAATCTTCTTTAGTGTTACCTAAATTGGTTAGAATAAAAAAAAAAAAAAAACAGGACTGGAAGTACTTTGGTTTTCAGATTTTTTTTCTGATTTTGGAATACAGGCTATTTAATTTGTATATAGCATCTATAAAACGAGACAGCTTGGGAATGGAATCCAAGCATAAACACGATATCCCTTTACATTTCATAACACAGCTTATACATATACTCTGAAAGTAGTTTTATATAAAATTTAATAAATGTTGTGTATATACAGATAATGGTACTAGTCATGTAATGCTGACACATATTTAAGTGGTGAAATTAAGATTTCATATAAAAATAATGTTTTGTACTTTCTGCACGTATACAGAAAAATATGATCACTACTTACAAAAAATATATAAATGCAACACCAAACACTACTTCTACATCAGGTATGAGAAACTGGTAGAAGAAGGTACATCAGTGATGACATCACTGTGAGAAGGAAAATTCAGTAAGCTATCAGTCTCTACCAACAATGCCATGTTTTGATTAAAATGTTACAATATATACAGGTACATGTATAAAAACAAAATATGGATTTTGATTACAGTTAAATTTAACTGAAAAGAAATCAGCATTTTATTTGTAACACTGCAATGCAATAATCATGCTACAGGTAGACATGTTGCTTTCTGAAATCTCCCACCTCCTGTTCCACCGTCCATTCACACAAGCTCATCAGGGATTTTGGCTCACTTACTTCCACTATTTCTCTTGCCTTCAATATGCCCCATGAGGGTTATGTTTTCCAAGACCACCTTCCCCATTAAGTGTCCAATGAATTTCAGCTATCCCTTCCCAATTCTGAGTATAAGTGTTCTTTCTGTTACCATTTTCTTTGTTATTGCTTACGCACTTTGTTCACAAAATTTTCAATATTGTTATGTAGAACAACATTTCATTATCTTTTACCTCCTTAATACCTGTTCTTTTATTGTTCTCTCTCTCCTTAAAGTGGTTTTCTTTTCTAGTAGAAAAGGTATGGCTGTTTGGAGTACCTGCTGTACTCTATCTTTTCAATCACAATCTGTGAGACAACTGCAAAACTCCCAACATAAAGCACGACCACTCAACTTGTCAGCTTCTGTTGCCCATCTGATGTTCTCTTACTCATGCTCATTTTATTGAATTGCTGAGGCTCAGAAATTTGCATAAGCCACAAATCTGTCTCACAAAATCCGAGTTACAAGATCAAGTTATTCTTAAATTGTAACTTTTGGATCATCCATATTTTCTGTCACATATTTTGCATGCAAGACACGTACAAGTGCGTTTTGTTCCAGGAAGTAAGCCATTTTCCCTTCTACATCTTTTTCTCATTCTCTCACACTCAGTAACTCTTTACATTTTAGTGGCTTTATTGCCTTACTTGGGGTAAAGTGGTTAAAAAAAAATCTGCATGGGAGTTAATTCATTGATAATCTTTTTCCAAAGATTATTTTTTCTTCAAGGACAGTAGGCTCGATTGGTTAGAGGGTTGTTCAGCAAAAATTAAAATAAATTTTTTAAAAAAACTAAAATAAATAAAACAAAAAACTAAACCAAATAAAAAAAAATTAAAAAATATAAAGAAAAGACTGATATGAAAATCTATTTCTAGAAAGTTGTCTTCACAAAAAAGCAACTTATTTGATCTGTTGTTCAAGAAAAATTTATGCATAACTAATTACATCCATTTCAAACAATATTCACATTTGTTGTCTATGTTGAATCTGGCCTTTGTCTATTAAATATGTTAAGTGAAAAGTCAGAAATAACAGATGACAATGTGAGATTGTACATGTTAATAAAACTGTGCAAAATTAGAGAAGTTAGTATGTATACACAAAAAAATCTCCCAGCAAGTAGAAAATGGGTTAATGAGAAGACATTCCATATTTTCTTTTTATTCATATGCTGTCCTAATAACAGCAGGGTACCAAGATTAAGCAAGGAGAGGGCAAGCCTTCATGGTAAGAAAAAGCAATACGTTTTATTTTTTAAAAAAATAAAAAAAAAAAGGAACCTTTTTCACTATGATGATATGGATATATTTGTGCATGTACATATATGTCATCCCTCTTTCTTTTCATATTTAAGAGAACTAGCAACAAGCGTCTCATCATAAATGTCCCAATAAGATAAATAGTACCATCAATATTTAATGTAGTCAATTGAGAACATATACAAAAACAGTAATCCCCTTTCAAAAGAACTCGCACTGTAAGAATAATATAGACTACAGAAGAAAAGAAATGTACCATTCTAAGCATATCGTAATAGCTAGAGCATCAGGCTGTATAACAACTAAAAGGCTAAGTAGTCTTCTTTTTCTATGTGCCATGTTCCTTCAGGATGTTAGCAATCACGGCTCTCCACAACTTCCTGTCCTTGTAGTTCTTAATAAATTTTGTCATTTTGTTATCTCTCTTAAACCATGTTCCGTCATCCATTTACAAAAGCTTGCTAGGTAGGTTATGCGTTGTTTTCCTCTTTCCCCCTTGCCTTCAATATGTCCTGTGAGTATCAAATTTGTCAAGCCAACATTTCTCCTTAGGTGCCCTAGAACTTTCAACTACCTCTTTTTGATGTTAAGTATAAGTGTCTTTTTTGTTTTCCTATCCTCTAAAACTGTCATTGCTCACATGTTTAGTCCATGGTATTCTCAGCGTACTTCTGTAGAACCACTTTTCTGTTGCTTCAAGTGTCTTCATCATCTGTGAGGAGATTGTCCCGCATTCACTGCCATATAGGTGGACTGATATTACACAACAATTCAGAAGTTTTTTCTTTGTTTCCTACAAAAAGTGAGGCATAATTATGGTTAGTTTAGGTTGGCTGATTTAATATGTCAACCTTTGTTGGGTTATTTAAATGTAAAATTTTGTATGGAGGCATCCAGTGACGATCAAACTCACTAAGTATGAATGGTTAATCAAACTAACCTTGTTAAACATTAGTCCATGATGGAGTATCTAGGAATAATTTTGCCTATAGAAAATTGATATTACTATTTAAGAGAAGAACAAAATAATCAGAGTTTTATAGAATTACTATAGAAGTTTATATACCTAATTATTTTACTTTGTGCCAGACTGTTCTTTTGTTACCTTGATCAGAAAAGTAATTATGCACTTTTAGATAAAGGATAAAAAATAGTATATCAAATAATCATCATAGATAAAAAAAAAAAAAATCTTGCCAAAAAAAAAAAAAAAATTGTTTTCATATTTCTTGAAAGAGTCTGAAATAGTTTAATCTCTTACATTTAAAGGTTTTGTCACTAAGTGTTGGTTTCAATTGCTAGGAATGACCACAAAATACTTTCCCCTACTCATCTTATAGGCAGAAGCACACAAATGCATACTGGGATTTTTTCTTAGCTAATAAGAGACCAGTTCTCAGTTTCATCTGACTCGTTCCCAGTCTGTCTTGTCATGAAGTCAAGTTACTATGTTCACTTGTTCGAACTTGCTTTTGTGTGTCAACTTCAATTCTTAGTTTGTGAACTTTTTGCCTTATTACTGTTAATTTGCCTTGCATATATTGTTTGATTGCTTTATATTTTTTGCCCTGTTCTTTTTTTTTGTTTATTGCAAACTGTCAATTCTATTTGAACAGTTCTGTTACTTATTTTGCATTTGACCATGGTTACTTGCTCCACAAAATTATTTTCTTATTTCTTGAAAGAATCTGAAATAGTTTATCTCTTACTTACATTTAAAGATTTTGTCACTAAGAAAGTTTTCCAGTGAGCTGATTAAATAAATTATCTTAAGATGCTAAACTGTTTAAGTTCAGAAAATGCAATAAACTGTTCCAGACAAATGACTTTATGTTCTCCTATAGGCATGCATTGTCATCCTGAAGAACAATACAGATTCAGTTGAACAAAGCTGGATATTTAAGGCATAAATCTTCATTCATTCAAATTGTTAAAAGATCTGATTTATCTTACTTTATTCTCACATTCACAATAGATGAAACTAACCATATTCCAGTAGGGCTTCACTAAGACCTAATAGTGTTGAGGTTTTGGTCTAAAAATTGAAATGGAATTTTCATTCCATTAAATGCTAATCAAATTCCCTTAGCTGATGCAACTATCAGACATTGCAGATAACATAAGTATGTCTTTTCAGTGTAAGGAATTTGGTGAATATGTACATTACAATTATGACAGAAAGACAATCACTTCTCTCTTTTTTTTCCAGGAAATTAAACAAAACAACCTTGAAAATGGGGTGAGTGACTAAAGTTGATTTTATTTATCTTTCCTCACCTTGTTATATTATTACAATTTATGCCAATCCTATTATAATTGTGCTTGTCCTTCCCTTTGTTAGATCGCAGAACCATTACTCCCTACCAATATTGCATAAACAATGGACTATTCCATTTTGACATCATGGAAAGAGGGGAAAGACTACTTGGTTTCGGTGAGAAATAAAAAAGACAGGGAAGAGAGAAGTGGAGAGAGAGAATCGAATTTAGCAGATAAAAACAGATGCTACACTTTAATCCCAGCCAAAATGTCAAGAAGCAAAGGCCAAAAAAGTGATGGCAACCATGATAAAAGCAAGCACCATTTTTCAGACACAGAATCAAATGCAGGGAAACAGAGTAAGGCAATTGACAAAAAGACCATAAATAAAATTATCTGCTGAATTATTTTTAAATTAGTATTAAGATAAATGTTCGTAAGACAGGGATTTGGCTACTTAACATTAATTAGCAATACCCATGAAAATATCAGTTTTCTTTTTTGAATTTTCTGAGGAATATCAATTATTAAGTTAATGATTGAATAAGTCACTTGTGACTTAATAAATGCCCATGGAAAATTCTATTGCATCAGTAAATGTTTGAGCTTAATAACTTTAACAAAATATTAAATACAACTGCAGGTCCTTATTTAAAGAAGTGGGTACAAATGAAAAGATTAAAAATTGACAAGTTTTTTCCATTTCACTGGAGCAGGCAGTAAACACATGGGAGCCTCATTACTTCTATCTTCTGCATGCATGCTTTCTTTTTCTCACTAAAACCAAACAGTGCCTCCAATATACCTTTTTCTTCCGTTTTTTCTTGCAATCAGAACAGAAAGGGCCATTATTTATCTGAGGTTATGACAAAGCATAACACATGTGCTAACAGAAGAACAAGCAGAATTATAATATGGTGTTAAATATATGAGAGAGAGTTTCCCCACCATATACTTTTCACATTTAATAGGTGCAATTTTGGATGATTATAGATTAAAAATTTTTCTTCCTCAAAATTGACATCAGTAACTTTACTTCATTATTTTTACAACAGATTTATTTCTTTAATCTAGCATCCATTTGCCTTTGAGTGAAAAATAAATTTGATTAACACATTTTTTTTTTAATCTTCTGTATTAAATATGAAATGCCTGATGTTTTCTTTAGTATATGATAGTAACTATTTTTCTATAATATTTTTCTTCTCAGAAAAGGTCAAGTCAAGCTTGCTACTGGTAACATGTAACTCAGTACAACCTGCTACATGGACAGGTGGCTGGCATCTAAAATCAGATACCTCATTAACTTTTCTGCTGGTGAAGAGAGTGGCATGTCACCCTGCAGGACAAAAACAAGACCTGTGAAAAAGTGGATGGGCTTCTTATGGTTAACACAGTTGACATGTGTATACACACACACAAAAAGGGGGGGATAAACATAACACCAATACATAATGCGTAAATTAATTACATCAAACTTAGTATAAAGATAACAAAAAATGAATAAAATGGCAGTCAATTGCTGAAACCTGACAAGTGAACTAAACAATTACAAAATCTACAAAACTCTGGAGTTGAGGTGCTAAATGTAACACCAGTCATGTTTTATATATATATATATATATATATATATATATGAATATAAGATATCGCACATTTAGTGCTGGTTTTAATAAAATAGTGCTCAATGTAATATAACAGAGCTATTAAGTATAAATAGCACTGGAAGCATGACTTAGAATTTCATGCACATCACAATCTTTAGGTGCCAAGATCCACCTTGTTATGTGTGAGATTAATCCCAGTTCTGCCCATAAAAAAACAAAAGACACATCTATGATGAGTGGGGGGAGTAATATAAGATTAAACAAGCTCAAAATAGCTAAACAGACATACAACAAATGTCTAACAACCTCCTACTGCTATGACTACTACTACACCTCCATTTTGGGGGGGAAAAAAAAGAAAAAAAGACAACTGATATTCTGCACCTGTTTCCAGACCCCAGTTCTAAAAACAAACAAATGCAAAAAACTTGTTAGAATTATGCAGGACTGGCTTCTTAATTCAAGGAATGAATTGAAAATTAAGAAATTATGACCAATATCATGGTGAGAATATTTTCTTTAAATGGGGAAAAACTAGGTTGGGCTTAACGTAAATAGTTTACAAAATATAACTGAGACAAACAATAAAAACTTACCAGTATATAAAACAATTAGAAAAGAAAAAATGAATTATTTTAAAGTTGAAAGAAATAAATTATTCAAAAGAGAAATTAAAATTCATTACTTTTTCCTCAGTAAATTTTGCAATTTTTGTTAAAGATATTTTTTCAGGGTCGGGAGTGGGTTATTATTTATTATTTTTTTTTTTTTTTCATTGAATTTGTAACATCAACCCTTAGCAAAAACTGAAATCTGCTCTGTATTCTTCTATTTTTATTAATTCACCTGCAAAACCTTTTTCTGTGAAAATGTTTTGCTTTAGTAAACATTATCATTGTAATGTAAGCACATAGTAGCCATTTTTTTTTACTTCTACTTCCATAACAAAGAATAGAAATTGAAGACAACTCACACAAAATAACCCAGTAATTAAAAATGTCTAACAGCACTATTCATTGATGCCTTGACCACTCAGCAGCTTAAAGAGTAAGCTCTTGTCATGTTTGGACATTTATAGTAGTGGATTTATTCAGTTACACAGTAGAGTGCCAATTAATAATGGATTAAAATTGTGTTCTATGTGCCAGATGTGTTTTCATTAGGCAAGCATAGTATTATGGCAGTAAGTGTTTTACATTCAATAAAGTAGTGTTCTCTTTAGAGAAATGCAAATGGCTGCTCTCAGAACAATGTAGCCCTTGTAATAAAGATGACTGTTGAAAACTGCTAGAAAGTCTGTTGCTTTATGTGCCAAAATAAGTCATCTTGAAATTAAAACCTCAAAAGGTCAAGAACACACTACTTTATATGGGATTGTCCCCTCAAGAAACTAGCTTGAAAACAGACATTGACATTATCCAGTACACTTTTGGTTCTGATTAGACAAGCCTGTCACTAACTTTAGCCAATTTTTGAAAGCATTGACACTTCCCAATATTTTCCTACTTGAGATACGTAACTCATAAGCTGATGATGATTAAACAGAAATCTCTTTTTCTCCATCTTTTTTTTTTTTATAAACTAAATTGTTAAAGCTTACTTTATTCAGATAGGATTTGAGATTCAATATTGGTCATTATTTCAAGAGCTGAAATATAATCAAAATTACGATAAGAATTTTCTATGTTCCATGTCCCTTCAGGACATAGACAATCATGGCTCTCTACAACTTCCTATACTTTGTAGCTCCAATGTTTGTCTCCTTACTATCCCACCCAGCTCTTCTTCTGCCATTCATTTACACAAGCTCGTTTGGTAATTTACCATTTCTCACTATCTCTTTTGCCTTCAATATCCTGTGAATGTCAGATTCTCTAGACACTCTTTCTTCATAATGTGTCCTAGAAATTTCAGCTGTCTTTCTGTTTCTATTTTCCTTAAAACTTCCTTGTTTACATATTCTGTCCATGATATTCCCAGCATCCTTCTGTAGAACCACATTTCTGCTGTCTCAAGTCTTAATTTGTGAGGAAATTGTTCAGCATTCACCAACATACAAGACTATTAATATTATATAGCATTTCAGCACACATTTCTTTATTTCTAATGGAACTGTTTATTAATACTTTTAGAAAGCATTTTTTGCAATTCCAATGTACCTTTGGATTTAAGAGTCACATTTTCCGTCATATGTTAAAAACATTGCCTAGATATTTGTAATTGTTAGATTTTGACATCACTGTAAAATAATCACAACAATGGTAATAGTAATTCTGAATTACTTTATTCTTGTACCAATGTGATACAAAAACAAAATCTACTCTACAACCACAAATTCGCAACTCATATATTGAACTGAGTCCCTTACAAACAACCATTCACTGCCATTTTACAATTGATGGTTAGTTCTTTCTTCCTGCTTTCCTTTACAACTTTGTTTACGATCTCTTGCAGTCTCTCTTGTGTCTGCCATCAACCTTGTCTATGAAGATAAGGATACTGGCCTGAATAATTCATGGAATATAATCTTTTAAACAATTTTATACAAATTTGTTAGCATGTATCAAAAGCTTTTTTAATAGACCTTTACTTCAAAGCTTATTTCCTGTACAAACCTAGAGACTATAAATACCTGCTTATAATAAAGATTCTTATATCTATTATTGTTATGATTACTATTGAACTATACTTTTTATACTTTAAGATGTTATAATAACAAATACAAGAATTGAGATTTTGGCAATTTACAAAAATTTTACATTAGATCTCAAAAGCCACTTAATTCTAAATGTGAAAAGAAATTAAAAAATACCTGATCATACTAGCCCAAACAGGATTATACATTTGAAAAGTGGTG
Source organism: Acanthosepion esculentum (assembly GCA_964036315.1). Lineage (NCBI taxonomy): Eukaryota > Metazoa > Mollusca > Cephalopoda > Sepiida > Sepiidae > Acanthosepion > Acanthosepion esculentum. Next base: position 61,098,839 of record OZ038497.1, read on the forward strand.
ACTTGTTCCTTAGAGGAGAAAAAAAAAGTGAATCACCATTGATTGTTAATTATGATGGTTTAAAGCACAAGAGGATAGACAACCATCAGCACTCAAAACATTTCTGAAGAGCTAAGATCATCAAAAGATAATATATGTGTAAAAAAAAAAAAAAAAAAAAAATAAAGCCTAATTACAGCTTCTTTCTCTTTACTTCCGCTTTTCTTTTTTTCTTTTTATTTTTTTCTCTCTTCTCCTCCTTCCCTTTCAATATATCACTTCCATTAAGTTAACCAATTAAATAGGTCAATGTCTGGTTCCTCCTCCCATAATACTAAGTATGATAGATAGAAATATTAAAATAAACCCTCTCTAAACTCGATCATATCTATCACACCACTTCTCACTGCCCTCTCTGTTAAATTACATAAACTTAATACTACTCGACAAAAGTGTAAATGTTCATTTCATTTTTCGTTTCACCTTTTGGAAGTGTAGTCTGATGATCCAGCGTCCTTTAAAAGGTCTATAGTGAAATAAATTATTACATGGAGCCTTAAAGTGGTCTGTTTTTCTTTAAATTATTAGCTCTGAATTTACATTGAGCTCTCAGGATTTCATCCTCCTTGGGACTACCTATACGGATTACCAAATTTTTCTTAACTTAAATACACATATATATATATATATATATATATATATATATATATATATATATATATAAAGAGAGAGAGACAAACACACACTGAGGTCAACACTTTTTTTTTTAACAACATATGCTCTGATATTGAGTACTTTTACCCATAATATAACATATATATATATATATATATATAGTGATGGGATGATTAATGGGAATTGGGAATCAGAACTTTTTGAGCTATTAGAATCAGAAAATCTTTAACCTAGATTCTTTGAATTTTTTTTTTTTTTTTTTTTTTCAGTTTAAAACTTAATTTTCCATTTCTGGTACTAATGATAAAAAGATATATTTATTGATTTTAAACTATCAGTAAAAGTAAAAGCTACAGATCATAACACCTAAGTTAAGTATGATGTAAATTTATTTTACTTGTGTGTAAAAAAAAAAAAAAAAATGAATTGTGTAAGTTTCTACTCAGTTTCCACAAAGTTCATTAGTTTAAAGTCTGTTTCAGTTCAAAATAAATTTTTCATTTCTTTTTCGAACATTGCTAATTCACCCATTTAATATTATAAATTATTAATTTAATAATTATAATCAAAATTATGTAATATAAACATAAAATGAATTCACATTGTTCTGCCATTGTTGTAATATTATTTAGGGTGTCTTATTCTTGAAGTGCATGCTGAAATTGAATTGTCACCCCTAAATTTGTTCATTCATTGAAAAATGCCATATATAAAATTTTAAGGAGACTGCATAATATTTAGAGGGCACCTTTGCTTGTCAAAACAGTAGACCCTTTTTATTTTACAATTAATAGCAAACCATTATTATTTGAATCTTTACAAATTATACACATTAGAAAACTAAAAACATTTATCTAACCATGAAAAATTTAAATTTTAACTGATTTTTATTATTTTCAGACCCCAATTATGGCAAGTATATCCAATGCTAAGCAGAAAAATGTTGTTTGGAAGTTTAAGATTTCTGATAACCAAATTAAAGCAATATGTCAACTGTAGCTAGGTACTTAAGTGATTTACATAAAGAAATTGTTCTCTTTATTGTTTAAACTCTTACCCAATTTTTTAAAATAAAAAGGATATCTAACTTTCTTCATAAGCGTCTGTATTTATTTTTCTAATAAATGTTTTATTAATAAATGTACTTTGTTCAATAAGTTTCCCAAACCAACTGTAAGTTCTGAAAATAATTTATTTTAATCATTGTAAATTTTATCAGAATCAATAAAAATATTGGTATTGTCCCATAATATGATAAAATAGTTTTAGGTTATGCCATAAAATAATAAATTAAACTATGAATGCACATAAACACAGGTAAATGTAATAATAATAGTCACCAACAAATAATGAATAAATACAACATACACTAAGTAATCAATAATAAATAATGTGTAAAAAGTTAAGACTATACAACAGCTACAAATAACCGCATTTGGATTCACAATTACTTCAATAGCCTCTAAAATAATTTGTAATATAACCATTACTGTCTACCAAATAACCATTAGTATAATATAATAGACTATGCTACTCCTAATGCACCATTGACCAGCATATTATAGTGAACATTTATTTGAAACAGATGCTCTATGTTTATTTATTGAACAGTGTATACTATATCTATCAGCCTGCATATTCCAGAAATCCTAGTAAAGAAAATGTGTCCACTGCCAGGGATCAAACCTGCATCCCCTTTTGTACAACACTTTTTTAATAGGATTTCTCAAGAATGCACAGGCCAATAGGTGTAATACAGTTTAATAAATAAAAATGGGGTGTCTATTTCAAAGATGCTGTATCCACTATAATAATGGTTAAAGTAATAAAAATGCACAATTAAAAATAAATCCATTTTATTTCTTCAGAAAAAAAAAAATTAAGATAAAATAATATACATGTGTGTGTGTGTGTGTGTGTGTTAAAATTAATGTGTGTTCCTTTACCTGGCGGCCAACCGACGAGGACATTGCAAAAATCCAGAAGGAAATAAAAAAAGGAAAAATTACTATGTATCTTTCCAAGACACAGGTATTCTAGAACCCCTCCACTCATTAGCTATAAAAGACACCAAGTGTTGGCAATGGCAGGAGCAAGTGTTGTGTGTACTAGAGGAGGGAAAGCCTACCCAATGGGTATTGCTTCTGTCAGAGCCTAAATGTTTTGTAAACTTTACAGTTAACTGCATCTACTTGGCGATAAGCCACAATAACGGACTTTGCTGCAACTCTAAACTACCAGCTGCATTCAGTCGCTATTGTCAGTCAACCACGGGTAATGGCCTGTTACCATGAAAATGCGACTATATATATATATATATATATATATATATATATATATATATATACACACACACACACACATACAGAGGGTGCACTGGGTAAATTGTCGCCATTTTATATTTGTTTTTGATAACTGCACAGTATAGTAGGATAAGTTGGGCACAGTCTGTAAGAAAAAGAGCACCATGATGCAATTCACTCCACCAGAAATTTGGAAACATCATGCTGTACTGCTTGGCTTTCATGCCAAAAGCTCAAATATGAACATTTCAAAGTGTTTGGGTATCACTCTGAGGACAGTGCAGAGGATTTGGAAAAAGTAGGATGAATCTAATGGTGATTATGAGAGTTTGTTGGTGAGGACCTCAGACTAAACACAGAGGCTTACATTAAATGTCTTGAGGAGGTAGTGCTGCCCTGTGTGAAGGGTAGCTGCTAGAGGACTGTCTGGCAACAGGGCCTCATAAGGAGGAGAACACAGACTACAACCCCCTTGATTATTATATGTGGGGTGGTGTTGAGCAACAAAACTCCTTGTAACACCAAAGATGAACTGAAGGCAACAATTATGGCAACATTCACCAACTTAACAAAGAGACTGTCCACAAGTAGCAGGAGATTTTGAAGTTGCCTGAAAGCCAATGGTGATTGTAGTGAATAAATTTACTCTTTAGTATTTCAAAATATTTTTGTGTAATTTTGGTAAATATATATGTTAAAATGAGATGTCAGTGTTATTTTCAAATTTTTTTTTTTTTTTTTTTGCATAATTTAGACAACAATTTATCCATCGCACTATATATATATATATATATATATATATATATATATACACACACACAAGATCTTTGTATAAAAAAAAAAATCATAGGTTGATTGCAAAAATAATATTCAATTATGGTTTAAGTTTTAATTTATAATCCTTATCAGATATAACACACATCAAGATGTACTAAAATATTCTCACAGCCAAGTCTATTTTCCAAAATCTAATTAAAACAATTTTTTTTACCCATTGTGTATGTAACATTTCTCAAAATGCACAGATACTACACTGATCTTAAACGTGGGCAGTGGAAAGTGACACATTGCTTATAAGCAGGTACAACACTGATCTTAGTGGAAGTGAAAAGAAAAGGAACTAAATCTGACCTTTTTCTATGTGCTATATCCCTTCAGGATGTAGACAATCATGGCTCTCCTCAATTTAGACTGACTTCATAATATTTACTCAAATGACATTATTACTATCAGTATTGTAAAAGGAAATTTGATAGCAGCTGATCCATTAAATGTAAATATATCTGAATGCACTCCTATCATTAACCAGCTAGAAACTACAGAAAAAAAAAATGAAAGGAAACTGGTTTTGAAATGAGCTAAATAGGGAACAGAGACAAAGTTTTAATAATATTTGATGCACCAACAATACACAAAAAAATTTTTCCTGAATATACCCAGCTGAAACAGGTATGCATCTGACCATGTGTCTTTTATACTATCAAATAGGGTACAATCTGAAATATATTACTGGAAATGCAGGCAGCATAACAGTGACTCAGAAAAAGAAGATTAATTCATTATATTAACTTTCACATCAATACCCTTGGGAATCATATGGACCCATTTCTTCTGTGGGTTAATAAGCAATGCAGACTGGGCTCTCTTGCCTTGAGTTGGCAACCAGTCTAAGAGAAGGAGAAACTGAATCATAAATCAGCCTGAAGAGGAATGGATTCCATTAGGTTAGCTTACTTTAGACACACCACTGCTGTTTTGGCTGCAGTACATGTGATACCATACAATTCTAATGGTTTACAGGCCTCCTGATGTACACATGCATGTATCACAATGGTGTCAATGATTGAAGAATGAATAATATGACAGCACCAAGACAGCTGATATGACAGAACCAACCAGATTTGGCATGTAGCTAAAAACTGCTTGAAACCCCAATGCAAGGGTCATTAGAGGAGGTTTTCAGACAAAGATATAACTGTTATGGAACTTTCTGGTTATATTCCAGAATTTCCTTATTAGCTAGGATCATTTGGCCAGTCCAAATCCTGGCCAGCCTCAGTCAGTCTATATATGTTGGATATATTTTCCTGGAAACCAGTTATCCAATTGTAGATCATACATTAGGATACCAGAGAGGAAAAAAGGAGAGAAATATTGAATAAATAGATATGGATATTTTAGTTAGATCATATTCTTTAAAATCTACCACAGAACAGGACTGACCAAATAATCAAGAAAAAGTCAGCACACAACACAATATTGTTTCAGAAATCTATGTTTTCTGTATATTTAAAAGCAGTGCAAAATGGCTTTCTTGCCTTAAGGTGGCAACCAGTAGAGAAGGAAAACTGAATTCAAAATCAGCCTGAAGAGGTATGGGCTCAAACAGGTCATCTCACTCAAGACACACCATTGCTGTTATGGCTGCAGTACATGTGAAGCCCTTACAATTCTAATGGGTTATTCATGACATACAAATGCACATATCACATCAGCATCAATGATTGAAGAATGAAGAGAAAATTATCCTAAGTGCCAATCAGTCTATATATGTTGGATATAATATTTTCTTGGAAACCAGTTATTATCCATGAGGACATCAGAGGGGAAAAATGAAGAGCAAAATATTGAATAAATAGATATGGATATTCTAATGGACAGCCACAACACTGGTCAAATTCTCTCAAATCCACCACAGAAGACTGAGCAAATAATCAATGAACAAAAGCCAACACACAATGCAATATAATTTCAGACAAAAAGAAAAATATGCTACAAAAAGAGATTGTGCATATATATATAGTTAAGAATAACACAGTCATAGTTTTAGTTAGTCGCAGTGATGCAAAGTAAGACAAAAGAAAATGTTGGAAAATTGTTTTTGCTCTACTGTCCATGTTGAGGAATATCTTGTCTTTGATGGCATAGTAATTGTGAGTTCAATTCCTGAGAGAGGTAGTACAGACCCAAAGGAAATAGAGCGAGTAATAACTAAGCAGTACTTAAAAAAAAAATTAAAAAAAGACAAAATATCCCTAGACATGATGAGCCAAACAAGAACACTCCTCCTGTAGATTAAATAAAGGGTTCAGTTTGAAATTCCTTGAAAGTTACTCAGATTAACACAAACCTGAAGAAAGTCAGAAGGCACATCTGAAACACTGTGATGATAACAAAGATCAGGATATTAGTCTGAATGTAAATAATTCATGTTAACATTATTTGCATTAACAAGACATTTGTATATCTCTAAAAAAATAATAATAATAATATTCCTGTGTATAAAAGAAACAGTATAATATTCCAATTGAAAAATTGATTTTTATGGCTTATCAACCCTTTGTGGGTTATTTAAAGCCAAAACATTTTGGATTATAACAATTTTTTTGAGTGAATATTGCAATAACAATTTTTTTTTTCCAGATACAATTCCTACTATTTGAATTTGAACTAGTTTCTCTGATTACACCACCTGCACATCTATCCAATTGAGAAAAGAATACACCGATGTGCTTGTTAGAATTACTGGATAGGATTTAGCTTGTATTTTTAATGCAAATTTTAAAATGAAACCTTTTAATTCATTTGATGTAAACATTCTCAATAAATTTAGGAATCTGAGAATGGAACAAATTCCAAAAATAATCAGCATTCAATTCAAAAGAAACTGTGGCAGGATTTTATTTCTATTTTATTCACATTATCATTAAAACATTGACTGGAAATGTGTAACTCTTGAAAGGAAGATAAAAATAGACAAATAAAATAAGCATAAAGCAGAGATAAGAACATAATACAGGAAATAAAACCAAAAAGGTTATCAAACCTCATTTGAGAAGAAACAGTTTATATTTTGTTTTGTTCATTTTATTCTCAATGTTTTTAGTGGGACTTATCAAATGAAAACTTACTAATTTACCACAAGTCTTTTTCAGTCATGTTATTGTAAAGAGAATGTAAATAAGCAGTAAAACATTAACCAAATTCAAACTTGTTATTTACAAGTTTTAACATTTCTGCTGTATAACATATTCATACATTTTCAAGGGGCTGAAATGTCAGTCCCTAGCATTTGTATTATAAACTAATGAAACTTATGTAATATCAGTTCTCCAATATGGCAGTGAATGCTAGACAATAAATGCATATATATATATAGTAGTATATAATGCAACCTGTTTGGTGACATATTTTTATATTGTGTGTTGAGGATGTCATCTAGTACTGAATAGTATAAAATCCAAACCAAAATGGTAGCACCCATAAGAAATCAACATCAGCATTTTTGTAGTCATTTATTTCCAGTAAATGCAAATTTCCTAACTTTTTCCAAAACAGGCCAGTACAGCCTGGCAACACTTCCAACAATGAAAGTGTTAAATGAATAATTTTGATTAATATCCTCTTATTTGTTATCTGATAACTATGAGTTAGGATCAAATATTGATAACTAAGTTTTGGCCAATCAATTCTACAACCTTTCTAAGGTACATACTATATCCAATAATAATTTTTTTTATTTAATTTCTTTTCCTTGGTAATTAAAGATTTCTCTGAAAATGTAAAAAAAACAAAGGAAAGGATACTAACCTGAAATGATCCCATTAAAAAGTGAAATAGCAGTTATTTACAAATACCATATAGTATACAAGATCTCTCCATATTCAAATTTCAGAAATTTGAAAAAAAAGCACAAAAAAATTGTTTGGAACCTGTTCAAATGAGGAACATGGATGAAGTGCTACTAACATTCAATCTAACACCCATTATAATTGACTTCTTCACATAGTAAACACTACTGGTAAGTTCAATCAATACACAAACTACTAGTAGATAAATATGATTTGACCGTTGGGAATCTACATCCCTCACCAAATCAACTGCATTATATGCTGGCTATAACAGTCATCTTGGTAGGGGTTACTAATAATCTACCCATCTCCATTTGTGAATTAGTCCCACCACTTTCCTTCAGGCAACTTGTATATATTGAATGCCATCAGTTCATTTGATGCAGTTTGTTCAGTTTCTTAACATCAATGGAAAGAGAAACAATATTAATTGGTGATAACACTGGCATTTACATTCTGTATAAAGGATTTGGTTTTTCTTCATGCAGGTCAAATTCGAAGTGGTGACTAGAATAGCTGAGGAAGGTGACAAAAGTTGGTTCATATCTCAATCCCCAAGACAGTTGAAGGCAAACAACGGATGTTTGGTACGCAGCTAAAAACTGCTTGAAACTTCATGCAAGGGTGATTTTATATGAGGATTTTAGACAAAGACATAACTTTCATGAAACCTGGTTATGTTTCAGAATTTCCTTATTAGGTAAGATCATTTAGCTTGTCCAAATTCCTGCTGGCCTCAATCAGATCACCCTGTTTATAGATGGTTTAAATGATCTTTTATTACCAAATATGGTCACTTCTACCTTTAAACACTTTCCTCTTCAGCTGTCCAGCTGCTTCCATATTTGGAATAAATTCATAGGGGGAAAGTAAAGAAAGAAAAAAAAAACAAAAGAAAAAGAAAAAAGAAAGAACGAACCAGGAATGAAAACTCATTTGAACAGATCCAGATCTAGTTTCAGTCTTCCCACACCTTGACCCCCCCCACCCCCCACCCTGATTGACCACATTCACAGGAGTGTAGCTTTACTCATGTTTGGACAATTGCAAATTAGTGAGGCTATTTAATCCATAGTTGGAGTTTTTGAATTCAGAGTCATCCTTCTCCCAGACCAGTTGTCAGCCAAGGCTATAGGAGCCAGCTTGTCCTACTATTTACTGATAGCTAGGGATAGAGATAAATTCATACCTTTCCCAAGGGCATTTGCAAGTAGGTGAATGTAAGAAACTCGGCTCTGATTCCTCAATCCAAGCTGCTATCCATTACTCCAACCACATTTTTATTTATTTCTTCTATTTTCTAAACTAAATTCCTGCCAAGTGAAGAAAACAAAAAAAAATTGTCTATCACTACTACTTGCTTGTAAAATCCTACAACAGAGTTTTATCTTGCCACAACATCATGTAAAGAAGCTTTTAATAGTGCAATGTTGAATTTTTGTATGCAAATACTCAGTGTAGTCTTAAAAGATTTAATGCAATAGTCGGAAAGAGAGGAGGAGAGATAAGCAATGGGGGAGAGAAAAAAAGAAAAAGAAGCACTCTTGTGCAATGCAGTCTCTACAGTTGCAAATTCCACAGCTTCTATGAATATAAAACAAGTATCACTTTACATGATGTTAAGCAATGATTCTACAGCCGTGAGAAATGTCCCTTTATCTCAAACTGCACATGATAAGTACAAGATATGTAAGGAAAGTAAGTGCTTGTCTCAAATATATCAAGAAATTATTTTTTTACTTAAATAAAAGACAAAACCATTTAAGACTAAAAGCACAATACTGTTTGTGAAACATTGTTATATTAGCCACTACTTTATCTGTTTGGAAATATATTTTTGTTTGTGGGAGGGAGAACAAGAAACCTCTTTCTTTCCTTACAGATTCTATGTTAGAAGAACTCTGGAAAACTGATCAACCAAAATATCAAGGTCTCAATAAAACTAATACAAAGAATGAATTCAATATTCTAAACAATTCTTGGAATGATAGGGCACAACATTTTTTGTTATTTTTTTTTTTTTTGATTAATTATATCTTCATATGAAAATTTTCTGTTTTTCAAACTTGTCCTTAAAACACTCCTTTTGGTAAGTATGTAAAAGGCTACAAAAACACCACTTTCATGATAATAAAGGTATTTTTAAAAAAATGATATGTCCCTTCAGGATGGAGGCAATCATGTTCCTCTCCAGCTTCCTTTCTTTAATATCTAAACTTTAAATACCCATACCCCTTGTTGAGAAAATAATGCTGCTGCTTTTGCCACATTAAATTCAGAGTTGTCCTTCTCCTGGACTAGTTGCTCTGCTAAGGATAAAGAACCCAGTCTACACTACTATTTTCTCTATAGCTGGGAAAAGAAAGTTATTCATGCCAATACCAATAAAGTGAATACAACAGACTTGGCCAAAACTTGAACTCTGCTTGCCATTTCCATTTTCTGAGATGATCACTATTGTACCAGACAAACATTTTGATGAAGAGTCAGTAAAACAATACAATGAAATAGACATAGCATTCTAAAACAGGAGGCACAAGAAAAGGGAATTGACTAGAAAAGTTCAAATCCCTGACTCATCTGCGATATTCACTTTCATAGAAATATCTTTGGGAAGGGCATGAATCCCCTCAGCTATGTATTAAATAAACATGTATACTGAGCATTCTACCATTGTGTGGCAGCCAGTTTAAGAGGAGGACTTAATTCAAAATTATGGAGAAGGCAATGGGTAACCATTCCACTGACTTTCACGAGAATTCATGGCAATTCACAGCTAGAGAAAAGGAATCTGTGGAGAGACAAGATTGCCTAGAGAGTAACCTGACATTAAAGACAGAATAGGGCTATTATATAATCTAAATTCATTGCTAATCATTTTACAAGAGAAATGCATTGAAAACCAGTTAATGTTACTGACAGCTATTTATTTCATGTACAATATGCCAGGCAGTGATGGACAGATTGATGTTTGAGAATGGATTTCATTTGCAGTTGATGTCAAGGATTTCTTATAAAAGTTTAATATAGATCAGCTTATTTAGACAACTAAAAGAGTATTAATCATCCATAGGCCTTATTTGCATTTACTAAAAAAGACAGGGATAATCAGTTCTATCTTAACACAGGATTTCCTTCTCTATTAAGTAGAAAATGCTCGAGACACTTGCATTTTTTTTATTGTCTTTTACATTTTTTAATCTGAAATCTCTGCATAAAAACATCCAACATATTTAAACAAGGAAATGATAAATACACTTGATGTTAAAAATATTGAGGGTTTCCCCAATTAGGAGAGAAAAAAACTTCCTTTGTTGGACCAAATTTCAGTGTCACAAAGATTATTTAAGTGAGAACAATAAAATCAGATAGAATGTTTAAGGAGGTTACAAGAGATCATTAGGAAAATTTATATATACCAAACAGAGGATACCAGTCTAGGTTTTCTTGTAAGTGCTGTGTACATTCAGGACATGGCCTATCATAGCCCTCCACAACTTCCTATCCGCCTTAGTTCTAAGCAATGTTTCTCACTGTTACTACTCCTCCCATTCCCTGTTCTACCATTTACACAAGATTGTTAGTTAATTTACTTGCTATTTCCCTCTGTCCCTCCTGTCTTCTATGTATCCTGAGAGTGTCAGATTTTCCAAGCACACTTTCCTCATGTGTCCTGAAATTTCAACTGTCTTTCTGACTAAGTACAAATGTCCTTTTTGTTCCTATTTTCATGAAAAGTTCCTTATTAATCAGATGTTCTGTCAATGGTGTTTTCAGCATTATTCTGTAGAATATCTCCCTTGGCTCGAGTCTTGTCATCATTCACTGCCATAGAGGAAGATTAATATTACATAGCAGTTCAGCACTTCTTTTCTTCAGACTCTTTACTATTTCAGCTCCTTTCATGTTTTTGTGTATTGTAGGCTTCCCCATGTTTGCAATATATTCATCACAATCATACAATGTTTATTTATATAATGTATTAATGAATGTATACTAGTGGAAACATCAGTGCTTTGCAGTCAGTGGTAAATGCTAGTAAATGCTAGTAAATAATATGCATATACAGCATGAATTGTGAAATAAAAAAGAAAATAAATTTTTGAAACCTTTATATAATCAAAAGATTCAAAACAACATTAAGATCTTCAAATTGAGAATAGGTGTTTAAATGCATCACACAATTGATAGGTTCATTTAACACAACCATTTTCCTTGCTTGTATTTATTTCTTATTTATAATAATGTCATAATGACACACAAATGACAAACACTGAATTCCAAAGTTGTTTTTTTAATCATTTCACCCCAAGCAAGATGCAAGGGCTTATGAGTATGAAAAAATATTAGAAAAAGAAAAATTATTTGAGAGAATAAAAGAAAAGGAATTAAGAATACAGAAAGTAATAATTGACATTGCATTTAAATTTTTGAAGATCAAACTTGACTGGAAAGCCAGAAGAGAGTTCCATAAGCAAGAAGTGCGAGAGAAGACACTCTTAACATAGAACTTACGGTTACATCTAGCCATTTCAATTGTAAAATGATGAGATCTAACTACCAATTTAATACTGTGCTTAAATTCATAAAGTCAAGGTACCAAAGAGGAAAGCTCATCAGAACAATTACCATGAAAATATAGAAAAACCTAGCAGTATAACCTGTCTTCAACTAGGTCTTTCATTACTGGGAATTTTTACCGTTCAGTTGAAGTAGTTTAAGTTTAAAGTCAGCCCACCCAAAAATCAATATTAGTAACAACAATTGGGTGCAACTGAGGCGCATCCCCAAATGGGGATGGGGGTTAACAATTTGAATGGCGGGGGCTGAAAAGGGCCGTTTTTGCGTTCTCAATCTTGTTTCAGCCTCACTCACAGCAGCAGTTGAAGAGGCATTTCTCCTCAGCTGTTGAGTCCTTTGATCATCATTATCAGCCTTGCGCACAGAAGCATTCAGGTATGCTCTTCTGGAAAGCCGATGGCTACATTGATCTTCAGACTCAGTGGCTCTGATTGAAGCATTCTGAGAAGCATTTTGAGACAGGCAAACTGAACATTCTAAAGACAATTCGTTATCTCTTATTTACATGGCGGACCTGGCAGAAGTGGTTTTGCGGGCTAGGCAAATTCTTTTCTTTGGTGGCATGTCTTAGGCAAGTATGAATTGTCAAATGGAATGTGTGGGCAAATGCCAGAAGAGAACGCTGTAAAGCTACAGGGATCACTAAGCTCGAATAACTTTAGGAGAGGTTGGAAAAATAAATGTTGAGTAATAAAAAAGCAAGCTTATTACTATGATGAATGCAATGCAAAAATTTTCAGGGCAATAAAAAAATTTTAATTGGAAATGGCTATAAACGACAATGAAAGCAACACCTTAAAACTGTAGTAGTAGGCTTTGTACATCGGAAAAGGTAACCTCACTTGAGAGAGATTGATAGCTTGGCCAAAAGATTGGGAATGTGTAATTTGGACTCAAAACCGGCACTGAAGAATTATCTATCAAACAAAAAAAATTTCATCGAAATCACATGTAAACTGTAGAAACACAAACAACATCCGATCACACACATACACATATTTTGATAATTATTGCTATAGACTATATTATTGTAATAATTTAAAGTATTTATTTTTATTAAAGTTTTTATGATAGATATATATCCAAGAACAGATAGTAAATAGTAAAGTGTTGCTGAGAGTTATAATGGACAGGAAGTAGTGGAGAGCCATTGTCACCAATAATTTGTACTCAAAACTGGCACTGAAGAATTATCTATCAAACAAAAAAATTTAATCAAAATTGAATGAAAACTGAAAACACAAACATCCGATCCACGCACACATACGTACACACACACATTTTAAGAATCATAGATATAGGGAAATTATATTACACTGGTGGGGAAAATTGACTCAAGCTGAGATGCCAGATCAGGACCAATAATATTGTAGGTTCTTTGTATTTTATCACAAATCTTTAAATATATAGCAGGAGGACCAGACGATATGTGACAGCAATATTCAATGAATGGTAAACTTAGAAATATGTAAGCTAGATTCTGGAGAGAAAAAATTGTCTAGCATGACACAGTGAACTAATTTTCTTAGCAGCAGACTTAGCAATCGATTCAATATAATCTTTCTACTCCATGTCAGTGGAAAATGTTAGCCCAAAAAGGAGCAATAAGTTACTTTCTTGGAGGTTAGCATCAGCCATGAAGATAAAAAAAAAAACAGTTAGAAGAGAGCAGTTTCATTCTGGAGGTGTTAAAATTAACAAGCCATTTCTGGCCCCCACTTAACAGATTGTTAAAATAGATTAAAAATTATTAAAAAAAAAAAAAATTAAAAAAAATAATCCAATTTTTCCTTCTTGATAATTATCAAAAATTATATTTATATCCAAACACATTCTCTTATGAACAAAAAAAGTTTGATTTAAGACCATAGACATTTTAAAATCTAAATACACCTTATGAGCAGATGTGGCAATGTTAGGCGTCTTTTGCAGTAGTTGTTACATAGATGCGACATAACATGTAATGAATGACATTTCTCTGTGTGTGGCATCTTTGATGATTTTTGAGGCCTACCCTACTTAGACAGATGTGACCACATTTATTACACATTACATCAAATTTTGTAGCAACATTTCCAGGGAAATTAACAAGACCCTTACGAATAACACTTGAGTTTTACATGTGCGACATGATTCTGTTCAATGTCTGTCTTACTATTGTGCACTACTTTCCTCCAAGATAAATGATCTACAACCAGGTTTTCCCAATCATTTTGTATGATGGTGGCCTTCTTCAGTGTGTTCTTGGTGCAATCTTTATATCTCAGACAGCTGGTCTTTTTCCTTCAGCTAATTCACTTTATAGAAACTGCTTAGGGTTACTATCATCCTAATTGCTGGTGCTTCAACTCCAAGGCCCATCAGATCAATGCAGGTGTCCTCCAAGGCTCACTTTTTGGTTCAACTCTCTATTTTACATTAATGAACCACCTAAGAGTATATTTCAATTCACCTCTTCCCCCCCTTATTATAGGTTAATTAGTAAAACTTGTATCACTAAAAAATTATCTAAAAAAAATCTTACAATTTAAAAATATTTTCTGGCTTTAAATAACCTGCAAAGGATTGTTAAGCCATAGAAAATGACTCCATCAAATAACTTCTGCCCACAAACTAAAAAGTCATGGATTAATTTGACACTGTATTGATATTAACTTCTAAATCAAAGACAAATCAATATTTTTTATTCTGACAAGAGTCACAGACCAAGGAAGGTCTAAAGCAGTAATTCTTAACTGTTTTTTGAGTCACAGACCCCTTTAGACAGACAAGCAGATACTCACAGTCTGATTGGGTTTTCACAACACTTGTATGTGCATTTCGCCATATTGCACCCTCATGCACACTGCCCACACATCCCTTTTCAGCCGGCCATGCTTGAAAGAAATTGTAGTCAATTAATCCTCACCAGTATATGAGAAGATAAGCTGTGATAAACCGTGGGAAAATTATCACTTGTTCGTATGGAGTGACAAAAGATAGCAGTCATGCAAAGAATGATGACACATTTTTAAATGGTAGACATGGACCCAACAGCAAGTTAAGATATGCCTAGCAGTTGGCACTGTAAGTAGTAGCTGGGTGCATTTTCTTTCACACAGTGGTGGAATGCATTTTCTTTTATTTCTTTCAATGGAAAACCATTGATCGGGACAAGGGCTGTATAGCAAATATAAACGCTCATTTTTATCTGATCCTCACAGACACCCTGAAACCCATCCATGGATACCAGATTAAGGAGTTCAGGTCTTAAGAATACTAATCTATAAAAATTATTTCCTTAAAAATTTTCCCTATTTTTTTCTTTTTTTTTTTAACCTAAGTAGTATCCTGGTCAGTTCTCTAGTCATTTTTTTAAAAAGTGTCTAGCATTCAGCAAGTAATTTTAGATATTTATTAATAGATATTTGAAACTATTTACTGAATACTGGAAAACAGACAAGACAAAAATTTTTCTTTGAGGATGAGTTTAATTTTCATTTCCTTTTACCTTTTTGAAAGAAAAGAAGTTCAATTTAATTTTTTAGGTTTTTAGAAATAAAAAGAATTTGAACAGCAAAGTGAACACTTAGCAAATTTTTCTATTTTGAATTCTATCAAATAGCATCTGCTGACCAAAGAAAATGGTCTGGAAAGTTATTTTCAGACACAATGTTGAATAACTTTTTCAGTTCTGAGATAGACATAAATAAAATCAGAACTGGACGCTACCTTTCTCATATATATATATATATATATATATATATACAGACACACGAGGGTGGGGAGCTGGAAAGTTCTGAGGTTTAGTCATTTGATCAGATTATAGGATGTAGGTTGAAAGCTTTTCACCATCTACTTTATTTTATGTTGTTTAAAACAAATTAATTTCATAAAATGAAATTAAGTATATTGAATTGATTGTTAAATGAAAAGATATTTTAAGATTCTAAATATGAAGGAAAGATACATACAAAAATATCAATTCAGTCTTTATAAAAATGTACATTTTAATTTTTTTTTTAATTTTTTGAAATTAAAAATAAAAAATAGATAAAAGAATCATTTTTAACAATGATCCACAGAACATTTTTGGGGATTTGTTTTTTGAGAGTTACTAATATATTTCACAAACAATTATTGATAATAGATTTTTTTTTATTTACAATATTTATATGTGCATTATTGTCCTCATCTTTGTTCTTATCACATTATTTTGATTGTTGTAACCTTCGACCTTCATCAGGTGCTTGCCAGATGGTACAACAGGTGAAACATTGTGATAGCAATAAAGATGAGGACACCAGTACACACATAGGTAATGTAAATAATGCTAACTCCTGATCCTAGAAATTCAAACAGAAATTATTGAATCATTTTTTTTTCAACATAAAAATCATTACACAGGACAATAAAATAAAATCCACATGCATGTGTATGTGTGGTAGGAAAAAATACTCCATAACTGATCTAAAAGATTTCTTGCAGTCATGCAAGAAATTTTATAGATTGCTTGGCAACAGTTCTTGTAAATTTTTACATATGTTGTGGCATTTTCTTTGTGATCAATCACTGAATGCTCCTTATCTTGAACCAATACCCAATCAACCTTGAACAAAAATACATGCCACTCAAAAGCATGTGTTTGATCTACCAAAAATCTGAAGAGGAAGCTTCAAAAGATCAATTTAACAGAATCTTACAAAACTGCACATAACTAAATGCAAGTAAATAGAATGAATCCTATTGGCAGACTGACACAGTAGGCTGAGTACCAATGAGTGCTAGCTAACTTCATGCCCATTTCTGTTGAACAGTGATCATATACAACAAAAATACACAATATTAACCTTTTCAAGGCTTGGGTCAACTATTATCTATCTTACATATTCTTATAATCTACATTTAGTTTTCTTATCACCAGTAACAAACTGGTCCAAAAAGGACATTTGATATTGTGTAAGCAATGACTTGCAATAATCAAAACATTGTTGGTGATTCTCTAGAGACAGGTTGTGTGGGACCCATTTTCCAAATACTGAAACCTTCCCATTCTTTTTCAATTTGCCTAAAATTGTCATATAACTAACATTAATTTTCTCACCAAGTTCCCTAGCCATAATGGCACAGTTTGCTATAACAGCAGCTTTTAAATACTCTGAATTGAATCCTTTTGGATAACCCTCCCTCGGAAAACCACCTTCTGCAATTTTACTTACTCAATGCATCAACCACATAAGTGCAGTGGATGAATTTTGTTACTGAACTGCTTGCATTGACATCTTTATGAAACTCAGAGAACAACATTTTTAAGGTGGTTTTTAGTTGGGAAGAACATAGGGGCAAGTTTTGAACTATATTATAATATTCTTATAATCGGAAAGAAAAATATATAACTTACTTATAGTAGAATTACTAAACAAAGAGACAATACTTTAACAAATTTTGTTCAACAATTACACCTAAAAAATGAGACAGAACTTGCGTTCTAACCTGATAAAAATGTGGCGTATAAATTACTTGTATCTTTTGTTGTTAATGCCATTATCTTTTCATTCCAGACAGTTATACATTACTTTAGCAGGTGTGGTCTCGGTTACTGTGTTTTAGACAACATTACCTGTCTGCAATCACTCCTATACATATCTGTCACTTGCTGTTCATTTATTTATAGACAAGACAAAGAGCCAAAAAATAATGAAGTTAGGTTTATTAATGGCTTTTACTCTCTCTTTGGAGAGTTTGCAGAACTACTCTGTCTACAAAAGTTGAAATAAAATTGTTCATTCCTCTGTTAGCAATATTTGTGCCATTTCCAAAACAAAGAATTATATTCCAATCAAACTCACATACCAAAGTCAAGTGCACAGGTGCAGCTTTATATTTACATAGGATGGAATTCTTATATTTAGGTCTCTACTGGAGCAGGTTTACATTATTTGAAACATCTGGTTGCCTGAACCAAAGGCCCCACTTGTTGATCTCTTTACTATTGCAGTAATAGCAGCAGCAGGACGAGAATTTTTCTTGTTGATTATTAAATGTCACGAGAGAAATTAATTTTTTCATTCATTTTTTTGCATAATTTTGTTTATTCCCTTGCTTGTACATTTTTCAGAAATTATGTAACATAAATTTTTCTTTTCTTTTAGTGTTTTTTCAAACCATTGTCCATGTTTCAAAAGCATGAAAAGTTTAATTTCTTATTGCACATATATCAAAATATAGCAGGGGTGATGTCACCCCCTGAAATAATAATAATGATAATAAAGGAGGATATGCTGTAAAACAGAAAACACGAAGTGAAAGAGAGGCATTTTCGAATAACCAAGATTTTAATATGCTGTAAAGTCTTTGAAATGTAAATGTTACAGAAAGTTAGTTTAGAACACAAAATACAATCTTTTTGTAAGTGTACAAAGGATATCACATTACTAATAGAAAATTACTGGAACAATAATTTAGAACTTTAAAAAAAAAATTTTAAAAAAAGAAATGGATTTTGACACTATAAGAATTGAAGTTAAAATTAAGGATGTTTTGATCTAGAATTTATTTTTAAACAAAAATCTCTGTAGTTTACAAAGAGTGGCAGAGTAATTAATAGCAAGATGATAAACAATAGCATCTTGTTGTGAACCTTGGAAACCAATTGATGAATAAGTAAATTGTTTATTCTCGGAGGAGTGAAGTTTTACTTTGGTAATATGTCAGTACGTTCGCACTAAAAAAACAGACATATCACCAGTCTGAGACACAGGTTGGGCTCATCTGTCTTCAAATGCAGTCAAACTGAGTGGAGAGATGTCAGAGATTGAAAAGGAAGTGTCCGCTGTGTGTTGCTGAAGCTGAGGGCGAAGAAGCAAAATACTGCCACTAACATCTAAGTACTACTACTCCTGCTACTACTAATACTACTACAATTACTGAGAACGGAAACATCAAAGGTTGTAGTAGCTGCACTAAGAACAGACCAAAAAAGGTTAAAACAAAGGACGCATCTCTCCTTTACCTTATTCAAAGTATTTGTGTTTGTTTGGTTATTTTCACATACAAGAAACATTCAACCTTGTGCAACAAGAATTACTTTTTTGTGTATGTTTGCTTTCATATATATATAAAAAAAAAACTTTTGTCCTTTCAAATCAAATCGACTTGGTTATATTTATTTTTCTCACCTGACAAACTTACAGGTGGACCAACAGAGAGCTTCCAGATTTCTACAATCTGATGACCATTCTCCAGGATCAAAACAATCAACATGGCTGCAGGGTGGCTTCAAATTAACATTGGGAACCAGAGACTTGTAATACTAGACCATTCCAGACCAACAGCCAGTCTTATGGAGTGTGTGGGTCCAGTTGGGGGGGGGATACAGTGTTACAAAATTACAGAACCCATAATTATATAAAAGAAACAAATTACATTAAATAACTTTCACCAAAGGTATCTTAAAATGTGTATAAAATATTTAATAGACATACAAAATGATAGTGTATGTGCATGTATATGAGAGAGTAATACAAATAAAATTTGTCACTTAGCTGATTGATATTCAGAACCTCAACTTCAGAGTTTCATAGACAAACTTTCCTGTAATTATTCAGGCAGTTACCACTTCAGGTTTCAGCAATTGACCAAATAATGTAATGTACCAAATATATTTGGTACATTCTTTTCTAGTATGGACTATCTCTGCAACTGTTTAACACATGATATCACTTTGGACTAATCTGAATTCCAGTGTTGACAAAAAGAAAAAAAAACATAATGTAGCCAATACAAGGTCATATACTGTATTGACAACCTTCAGTCTTTGATAATGACCAAGTCAGCTAAAAGTACTTGAACTAAAACATCAACTTTGGACAGAATATGCACAATTTTGATTCCAATGTACAGCATATTATTAAAAATCTGAAAAATACAATAAAAAATAATTAAACAGCTAGACCTTGATGGGTAAATGTAACCAAACTTGTATGGATGAATATTTGGCATGTAAATATACCTTATACACTTCTAAGGTATATTTAGGCAGCAAGTATTCTTGTGTGCGTGTGTACACACACACACACATATATTATATATATATATATATATATATATATATATATATATATATAACAAGGATTCATCCAAACAAGTTTTATTAAATTCCACCAATGTCTGTCTATTGAGCTTTTTATTATATCTTTCCAATTTCTGAATAAGGTGTTGTACATCAGGATTGAAATTACAAGTAAATTTCCCAAAGTTTACATTTTTTTTTTTTTCTTGTTATATTCAAATACTTTCAACGATCAGTCATTGTCAAAAATGGATGTTATTATGGTAAACAAAATTTATTTGACTAACTTCAGATATTTTAGATTGAAGTAGTTCAAATATAATTCCAGCAAAGTGACATCATTTGTAACAGTTAAACAGAAAATCATGAATCAAATATTTATATGTCCTCTTTTTTCATTTTTTATTTATTATCATCATTATACAAACTTCAATATACAATCTCCTGTGGAGAAATATTTAACAATGTTGGTTGTTTCTTTTGTATTATAATGGCTTCTAACATAAATGAAGAATAAACACGACTAAATAAACAAAAAACAAAAAAGAAGAGCCAAAAAGAAAAGTATATCATGCCTAAACTAATGAAAAAAAAAAAAAAGAGTGCTCTATAACCCACACCAGAAAACGAATCCAGAAAAAAAGCAAGAACAGATTCCAATATTGTAAGGAGACACAGGATTTCACAGATTGACAATTTTATTCACAAAGCAATTCTTTAGACAGGTCAAAGAACAAGGGAGAACAAACTATTAGATGGAATAGATAGCTATCCCACAAAGAGAAAAAGTAGAAAAAAATATTTAAAAGAATATGTAGCAACAAATGAGAAAACCAAGTCTTACCTCAGAAAAGAATTTGTGTTCTCTGTGATGTCTATCAACAAATAAAATCAGAATCAAGATCAGTGGGTCTCAAAACATGGTAATTGTTTGTGCTTCCTTATCAGTCTTGACCAATCACAACCTTTCTTATACCAATAAAAGAACACTGCTTTGGACAACAGGCAAGTTCTTTGTGGATGAAAAAGGCTTACAAGTTGTGGAAATGGATTTCTGATCCTTTTCAATTTATGCCCTCTCCCCTCTGGCATTTTCTGAAATTGGACAAGCAAGACTGATTTATGACCTTTGGAATTATGATGCCAGATTTATGATCTTTGGATCTGAATAACCCAATTGCTATTTCCCACAGAATTACACATACAAAGCTGTGGAGGTGGGGGTGATCTCTTAAAAAACACTCGGGGATGACCATACTGAGCTAGAAAGTGAAAAGAGCTAATAAAATGAAAAATCTCCAACAGAACAAAAAATCCTCAATTAGGTGTAGATGGCATTGTTCATATGCTTCCATTTTGTAAAAAATTCTGATCATTACTTAATTCTAATACTGCCAATTACTCTGCTCTATACAATCTATATTTATCAGTGCTGTTTTTACATGCAAAAAGATTTCTTCATTAACTTCAGTTTTTGTGAATTTTCCCAAATTCTTCCTTAACTTCCTGGAAAGTTAAGGAAGGATAATCTGCTTAATAAACAGATTAGATTATCCTCATTCTACTTTTCATGCTTAGGGAAGGTAATTCTTATCAGTTAATCCTCACATCTTTGTACCATTTGTTAGAGTATGAGAATTTCCAGCACTTTGAATGACGGGGCATTTTCCTCTGTTCTTCATGGATAAAGTAGGCAGTTGTATGTTGCAAGTCATGGATATGGAATTTTGACCTTTTATTTACATCCCCAGTATTTTTAATTTTGGACTTGCGAAACAGATTTATAACATTTAAAATGACAACCCCAAACTTCTGATTTTGGAACCTAAACCCCCATTACTATTTTATTTCACCCCCCACATATCATAGACAAAAAGAATAGATGAATTATAATTGACCCATACAGGCTTTTATTTGAAGAAATTGATAATATTCTTTGTTTTCAGAGAATAAAATGTTCATTGAATAAAGAGAAAAATATACAATTTCAAATGATAGCTATAATTTGGAAAGTAGCAGACAAGTATTTAAGTGACAAGGAAATAAAGATCTGAACAGAGTTGAAAAATAGAGAGAAAAAAAATAATAGAAAATGAAGAAAGTAGATCAATTAAGTCAACAAAACTGTAAAAGAGATTTTATTAAAGGTTCAGAAATAGAAAGTTCAATTGCTTCAGATGACTTACAAGTGCAACAAATAATGTCATTATTCACTAAGTGCTACTAATATACACTTAATAGTTTGTTTTATGGTTAGAGCATTAACCTCACTATTAAGACCTGAATATTCTCTGCCAAATTAGGACTTAACAGAGTCATTATTAACACCAAAAGGGTCATAAAAATAAATTATTTCAGCATCAGAAATAAAAGGATCATTCTCTCAATGTCATACTAGTAAAATCTGCATTACCCACGTGGTATAAATATAGTGACACCTGTTGTTGATTGCTAAAGCAAAAGACTGGTTGCATATTAGTATGAAGTATATCAATATGAAGTACTGTACTAGTGATGCTCATTAGTACAATTCACAAGATACTGGAACTTGATGAGTAATTGAATGATAAAATGGGAAAAAAAATCCAATGTGTTGCATTTCATCCTTCAAAAGGACTTCTTCAAAGTAAATATTTTTTATTGATGGAATCATATCTATATAAGTAGAGGGAATGAAAACAAACATTGGTTATAATTATACAATGTTAGGCATTCTGAAGATTCAGGACTGCAACATGTCCCCTTTAACAAAACTACTTCTATTACAATATTGGATATCTAACAACAACAACAGCATAAAAACAATAAAAGCAATAGAAAATTGAAGAAGATTGGTTAGGTTATGCAACTAGACACATCAAATACCAAAAATGTTAATTCTAAGTTAAGTATCCCTATAGAAACTATAAAACACAGGTACACATTCTTGAAAAAGAACTGTTGAACTGCTAAGTAACATTGAAATATTTGGGAAGGATATTAGAAGAATCCAGAACCTATACTGGCAGCAATCCACCTACATATAAATAGATAGAAGTTGTACAAAAATAGAAAAGGGTGTAAGACAAGGACATGGCTTCTCACCAGACTTAATACAGTGTGGCAATTCTAAGGTAATTAGGAGTTCTTCCAGGATTTATTATTGGCAGCTACAATTTTAACATAAGATATGCAGATGACACATTGTTGATCACAGACATAGAAAGGAAACTACAAAGACGCCTACAGAAGGTAGTGAAAGAAAGCAAGAAGGAAGGACCAAAGATTAATTGCAAGAAGAGAGAATACATAGTTGTCAGCCCAATATGCAAATTACAAATTGGAGATAGCAAAATCAAACAAGTACAAATACCTGGGAAGTGTTTTACCAGAGAACAGAAAGTGCAACACTGAAATCCAAAGGTAAATCTAAGCAAAGTATTAAGAACCAGAAAAAGTTTGTTAGAAATAAAAAGAGTTCTGAACAGTTACATAATACAGTCCTCCTATATGGCAATGAATGCTGGACTACCTTCTCACAGATGAAGAAGAGACTTGAAGCGAAAAAAATGTGGTTCTACAGAAGGATGCATGGACTGAACATGTGAGCAATGACAAAGTTTTACAGAAAATGGAAACAAAAAGGACAGTTATACTTAACATCACAGAGAGAGAGTTGAAATTTCTAGAGCATGTGGAAAGAATTCTTGGAAAATTTGATACCCACAGGACATATTGAAGGAAAGAGGGATAGAGGAAAACAATGCATAACCTACCTGGTGAATGAGTGAATGGATGACAGAGAAAGGTTTAGGAGAGAAAACAAAAAGATAAAATTTCTTAAGAGCTACAAGGAAAAGGAAATTGTGGAGAGCCATGATCGCAAATATCCTGAAGGTACATGACACATAGAAGATCCTTACATATTCAGGGTTTCTCACAATGTATTATTTTAAACATTTGTTATATTTTTTCAATTTTTTACATATGATTCCATCAATAAAAACATTTATTCTGAAGAAATCCTTTTGAAGGAATGAAATGTCAACAGAAACTTTTCCATTTTGCCATTCAATTACCTATCATTAGTCTGATTGATATATAGTTTTTATATATATATATATATATATATATATCAGCAATTTTAAATTCAATTTTAATCCAGACAAAATTACTTTTCTACCACTTTTCATTTTAGTCTCATTTGTTGCCAAAAGTAAAAGAATTTCACTCAACTTACAAGACTGAAATAAAAAATTAATTATTCATTAACAATATATCTGTAAGGAAGATAATATATAAGTCAATGGTTGATTAATAAGATCACTAATAGAAGAGATAGAAACATGTTCAAACAAGTGTTCAGTAATATAACACACACACACACACACACACACACACATATGTGCATGATAATAATATAGAAGTACAATTTTATCACCAGAATCTACCTTACAACCATTTGTCTATGCAGTGAATATTGCTGCCACATCTGGTCTGATGCTCTTACTGTGTATTTAGAAATTTTTGATAAAGTCAAAAAGAAGAATCTGCAATGTTATCGGTCTTCAATTAGCATCTCGGCTTCAGTCGCCTTCCTATTACCACAACAGCTTCCAAGTGTATTTTCTATAAATATTTTCATGGTAATTGTTCTGATGAGCTTTCCTCTTTGCTACCTTTATGAGGAGAGTTCTTTTTTTCCCCCTGACCTCTTACGACGAGAGGTCAACGCCAAAGGTTTTTACCTGTGAACCATTTTGATTTCAACTTTTTATTTCACGTTAAGTTCCTTTTAATTTTTTCTTTCGTTTAATTTACTGACTTTTTTGCCAAAAGTTTTTTTTCTTTCTTAACCCTCCCCTCATTTTTTTTTCTTTACCCCTTGTTTCTTATTAATTTTATTTTCGTTTATAATTATTTTTTGAATATATTTTTCTTGTTTTAATTTCCTTTTATTTTCAGTAATTTCCCCCGCCAATCTTTATTTTTTCATTGTTTATTTTTCAAAAAGTCGGACTGTATTCTTTCTTTGTTTACATTTTATTTCTATGTGTTTCTTTGTTCTTTGTTGTTCTTTGTTTTAAATAACTGTTAAATATTCTGTGTTCCTTTATTTAAATCTTTTCTGTGTTTATTGTAACTTTTCGTATTTATTTTTCTATTCGTTAATTCTTTATTTTAGTTTACGTGTTTCGTTTGTGTTTGGGCTGACTAGAATTTTCTAGTGGCAGCCATATTGTATTTGTGAACTTTTTAGTTTCGTATTTACTGTGTAAAAAAGTTTCTTTTTGTTTATTTTCTGTCTTATTTATTGGTCTTTGTTTGTTACTCGCATTTTGTGATTTGTAAGTGATTTTTAGTTGTTAACGGTTTTTATTTTTTACCGTATTTTGTCCTTTTTGCGTACATATTTTTTTAAAGTAATCCATTCTTGCATGTTTAACTGTTTTTGTGTTGTCTTGTAAAATTTCTTGTTTATTGTGATTTATTCGTATTTAGCTTTTGTTTATCTCTTTCGTTTTTAAAATTTATTTCTAATTTTTGTGAAGGAAAAAAAAAATCTTGTTTTAAAAGAAAAATTATGGGTGCAAAAAGAACTGCTCAAAAAACTTGTTTGGGACTAAAAAAAAAGAAAAATGATCCTCCGGACAAAATTTCCGATAAAGAATTAGAAATAGATGCGGATGAGACCTCAAAATTAGAGGAAAATCCCAAAATGTAGATGAAAACAATAGGCAAGAGAAAAATATGGTGGCCGCAATGGCCAAAATTTAGAGCCAGAAACCAGCTCAAATGACCAAACTATGGTGGCCGAAAGTGGCCAAAATTCTTCCAATCAGACCCCCACAAGAATGATGACATGAATGTAGCGGTCGGAGAGACACCCTCTTGCTGAAAGTCCCTGCCAAAGGGTAAAATCAACATGATGGAGTTCCTGGAGAAAGCCAAGAGCTACGCACATCTGGTTACAGCAGATGGGCTCTTGTCAAATCCCGTGGAACTAAAGAAGGTTGAAAGAAGAATTGTGTCAGTCTTTGTAGTGGACAAGCGCTCGCGCAAAATTTGTCACTCCGCAAAAGACACTGATCAAAGCCTTGACTTCTCTGGGCATTAAAGCTCAGAGGTTCATCAAAGGTAAAGGCTTTTTTATGTGGGATGTACTGTTACCCACACCAGCCGATTGTGAAGCAGCAACCACGAGAGATTTAATAACTAAAGACCTAATTCTGCAGACTGAATATGAAGGCAGGCAGAGGACCAAATGTCAGTATACGAGGTTCCTCCTCAGATTGTCGGAGAGCATTTAGCTGCTTATCTGTCCCAGTTTGAGCAGATACTTAGTGCTTCCTCGGACACTTTGACCGGGGGGGGGGTTGAGATAATGATCGACAGGAAGGCCTTCATCTCCATCCCCAACTGCCTGGATGTAGAGGGCCAGAAGGTGCCGATAATTGTAACCAAGCATAAACCGGCATGCTGGAAGTGTGGACAGACTGGTCACCTGTCCTTTTCCTGCACAGAGAAGGAGGCCTCTGATGTTCTGGCCCCTGCCCAACCAAATCCCCCTTTGGTCGAATCTGTACAATCCGTCTCGCTTGTAGTGGGCATGCCAGCAACCAGGATCGGTGTGGAAAATCCCACAGTTGGTTCCAAATCTCAGCCCCCATTCTCCGAAAAGCCTTTGCCCGCTGCTAGTGCGGTTAGGGAGAAGGGAGAGGGGGAATGGCAGGTCGTTGGCAAGGCCAAAGGGAAGACCCAGGCAGCAGGACCTCATTCCACACCAAAAACAGCTAAAAGGCACAAACAGCCCCACTCCCTCAACCAGTGCTAAGGGCGACTTGGATAAACTCAGACAAAAAATGATCAAGTATGAACCATCTTTCGAGAAGGAGAAACTACAACAACTTAAGGACTCTCTAAAATCCAAAAGACAAGTTTCGGAGAGGAAATATGGCATCTCTTTTTCGGCACTGTCTTCCTCTGTCACAAAACAACATCCCATGATCCCTCCCCCAATTGTCAAATCATTAAGCCAGGTAATATCCAAAATGACCACACTTAAGGGTCCTGTGACAAAACCTTCATCCAAAAAATCATCTCCCATTCCATCACGCAATCCTTCCCCAATGCAAACTTTCATTCATACACCAAAAAAAAACAAAAAAAAAACAGGATCAACATAAAAGACAAAGGATCCCATCTTCCAATTCATCTGAGCCCACAATGGAAAAATAGATTAAATCCAAACCTATATACAATACAGGGGAAGACGTGTGCCGCGTCTCCAAAGAACAGGCCGAAAAGGCACTAATGTATACAAAAAAGATGAAAAATTTAAAAACTCTTTTAAATTTCAGAAAAATAAAAGATCTGGACATTGAAAACCCCGAAATTTCCCAAAAGCCAAAAGGGTCATCACTGTGGTTTGTTCTGATGTCGCTGGCCAGCAGATATGGGCAATGATGGCCAAAGCAAACCAAACATTTGGAATGTTCCCGCCGATGTGAAGAAATTACAGCAGTTTTGTTCAGGGAGGTGCCCACTTTTTGTTCACCCCTCCCTATATAGAGCTTTAAAGTTAACCTTCCCCCTGGACATTGGCGACCTGTCTCCTGATGGCACTATCAAGAGTGAGATGAGTACTGGCTCAATGGGAGAGGCCGTCGGTGTCCTGACCCCGGCTATGTTCAATGCAGGAGAGCAACCCTAATCGGTTTTCATCATGGCTCTCTGGTTAGCAAGTGTGAATGCCCGAGGACTGAGGTCGGAGTCTCACAGGGCGAGGCTCTCTCGTGACCTTCAGTGTCTCGGGGTGAATATATGTTGTGTGCAAGAGACCCGGTTTTCTTCTCACGACTATGAAGGCATTCTGTCTAGGGTTTTTTCCCTCTATTCGGGCAGACTTTGCGTGCTGGATGTTACAATAAAGGAAAAGGCTCTTCGTCTCATTGGGGTTTATGCGCCCAATGTCCATTTTGAGCGGCCTGCTTTGTTTCGGCAGATCGAGCCGTTTTTGACGATATCATGTTGGGTAGTTATAGTGAGTGATTGGAATGCTGTCCTTGATCTCGATATAGATCGTATAGGGCCAAATTCGGGTACTAACAACCGGGACGTGAAAACATTTCAGGACTTTATCGACAAGTTTGATCTTGTCAATAAGTACCGGAATGAACACCCTCGGGAGGTAGTGTGGACTTGGATTAATAGTGGCAGCTCGGCTAGTTATCTAGACCGAGTCTTAGTTAGGAGAGTCGATGTAGAGCTCTTAGGGTGTCCAAGTTTCCATGAGATAGTTTCTTCGGATCAGAGGCTTGTCCGGGACCGTGTAAACTTAGATAAGCCTAAGGTTAGGATGGCTGGCTAAATAAATATCGCTTTCCTCTTTGGTACCTCAACTTTATGATTTTAAGCGCAGTACTAGATTAGCAGCTCTGACTCATTTTACAATTGAAATTGCTAGATGTAAAATAGTTTCTTCTCTTGCACTTCTCACTTGTGGAACTCTCTTCCAGCTTCTAGCTTTCCAGTCACTTTTGATCTTCAAAAGTTTAAATGCAATGTCAAGTGTTATCTTCCATCTTAGTTCCTGTTCTTTTACTGGCCTCTCAATGTTTTTTTCTCAGATTCTTTCATACTCAGTGCCCATTGTGTCTTAGTGGTTTTACCCTCTTCCTTGGAGTGAAATGATTATATATATATATATATATATATATATATAATCATTTCACTCCAAGGAACCAATATATATATATATATATATATATATATATATATATATATATATATAATCATTTCATTTGTTATATTACTGAAGACTTGTTTGAACATGTTTCTATCTCTTCTATTAGTGATCTTATTTATCAATCAACCATTGACTTGTATATTGTCTTTCTTACAGAGATATTGTTAATGAATAATTAATTTTTTTTTATTTCAGTCTTGTAAGATGAGTGAAATTCTTTTACTTTTGGCAACAAATGAGACTAAATTGAAAAGTGGTAGAAAAGTAATTTTGTCTGGATTAAAATTGAATTTAAAATTGCCTATATATATATATATATATATATATATATATATATATATATATATGTGTGTGTGTTTGTTTGTTTGTTGAAACATGTGTGTGTTCATCACTGTGTGACAGCATTGAATAGTAGTGTTGGTTATTCATGAATACTATGAAGCAGGAATTTATGCCAAAAGGAATGATACTTAATTTGGCAAAGCATTTGGAAACACTGGGTGCAATGAAACAATGTAACTGCAGAATAAGTTCCAGAAGGAAAACTCTTTTCCTTGCAGTGTGAATCATTATTTTCTGTCTTCTTAATTTTTGTCCTTTTATTTTTCTCTCTCCTTAATTTTTGTCCTTTTATTTTTCTCTCTCCTTAATAGTAGTTTTTCTCATGTTCTCTGACAATTCTAGTGGCTTTATTGCCTTGGCATGAAATGATTTATAAAAACAAAAAAAAAAAAAAAGGACTGAAGATCTTACTTCTGAAACAACTATTACACAAATACAGAAAGAAGAAAAACAAAAAAAATAACAATAAAATTTATTCTTTGTCAGCGTCAGCAAAATCAATATATTGTAAATATTTATTGTCTTACCACCAAAACATTTCCTGAAATCCACCCCAGCCTGAAGGATATTTCATAATGAAACCTATTATTTTTTTTGTTTTTTTTTTACAATCAGTAATTTGGTATCATTTTTTTTTTTTTTTTATTTAATTTCCTCATCAGAAGGCTTCACAAAATTTCATCCTCGTTTTAAATAATCAAATGTGATTTTTAAATTTTTTGTTGTTTTTCTCTGAACTCTTTCAGATACTTGCATCAAATACTGTTGAGGATATTACCGTACTTTGGGCAAGTACAAGAGGCTATTCTCCTTCAAAATTACTCCAAGATTCTTGGCAAGACTAAGGTCAAATGAATTTCCTTGCCAACTACCGAATCAAAAACTTTTCCAGTCATTGTGCAGCCTTT
This sequence comes from Acanthosepion esculentum, assembly GCA_964036315.1. Classification (NCBI taxonomy): domain Eukaryota; kingdom Metazoa; phylum Mollusca; class Cephalopoda; order Sepiida; family Sepiidae; genus Acanthosepion; species Acanthosepion esculentum. The sequence continues at coordinate 61,129,036 of OZ038497.1, forward strand.
GAACATACCACATACAATCTGTTTCTTTATCAAGCTTCATTAAAAAAATAAAAATGCTTGGAGGGGGAGGGCTGATATGTTTGGTGAGTACAACTTGCATAAAAAAAATATCAGTTCTATCAAGAGGAATATAGCTAATACTTTCAGTGAGAAACATCTAACATCAAAAAAAAAAATAATAATTTGCTTTTATTATGAGACATTTTATATACATAGACTTATTGATGCAGTTAAAAAGCTAATGCTTGAATTATCTGCATGCAATGTCTAGAAATTAAATATGTTATTTTTGATAAACTGATAAGAATTTTTTAATTTTAAAACCATTAAGATATTTTTTAGTTATCTGCAAGAGTCAGACAAGAATATGTGAAAATTGGCTACATTGAAGGGCATACTTTAAGCTGAAAATAATGGTTCCTATATAAAATTCATGGACAAAATGAGTGCTGAAAGGTTTTCAGCCTAACCATGAAATATTTCAAAAAATGTTTAAAGAAATAAAAATGGACAAAATACTTTCTATTATGAATTTTGTGTAGATCATTTTAACAATTTTACTTCCAGAAATAAGAGGCAAATTATAAAAAAAGAAAAACAAAAAAGAGGATAAAAGAATTGTCACAATTCCAAAAGCTAATAGACATTTAAAAGAATTAGAATAAAATATTTTACTCACATCACTCAGAAGGAACAAATGTCGCTAAAAACATGAAGAAAACTGGTAAGCAGAAAAGAAATTTGTGATAGATGTTATTTTATAAGTTTTTAATTGAAATTATGTAGACACTACCATGTAATATAGGTTTCTATCCAAAATTAGAACATTCCTACAAAACCGTTTGTAAACTAAAAAAAAAAACAATAACAACAAAAAACTGACTTTGCAGAAGATTGTTGCAAAGCCTGCAGAAAATATGTCTTTAATTTTGAAAGGAGACATTGATCTTCAGAGAAAAATGTATGAAGTAGTCATGTATATTGTTAAAATTTCAAGCAGACCACAGATGATGAATTTTAACCTATGACATAAAGGCAAGCAAAAAAAACAAAAAAAAACAAACTGTCTGGTACCCAGGCAATGATGGTAAACTGAACAATTTATTTTCTTTATAAGCATATTTGGGTTTAAATCTTTGTACAAGAATAGTACTCCAGTTGCTTCATAGTTGGGTCTTATAAAGAAAAACACACACACACTATATATATATATATATGTTCACCCAATACAAGACCCAAGACTTACTCAATGTAGAGGTGGTGTATGAGCATAAAAAAGTCAACTGAAGTTCATAGGGTTATGCAGATAACAGTTAACCAAAAAGTCAAGATTGTAGTGATTGGGAAAACATCATGCCAGCAGTCTGTTCCATAAAGCAGTACTTATTGAGAAATAGCTGAGTGGAACTTCTTAAAAGAATACAATGAATTCTTAAATACAGTATAATTTTTTCTTTTTTTGAGTTACTTTGGTAAAGTTGTTTCAAATTTAATCAAATTTGAGTACAGTTGCTCATAAAGGAGTTGCTTATTAAAAAAAAAAATCATGTAGACTAAACCATGTACACTGATTCCAAATCTGTGTTCACAGTTGCCCTTGGATATTTTTTTTTTTTTTAGTTGTGTGCGCACACACACACATAGCATATTTATGTTCAAGGTAAGTAACTTCAAAAGTAATAGGATACTTACATTTACTTGATGGAATCTTTGACCAAATGTAAAGAAATACAGCTAGAATATTCTATTTGATGCTACCGAGTTGGATTTGAACTTCTCTGAGCAGGTCAAGATCACCCTCCCACTAAACGGTGATGAGGTGGCTCCTCAAAGATGAAAAAGAAACTTGAAGCAACAGAAATGTGGTTCTACAGAAAGATGCTGAGAATACTATGGATTGAACATGTGAGCAATTAATTTTTGGAGAAAATGGAAACAAAAAGGAAACTTATAATTAATATTAGGAAGATGCAGTTGAAATTTCTGGGGCACATAATGAAGAAGGAGGGCTTAGAAAATCTGATACTCTAAGGAAAGACAAAGGAAAGCAGCATGTAACATACCTGATGAACTTGAGTAAATGGATGGTAGAACAGAGTTTAGAAAAAATAACAAAAAGACAAGACTTATTAAGAGCTACAAGGGACAGGAAGATGTGTAGGACCATGATCGTCCACACCCTGAAGGGACATGGCACATAAAAGAAGGTTAAGTACATTTGACACGAGTCATGTCTCCTATAGGAGACTAATAACAGCAACACTAATGTTTAGCTGCTTTATCTCGATGATGGCTGTTTTCCTGGAGTTATCAACCTGGTGGAGGTAGTCAGATAGGCTAGGACACATTGCTCTGACATTCCAGCTTGTTAGTAGCAAGATCAGTGTCTTTTTTCTTTGTGTTCTGTTTAGTGTAAGGGTTACAGTCTGCTTGTCCAGTCCACCCCACTTAAATCCAAGCACCCATTGAAGCAAGTAGGTTTTAGTGGGTCAGAACCTAACTAGCTGTGTTAAGAACTTCCAACATCATTAATCTCCCAAGCTTTGTTCAGACCAGGGGTTGGCAACCTTTTGGCAAGAGCAGGCCAGACAGCTATGCAGTGACTTAGAGGACCATGATATCAAATGTACTATAATAAATGGTCTCAATCTCAGACTGCACAGTCCAGATCAGTTGCCTTGGTCTGGAGGAAACAAGAAAGTTAATGTTATATTATTTAAACAAGGTTCCTTGTACAAATAACAGGATAACAAGCAATAAACAAAAAATGCAAATTCTTTACAATGAAATACAGTTAGAAAGTGACTTAATTAATGAAACACTTGTTTCTCCTTATTGTTCAATAACTTCTCTACATCAGGGGGGGATATTTATTGATGACAGGAGAAAAACATCCAGATGGTCATCACCTAACCTTGTTCTTAAAATTCTGAAAAATTGTTCACAAGCATATGTACTTCCAAACAATGATACCATCATTTTCAAATTATTCAATAGGCTTCCATATTTTCCACTTGGCAAAACATATTTCTTGCAGAAGTCAGCAGCAGATTCAGAATTAAAATTTGATTTAAAAAATTCATTGCATTCTAAGTTAATTAACTCCAACCGATATTTTTCTGCTACTTGTTCCACAAATTAATTAGATAATTAGTGTCCAGGTGTTAAGTTGATGGTCCGGACAGAATTCCTTCGTGGGCTGAATGTGGCCCACAGGCTGCCAACCCTGGTTTAGACAATGGTACTCACTCTTCCAAAAATGGGAGCTACAGATTGAAGGTATCAAAAATCAAATGGCTACAACAGTTTAAATACCTGAAAAGTGATTTAACAAAGGATGGAAGATGAGACACCAAAATCCAAAAGTACATTGCAATAGATAAAAAATGCTATCTCATGAATAAATTATCAAGAAAAAGAAAATTTTATTAGAAAATAAAGAAAATAGTGCTGAACTGCTATAAAATATTAATCCACCTATACAGCAGTAAATGCTGGACAATATCCTCACCAATAAAGAGACTTGAGGAAATACACGCTGAGAATACCATGGCTAAAGCATGCAAGCAATGAGTAAGTTTTAAGGAAAATGGAAATAAAAAAAAAAAAAAAAAAAAGTTCAGTTATACATAAAATCAGAACGTGTTGAAATATATGGGACACCATGACAAAAGAAGGCCTGGAAAATTTGACACTCACAGGATACTGAAAGCAAGAGGTACAGAGGAAAGCAGCAAATAACTTATCTAATGAGCTTGTGTAAATGGATGACAAAACAGGGAAAGAGATGATAATAAATATACAAGCATTGCAAAGAGCTATGACAGACATGATGTTGCCGCTTGGTGTTGACCTCAGTGTTCACTTTTATCTATTATACAGGATATGCCAAAATATTAACTATTTCAGTGAAATATTATTATTATTAAAACTTACTTTTATTTCTGTAATCATATTTATGTGTTAGAACTATAAATTCTAATTTTGTTTATAAGTATATAATTTTTATAACCTTTTCTGATTTTATTTTCATTCACTTTCAGAACCCTAATAGTAATGAATACATGATGCATCTTTGTATGGGGTTTCATAAAACAAAGGTTTATCACCAAAAGATAAATAGTTTAACTCAGCTTAAGGATATATTTGAAATTTGCAGGGATACAGATAGAGCATATGTTGAAAATTTTTAATAAAGTTTTAACATAAGATTTATAAATCTATTTGTTATGTATCATAAGTAACAAACATAAAATTGGGTCATTTTTTAAATTTGCCTAATTTCATTGCAATAATTTAATTCTGGGACACCCCCCCAGCTCATATATATATATATATATATATATATATATATATATTATAAAATATAGTTTTAAGTTATCCTATATTTATTGGCTAAAAGTGGCCAATATCTGGTATAGAGTGTGTGAAAAACATAAGACATGAGGACACTGATGTCAACAGAGTGGAGGGTCTTTCAAGTTTGACAGCACACATGACTTGACACTTTTCTTTATATACCTTCAAATAAAACCAATGGGGACGAACAGTCAGATTTTGATGGAATATATAAAAGTTTGCCAGAGTCAATTCTTTTGCATGCAGTTTATCAGTTCAAGACTTTTTGTCTCTATACACACATAAGGAATTTTTTGCTAAAATAATTTACTGAAATCTTTTCAGTTTTTGCTCAATATAAGAAATTTTTTTTAATTTCCTTCACTTATTTAGGTCACCAATAAAATACAGACTTACTTAAACCACCAAACTGCTTAATCATCATTGAAGAAACCAAAATGGCTTTTTAGTTGGTCATTGCTGACTCACTCACTGTTTAGTCAGCCTCAATCACTAACTTCCTGCTGCATATCTGTTGTTTTAGAGTCTAGGTGTAATTGTGCTTCATTTAGTTTATACAAAATTCCAAGCAATTTAAAAATATGAAGCTATTAATTACTTACTGAAGAAATTGCTCTTCAAAAACACTTAAAAAAAAAAAAAAAAAAAAAAAAAAAAAAACACACATTCTAACACAAATCCGTGCTAGCTATCCAAAAGTAAGGAGACTGTTCAAATGAAGTACTTCCATCATTAATAAGCATTAAGGATTACAATAGATCAATATACTATTAAATACATGAAAAAAACAAAACATCTAAGCATTTACTAAATTATTTTTTTTTTGTGGTTGCTTAATTAAGAGTATTTAGTATTCTCAAGTAGTCACCCATGTAGGTACTGACCAGGCTAGACATTGCTGAACAAGAACCAGCCTTTCAACATGATATATAAATGTAACCCCCTATTGTTTTTAAATGATGAAATGGGGAAAAATTTCTCCCCTATTTTTAAAAATTTACATTAAAACAAGGATTGCTAAATTTGGCTACAATTTTTTTTTCTTTTAATCATTTCATCCCAAGCAAGGCAATAAAGCCACTAAGACATAAGGGGTTACTAGGAGTGAAAGAGAATGAGTAGGCTTTAGTGAGGAGAAAGGACAATAAAAGAACAAAGTTCAGAGAGACAGAGGATGAAACTGGCACCACTTTTAAATTTTTAAAGATTGTAGGTGGCAAAAACCAAAAAAGAGTTCCACAGACAAGAGAAGAAACTATTAAAATAGAACATAGTTATATTTAGCTAGTTCAACAGTAAAATGGTGAGCCCTAGTTTCTCCCAAACTTTTTTCTACCATCCACTTGCTCAGGCTTATCAAGTATATTACATGCTGCTTTCCTCTCTCTTTCCCCAAATCTGTCCTGTGAGTATCGTATTTTCCAAGCCCTCCTTCCTCAATATGCCCCAGAAATTTCAACTGCCTCTTACTGATGTTAAGTAAGAGTTTCCTTTTTGTTTTCATTCTCTCCAAAACCTCAATATTACTCACATTTTCGTCCATGGCATCCTCAGCATCTTTCTGCAGAACCACATTTATGTTGCTTCAAGTCTCTTCATCTTTGAGATTGTCCAGCATTCACTGCCATACAGGAGGACAGATATCACATAACAGATCAGTACTCTGTTCTTTGTCTCTAACAAAAATTTTCTGTCTCTTAATACTCTGCTTAGCTTTTGGAATGCATCTTTGATCATCCCAATACATCTTCTGATCTCAGTCTAGCATTTTTCCCAAAACTTTGTTGTTGCTCACATGAGTAGTACACTTAAATTTGCGCAGACAAGGCACCAAGGAGGAAAACTATTATAATAGAACTTATAGTCACACCTAGTTATTTCAACAGTAAATTGGTGAGACCCAATCTAGTCATTTGCTTAAATTCAGGCAGTCAAGGCACCAAAGAGGAAAACTCATCACAACAATTGCCATGAAAATATTTCTAGAAAGGACAGAAGTTGAACTGGGCTAAATTCAAAAGTCCAGTGCCATTAAAAGCTTTAATTATTAGTTGCTCAAGTTAATTTAGAAGTATCCCCAAAAGTCAAAATATTTAAAATTTAATAGCATTGAGCTTTCAAAAGTAGACTCATCTGGAAATACTGAATTAAAACTGAAAATTATTCAAATTATTTTTCGGCTTCAAATATTAGCTATTGTATCTCAATTAACAGGAATCTCCAAGTTATTTTTTTCCCACTCCACAGCCTATTTTCAATTCCCAACCTATGTTGGAATCCATACATAAAGATGCCCTACCCTCCTACCATTTCAGTAATCTACAATTACGAATGTCAGTGTGATGCTAAATATATTGGCAGAACTAATAAAAACTTAGAGACTAGGATTGATCAGCCCAGGCTAAGATCTGTCAAGGGAGGTTGGAAAACTTGCATGTGCTTGTGAATAATTAAGGTTCTGCAATTGCAGAACATTTAATAATTCAGATTGTGCCTCATCTTTCAACAGGAGTTTATTCACCATTCACCTTAATTTATATTAAGTCTAAGCAGCATTCCCTCTTTAAGAAGAAGGAATGGCTGCTGCATCTAAATGTGATCTGTCTGTGATTCATACTGAGGATTCCATGGTATTTTTTTTCATTCCCTTTTTTAATCATTGTGCACATATTTTTTTTGTTTTCAGTCGGCTAACTAGTAAGGAACAATAACCAGTTAGCCCCTTTTTTGCTATTACATTTTTTCGATCAATCACTTTATGTTGAGTAAATATGTTTGTTTTTTTAATTCTTGCTCTTCCTTCTCCATTTTATATGTGTGTGTGTGTGTGTGTGTGTGTGTGTGTGTGTGTGTGTATTTTTAAAAGCCATAATAAATAGAAACTTTTACATGAAAAAATCTCCACAGATCCATATTATAATGATCTAATGCTTGTGTTTTTTATTGTAAAACAGCAAAAACAGCACATCATAACCCAATTGTTTGTTTAGTACTATTTAAACACAAAGTGAATAAATTAATTTGCAGTTCAATTGGACCATCAATTTCTGAGTAAATTTTTAAGTATGAATTTAACTACATTGTCTAACTTATAAATACATACCATTTCTATGAGTTTCTTTACAAAGAAAATAAGAGGAATAAAGAAAGGATAATCCTTGATCTCTGTCATAATGGCATACCAGTGGCGGTACTTTCATAATAATAACAATAATAAATCTTAGCAATAACTAATACTTGCAAATAATTCTAATTCCATAAATAATAAGTGAAGTGACATCAAGCAGAGACCACCGAAGGCAGCATTTAAAGTCTTTCCCTCCTTATTGAAGACATTATGAATAAGCTAAAGTTCTCTGCATGTTGCCTGCTGTGTAAATAGTTCTTTGATGCGATATTTCAGAAATGACCGATTCAGAAGGGCATATACAAACAAAACCTAACGAACAGTAACCTTTTCCAAACAAGTAGTTTGGCAAAACAACTACAAACTTTGTTTCCAATGTATATTTAATTTGATAATTAAAAATAAATAAATATATATATATAAAAACAATATGCTAGATTTAGTTGTGTAACTCTACAGAGTGAAGATAGCTCTGACTGACACCAAATTAGTTGTGTTTCAATCCTGGCTTGAGGCATTCAAAAGTCTAGTCGCACTGAGGAGCTGTGATATATATATATATATATATATATATATATATATATATATATGTGTGTGTGTAAACAAAGCAGTATTTAAATAAATATATAATTGTCTGCTTGTTTGTAAAAGACCTAACACTAGAAGTATTCTAATAACATGTACGCTGACTACTAAATTCAGAAAATATAAGAACGCTTTGGTTTGTATTGTTTAGTTTTTTTTTTCAATCTGGATATTAGGTTTTAAAATTGGTATTTTCCATTCTTTAATATATTCTTGGATATGCAGGTGGTGTACTGGCTACTAGAGTGGAAAATGGAATTGGCAGTCAGAGTTCAAATTCTTGATGAGGTTGTTGGATTCACTTCACACTATTGTTGTTGGGAAAATATGAACAATCTCTTTTCTTCCTAACTATGTGTAAAACAATAAAGCAGACTGGGCTTTCTAGCCTTGGTAAAATCAACTCTGAATATTCCCAAAAACATACATAAATTGGATACTAAAGCAAAAGGGAAGTTGTAGAGAGTCATGATCAACTATATCCTGAAGGTACATGGTATTAAAAAAAAAAGAAGAAAAAAAAAAAGAAGAAGAAAAAGTTCATTTAATAACTACATCCCTAAGTTAAAGAAAATTTCATGTTTGGATTTTAGCTTTGACTTCATTTGAACCAGATATCTGTCAACAACATTTTGATTTTTTAATCATTGCCCTCTTACTTATATCACTATTCTTCTACCATTCCAAATTAGTACAAAAAATGAATAAAATTAACAGAATATTTCTTGCAATTAAATAAAATTTTTTAAAAAAACAACAAAAAAAAACAATTTTTACCTAAGATTTGAGAAAGTTTCGACAATCAGTTTGTATATTGCCCAGTTAAAAATAAGTTTTTCAATAGTAAGGAATTAATTTTTTTATATATATTCCATAACAATTCATTTTCTTTATCTTTATCATGCATTCTTAGGACAGTTAGTAGAGTGGTTTCCAATTGCCTTCTCCATGGTTTGGAATTTAGTTTTTCTTCTTTTAGACTCGTTGTCACCTAAAACTAGGGAGTTCAGTCTACCGTACTATTTAATAATATGGTGGGGAGTGAGAAGAGATTAATTTGTGCCTTTTCTATGAGCATTTGTGCAAAAATGAACATAAAAGACTAGCCTAATATCCATTGCACAGTAAGCATTACTAACAAAATAAGGTTATTAATGTAAATGCAATGAAAACTATTTTACTGTAAAAATGCATTGAAAATACAAAAGAAAAGTATTTTCACTGGTCAGGAATTAATTGTTAGTATTGCTAACAGAATACAGTTATTTTATGGAAAAAATATAGAGAATTTGGTCGATGTATTTGTTTCTCAAAGACGCAGCAACAGTAACTTATTTACAATCAATATTGATTAGTATTATTACTATTCAGCACTGAAAATACAGAAGAACAATGTATTTTTGATAACTTTCTTTTACTGCCACATGCATGCCTCTTTTGTGAGCATTTGATACTAACCACTAGTCACTGAAATTCTGGTGGTAAATGTCAAAATGAAAACTAAAACACAAGTAACTAGATCATAGCCTTCAGGACCTCAAGTTCAATGTTCTAACTCCAGAGCTACTACTCAAGATTAAAATTTTATAGATTTCTCCAGATTAATTTTTTAGTGTAACCAGAGACACAAATCTCTTTTGTTATTTGAGTATTGATTAGGAAGAGCGGCAAATCAATATTTTTTATATACAAAACAAAGTATTAGTGAATAATCAAAAACTTATGACCATTCAACAGTAAATAGATAAGTCCAATATTTCTGAATACTTACATTTCCAGACACTGCAGTGACTGCTTAGTGGTTAAAAAAATTGAACTAGACATCTTAAGATTTATAGTTTAATTACTAGTACCTCATAGCTAAGATTAAGTTCACTAAAAGAACATTATTGACATCAAAATAAATGCTCCCTCATAATTCAAAGTTATTTTTCATTGCATTTATTGATTTATTTTCTACAGCCAAACATTTGCTGGTTATTTAAATACAAATATTACTAAATAACCCATAGATAGAAAGAGAAGAAGTTGATTCATAATTTTTCCCACAGTTGTGCATAAGTGAATATAATGAACCCAACTGGAATTGGAACTTGGCTCTCCAATTAACAATTCCAAGCCATTATCCATTACACCACCTGCACATTCAAGCTTAAAACACTTGTTATTCCCAAGTGGGTATCCATCTAGGTGCTGACCAGGCTAAACTTCAGTGATAGTATGGGAACTGGTGTTTCAATGTGATATGGCCATAAGCCTTGAATTTATTGAAGTTTGGAAATAAGAACATCACAAAAAACGAAACTAGTAATGCTGTTAATTTTAAAGCAACTTAATGTTAATATTCTACAGATTATTCAAACTAGTATCCTCATTTTTGTTGTTTTTTTCATTTCATCCAATATGTTCTTTGGCCTTAATTCTTTTTTTCTAATACCATAGCCCTTCAGGATGTAAGCGACCATAGATCTTCTAAGCTTCCTTTTTTATCTTTTTAATTTCTGTAAATTGGCATAACTTCTTGGGAAAGATATTGGAATGATTTCCCATTAATTTCTCAAGTTTTGAATTCAATGTTGTCCTTCTAAATTGGCTGCCTCTCAAAGCTAGAGAACCCAGTCCACCCTGCTATGATTCCCAAAGGCATTAGGACAAAAGAACAGATTAGGCAAAAATGTAGTCTCAGATTTGCCAATTATATTTCTCACCGATAACAATTACCCAAATTTATTTTGTAATCTTTGCTTTTTTTTTGTGGAGAGCCTTTTGTAAAACTATCAGCAAAAACTAGAATTACAGAGAGAGAGAAAGAAAATAGATTATAGGATAAACTATATACCCAATGAGTGCTGAAGACTGCATCTGCTGAAATGACATACAAATAAAGATAAGGATGCTAGTTCTAAGAATTCATAAAAAAAAAGATATTTTAAATTTAAAAAAAAAAATAGACAAATTGGTAAACAAATTTTGTAAAAATGAGTTTTAATTACCAAAACAATTTTTAAAACAACATTTCAGCTATTATAATGCTGAAACTTTACATATACAATATAATCACATTGCTCAAAAAAAAAAAAAAAAAAAATTTCAATAAGGAAATCCTTATTGATCAGTAAACAATACAGTCTGTCTGAAATTAATATGCAAATCAAATAAACCTCAATAACTCAAAAAGTTCTAAACCAACATTTTAAAAATTTAAACTTGTCTATTTTTACCCTTAGTAAAATAATTAACTAAATTATGTCATTTTTTAATGGTTAGTTTTTGAGATATTTATACAAAAATGGACTGACTAAAGTTAATATGCAGATTAGCTTAGGACTTCTGAAATTTAATAAAGATATTTTTTCTTTTTGTCCATAATGTGTTGAAACATAAGAATCTAACAACTGCTGAAAAACAGAAAGTAACAAAGTTGAGAACTTGAAGTAAAGGAAAAGGCTTTAAGCACTTGCTTCCTTGAGATGAATGTAAATTAAAATGAGTTATAGTGAAATAACCACTTTTGTCCAGCACTCAGATCTTTGAAAAGGCTGGAATTGAAGGAGTCAAGAAGGACAAAAGATGTAGAAATACTTTGTGAATCAGGATCTGTAAAAAAAATCTCCTAAGCAAACTCCTCTCACTAAAGTAAATATTTTAAAGCTTCAAAATTGAGCCAAGAAATACATGAAAATTGACTTTTCTAAAGTAATTTTCACAGACGAATCTCAAATGACATTTGATGGATGGCCAAAAGATGGTTTTTATCCAATTCAGATGTGCCTGTGGCTAAAAGAAGACAAGGAGGTGGTAGTGTTATATGTGCTGGAATTGTCAACCAAATCTTTCTTGGAGCATTCAAAATTGATGAAGGAGTTAAACTGAACAGTGCTAACTATTGTGATTTTATAAACAAGATTTTCTTTGCATAGTACAAGTCCCTGTTACACAGTTTCAAAGTAAAGTGTGTATTTATGTATGACAAAGCTTACCCGTGAATTCTTTGAGCATAAAATATTTACAAGAGAGAAGATAATGGAATGGCCACCATCAAGTCCTATAGGATCACTATATTAAAATGTAAAGGATTCAAAGACTTATATGTGTTTGTTATTTGCTCTATTATAGGTGTTTTCAATATTTGATAATATTATTACTTTTTTACTGAAGTAAGATGTGGTTATTTGGTTTTGTCTAATAACTTCAAACAGCAGTTTTTTTTAGAATGCATCAAATAACTTCAATAAATCATTGATACTACCTAAAATTTTAACTCCGGCTTTGTTTTGACATCTAAATTGATTGTTTAAAATTTAACAATTTTTTCCCCCAACGAAATTTGAATTATTGAAGTTTATATGATTTGCTTAAAAACTTCTGACAGGGTGTAAATTCAAAGCCAACAACTAAAAACTGGGAAAAAATGTTAAAGTTATATAAGTAACATTCTGATAATAATAATGAAAACCTTTCAAATTATTTTATCAAATGGTGAAGTACAAAATACTTTGTTTTTCTTTACACTCTTACACCAAAAAACAGTTAATCAGAGTTTTGTAAAAATACTTTCACACATGCCTTTTAAGAAAAAGAAAAAAGAAAACAAAAGAGGAGAAGAGAAGTGAGGAGAAGAGAGGAGGAAAAAAAAAAGAAAGGCCTTCATGACATGGCTTTTATTTAATCTGTTCACTAACTGATCTTAATGAGAGCATGTCATTCTTAGAATATGTGAAAGTGAATAGGTTAAGTACATTCATAATATACCGTTTTTATACATTGCTTTTTGTTTTAACTAAAAATATCTTCCTGCTTAAAAATCAAAAATAATTAAAAAAAAAAAAAAAAAAAAAAATCAGTTTTCATTATATCTTATAGTTTTAATCATAATGGCACATTACAAAACACCATTCTATTCAAAAACTATTTTTTGAATTCAGCAATTTCCAAAGGTTGTAAGACAGTGCTAAATGGGTCCAAAATGTATGTGGAATGTAAAGTGATTAATTAAATCAGGCTCTTAAAATAAATAAGGGTTTATGCAGCTGGTCCTTGTGAGGGAACAAAAAAATTTGGATAACCAGTTTGGCATAGTCATTTTATAAGATAAATCAAAAAGTCCTTCAACCTACACACAGCTATCAACAGTACATTTATTCATACATTGCTAAATACTTTACTGAAATTATAATTCTCCTCAACCTTAAAAGAGAAAATTCTATATTTTAAGCATTTTCTGGCTACCATCAGCATGGTTGACACTAAATGCCTGGAGAGCAACACACTGTGCCTTCTTGGCCTTACCTTTTCAACTGACTTGAACTGAAGTGACTACATCAAATCAATAGCTGCATCTACTGCAAGGAATGTTGGGTAACTGTGTTGTTCCAGAAAATTTTTCTTGCCAGAATCCATCTTGCACATTTTACAAATCTACCATTCGTCCATGCATTGGATACTGCTGCCATGTCTGGTCTGGTGCTCCTGCTATTCATCTCAAGGTTCTTGACAAAATCCAAAGAAGGATCTGCAACGTAATCAATCCTGATTTGGCATCTCGGCTTCAGTCACTTTCTCACTGACATGGCGTGGCTTCCCTTTGTCTGTTCTACAAATATTTTCATGGCAAATGCTCTGACAAGCTTTTTTCCCTGGTGACCCATCTATATGAATTTAAGTGTGCTACTAGATTGGCATCTGGGTCCCACCCTTTTACTGTTGAATTAGGTAAATGTAACCACCACTTCTACTCCAACAGTTTCTTTTCTCACACTTCCCACCTGTGGAACTTTCTTCCATTTACTTGCTTCCCTGATAACTACAATCTTTAAAAATTTAAATGCCACATCAATTGCCATCTTTCTTATTGAATCTTATTCATCTTTTGTTCTTTCTTCAACCCTCCCTATACTCAGTCTCTTCTCTCACTTTCACTCCAAGTGCTAGTGGCATTTCTGCCTTGCTCGGGGTGAAATGATAAACAAAAAATTTAACTGTCATAAGAATCAAAAGAAAAATTCAATAACCAATTATTGACAACATTAGACTGGACCGAGTTGTGGTTTGCAAGTAACACTGTTTCCCAGAAATAAATAATGCTAGTTATGCAATAAGTTACAGGTTCCAATACCAAAATACAAGGTTTAAAGTTCAAACTTTATTATTGGAATAGTGATATTGGAATAGTGATATAAAAAAAATAAAATAAAAAATAAAATTAGGCAATAAATAAAAACTCCACCACCCTATACACATGTTTTTGCTTGTCTCATGAATAATTATTAGAGATATAGAAAAAATAAAGTTTCCTAACACTATGTTTTTTTATTCTTATCACTACTGTTTTTAAATATTCCACATTGTAATAGCAATTAGGAAAGGCGATACGTCGCATGATCTTTGGTGCATACTGATCATGGAAGACTCAGAAATTAGTACACTTTCAATACAATTTTGTCTTAAATTACTTTCTCTTAATTAAAAACAACATTAAATCTGAAAGTGTTTCAGGGTTGAATGATCAGATGGTCACAAGTCAACCCTGCACCTTGGGAGTCAGGTGTGATACCAAGTATTCTATGACTATATATATATATATATATATATATATATATATATATATATATAAATAATGAAATGAACAAAGTCAGACAATTATTTTAAGACATTTTTTATGTTTATACAGTGTAACCCGGATATAAGAGAAACCCTGATATAAGAGAGATTTTCTCTGGTCCCAAATTCGGGCTTGTGTTAATGCATATATAATAGACCAAACCCGGATATAAGAGAAACCCGGATATAAGAGACTTCTTCTCTGGTCCCGACAACTCTCTTACTTTGTTTATTATGTATTATTAACAGTATTAACAACATTTACCAGCCTGAATGTCGGAGAAATTTTCATAGAAAATATGCGTCCTCTGACAGGAATCAAACCTGTATCTTATACGGAGCCATAATATAGCCTGACGTGCTTTACCGATTTAGCCACAGAAGAGCGTTTCGGTTAGCAAGGTCGATTTTACCGTTTTTAAACTACAATTCTCCATTACAGTAAAATTGACCTTGCTAACCAAAATGCTCCTCTGTGGCTAAATCAGTAAAGCACATCAAGCTATATGACGGTTCTGTATAGGATACAGGTTCGATTCTAGTCAGAGGATGCATATTTTCTATGAAAATTTCTCAGGCTGATAAATGCCGCTAATACTGAGCATTTACTTAAATATTTGTATCTATAAAAAGAACGTAAACATAAAAAATGTCTTAATAAGTGAAGAAAAAAATTCAATATGAAATGCAAGACAAAAAATACTGGAAAATATTTTACTGTGTTTGAGACTAACTTGCTTACCTTTGCTCTGTAGGAATCTTAAAGAATCCGACAGTAGAGTGTGAAGACAATGCCACTTTGGCAGGTGCTACCTCTTGCCTCAAATAGATGTAAAGCAGGTGTGCTCAACAACAAAGTAAAAATAAATACTGTATTTTTTTTATGTCTTGTATTGTACTTTTTTCTTTTTAAATCAAATTTTGAATCTAAAAAAAATCTTCACATTATATACAGAGTGGGCCAAAAGTACGTATACAGCTGTTTAACTATTTATATACTGATGTGATTTTTTTAAACATAGTAGTGCCACAATTCAGAACCAGAGCTAATTTTGCCAAACTTTTTTTCAACAACATGGGGCACCTCCTCATTATGATTGGGCAATAAGGGGCTACCATGACCAAACCTTCCCACAACATTGGATTGGATGATGTGGAAGCATTGAATGACCACCACCTTTACTTGGCTTAACACCAATAAACTAAGTGGGGGCACACTAAAGAATAAGATTTATAAGAAAAATCCCCACACAGTAGACGAATTAAAGGAGTTCATCTTGGAAGCATTTATTGACATTGATGCAGATCAGAATTTGTGTCATACTGTGAGTCACAGTGTTCTGGAGAGGTACGAGGAATTTCACAAGATTGAAGGAGGACATTTCAAGTACTTATGAGATTAAGCAGTGTTAAACAAATGTAATTGTAATAAATAAATGTAAATATAATAAAATGTAAAAAAACTGTAAAGCGTATATCTACTTTTGGCCCACCCTGTATAAGGATTAAAATTTTGACAGAACTGAAAGAAAATATGCATCATGCTACCATAGCAACAGTATTTTCTAAAGCAAAGATAAATTATAAATTTTCAACATTTGTAGATATCAATGTAAATTAATAAAATTAAAGCAGCTTTTGAATTTTCCTATTACTTTTTTTGTTTAGGATTTTTTTTTTTGAAAGGCTTTTAATTTTTCATGAATTCCTTTAAAATCTAATGAATACCTGACTTGATTTTTATGGTTTATCAACCTTTTGCAGGTTATTTAAAGTCAGAAAATATTTTTTTTTTTAGATTGTAAAAATTTTGAGGAGATAATGATTTACTGGTACAAGTCCTACTAATTACCTCATAGCTGGAGGGGGATTCATACCCTTCCCAAAGTTATTTGTGCATAAGTGAATATAACAAACCTGACTGAAATTTGAACAGCTCCCCAATTTTCAAGTCTAAGCTGTTATTCATTACACCCCCGCACATCCAAGTTTACAGGACCTGGTATTCCCAAGTGGTCACCAACCTAAGTACTGACCGGGCTCGACATTGGTGATCATATGAGTACTGGTGTTTGAATGTGATATGGTCATAAGCTTTAAAACCTAGAGACAAAATATGATCAATAAAAATAGCTACAAGAGTTGCCCAGTTTTATGGTATAAAAACAAATACTATGGCCACTACAGATGTTCTATTGATAATTATACTAATAAGAAACTGAAGTTATTAGATGACAATAATCCCATGTGATCAAAAATGCTTTAAAAAGGAATTGAAATTTTTGTTCATAGTAACTAATCTCAATTCTGTTGTCCAATTTGCAGATTTTTGCTCTGAAAATGATTATCCTATTATAATTCTATTTGTCCCACTCTGCCAATACCTTATAAATAATGGACTATTCCATCTTGATCACAACAAATGACAGAATAGGCATCAGAAACACTGTTGAGAGAGAATAGAGGCAAAATGCTCACATATTTAACATCCACTTCAGAGAAAATGGAAAATCTTGTAAATTTTGAATCTTTTCATTTGTACCCTCTTCCTTCTTTAAATAATGACCTGCATTCATACTTATGATGGTTATTACCATATCTAGTTCAAGTTGTTAAATATTTAACAATACAAGAGGGAATTCCTATAGCTTTATTTTATAGCTGTGAAGCTCAAAAGGAGCTTATTGAATATTATGATACACCAGAAAATTCAAATAAGGAGACCATCAAATTTTCACAGGTACAGCTAGTGAATATTAGTTAAATAATATTTTTCTTCAAATGAAAAATAGCTTTCTGTACAGACTGGGGGAGGGGTCAAGCGACAACAAAGTCATGAGCCACCTGCTTAACAAGTTTCAAGCATTACTGAAGAAAAAGAAAAAGTTTTTAAGTGTTCCATTATCAATGCATTGTTCGAAACATCCTTTTCAAAGAGGAAAATCTGTTTCATAGTGTCATAACTTTATATATAATTCTTATAAAACTCATGGATAAGGTTCAAAGTACAAATAGAAATTGAGAAATTGTTTGCAGTTGGAAATCCTTATAAAAATCAAGGATAACTTCACATTGAGATTAAAAGATGTAAGTGCTCACAAGCAAATCAAGTGATTATGCAATTCTTTTTAAAAGTAGGTAAATAGCTAATCTGAAGTTGAAAGGCAGTGACAATTGAGTTTAATGCAAGCCAATCAGGTGACAAGGCTAGGAGACATATGTTAAATCCTGAAAAGCCCAATCAGCTTTTATTTTAAACCATTCAACAGTCAGTGTTTTCTAAGTTACATTTTCTTAAAACTTAAAAAATAAAAAATTATGGAAGTTTTCATGAATAACAGTGTTGATGTGATTTATTTTTTATAATTTCCAAATTTCTGTATAGAAAAGCAAATGCACAAAAGAGGAAAGGAAATAACATTTAACTGTCAGGAAATTCTATTCTTTTATAAGGCCTGTCCAGAAAGAATTCAGATATTTTGAGAACCAGTTGTGCAACCTTGACGCAACTTGGCAATCAATCAGAGAGAACCATACTGTACTGTACATGAACAGACAATTTCCTTTAAGGTTATTCCTCCAACAGTCATTGAGCAAGCTTGTGTATTGTAGGACTTGTATTCACAGTAACTATGCATCAAATCAGGCACAAAATTTCAATATTATCCAGGAAAACTATTTGGAAGATTATGAAAGCTTTGTCGGAGGATTCAAGGAGTTAAGCCCAGATAAAATTTAGGTACTGATGCTTAACCTTATTAAAATCCATTAAATCTTAAATCTCATGAAAAAGTTGCACAAACATGCCTGTCAAATGAAAATTACCCACCCCCAACAAAAATATATCTTAATTTTTCAATTAATTATAAAAATAAAGTGAAGAAAAAAAAGGAAAAAGTTTACGTCCTTAAATTGAATACATTTTAACAGTATGTTGCTTCTTGAAGTATCTTGTTCACGATGGAATTGCACATCTTTTACACAGTGGTCACCATTTTTTGCCTATTTTCTCTTCAAGAACCATGCATGCAGATATAGCACCGACTTTGTCTCGATTTATATTCAAGCAAATACTCCAGAAAATGAATTCTAGTAAATAGTAAATTCATGAATCCGAGAATTGTCAAGTAATCATTTATAGTCAAATCATTAATGTATAGTACCTGTATCATTAGAAAAAAGTTTAAATCATCAATTGATGATACCCACAGATCTCCAATGAAACCAAGTAATGAACCTGTTGTTTAAGGGTCAAGAACAATACTGGTCCCAGAGGGCCTTAAATTATTTAATACATACAAACTCCATAAAAAGAATTCCAGATAAAAGTCCTACTATTTAACCCATAGATGGGGGGGATGGATTCATATCGTTGCCCAAGGGGATTTGTGTGTAAGTAAATATAATGAACTCAGCTAAAATTCAAACTGCTTTCCAATTTCTCATTCCAAGCTGCCATCCCACAAATGTCACTGAAAATGACATATTGTTAAATCCTTACTATTAATAAAAGGTTTTCTTTGGGCGTTTAATTTTTTCTAGTTACTGTTTTACTAAGTTCACTCAGATTCTGTCTTTTCAAGGCAAGAAAACTTTTGCAAAAACTATATTTTAAAAATATTTCATTTATATGAATGATGGTATGTCAAGTAATGGCAAAAAAAAAAGAAAAAAGCAGCTGATTTGCAACCAATCAAAAAGCAAGAATAACTGAACTAAAATAAAAACTTCTACAAAAATTTTTTTAAAAAATAAGATTTTCTTTTTACTAAATTCCCAGTGAACTTAGTATTTTTTTCCTTTTTCTGAATTATAAAAATCACAGTACAAAAGAACAAAATAAAAAAAATGTTAAATTTTTGTTCTGTTTTAAATTTCATCATGCTTACTATGAATCAACATACATGCGTCTTGTGACATATTGTGTATTGTTATTAATGCATGTGTTTTTCTTCTACATTTTTGATTAAGATGATATAATGAATTCTAGCAACAGAACAGACCCAGTTTCTGTCTTGTGTCACTGAGAAGGCATGATTATTATTTTGTTGTGCTGTATAGTAGTTTTTGACTGGAAGTGGGATTCCCATATATTTTAAACCATAAAGTTTTTGCTTACACATTTTTAAACAATTTCTCTAAATAAAAAAAAAATTAAAAAAACTTTCAACATTATAGAATTGGTCAAAGTTATTTAACTCATCACCCTGATTATTTTCTTTTGAACGTGTTCCAGAATCATTATCTACATACTGTATCGCTTCTGGAACTTCTTATACTTTGCAGCTGTTAGTAACCTTAGTGTCCTTTTGCTATCCTTCCCACCCCTTCACACCAGCTGGTCAAGTAGGTGACCAGTTACCCCCTCCCTGTACCTTTTGCCTTCAATATGTCCTGTGAGTGTCAAATTCTCCAAGCTCTCCTTCCTCATTAGGTGTTCAATAAATTTCATCTGTCTCTTTCTGATTCTGAGTACCAGTGTCCTTTTTGGTTTCGACTTTTCTTAAAACTTGTCCATTGTTTAGATGTTCCATCCATAGTATTCTCATCATCCTTCTGTAGAACCATATTTCTGTTGCCTCCCGTTTTCATCCAGGAGGAAATTCTCCAATATTCACTGTCATATTGGAGGATTGAGATTACATAGGAGTTCAACACTTAGAAATAAAAAAAATTAAAAAAAATAATAATTCAAGTATCTTATGCATTGGAATCATCTTATATAACACATCTAACTTGTGTTTTTTTTTATTATTGCAAATGACAAGACATGTAAATCTGAAAGACTTTTTTGTTTTTCTTAATTTTTAAAAATTTCTTGCATTAAGAATCAATTAAATCCAAGATTATTATTCAGGCTGATTAACATTTTTTCTTAAATTATATTTTAGTTACTAATGCAATTAGTGCCACATGATGCAGAACTTGTGACAGGTTATCTAATGTTATCAGATGCATGTGTTTTTCTTCTCCAGTGTTATTTAAGGTCATGTAAACAGGATAGACCGAGTTGCTTCCATGTGAAACTGAATAGAAAACATACTTAATTTACCATGCTGTATTTAACCAACCATGCTCACATCCACTGTTTGGTCTCTGTAAACATTCAGTATGCATTGATGAATATTGATAGGTACAATCTCTTGCACACAGAGGAATTGAAAGACACTTTGTTTCATATGCACTTTCATATCAGGTACCATTTTATCAGACTGCCACTTAGCTGCTATCCAAAATGAGGCAAACTAAGTAAAATTATTGATTATTAGTAGAAAATTTTCACTTTTACTGTCATACCACCAACATCTGCCTCTTGTGTTAGAGGCAAATATAATATAGAAGGCATTATTTTCAAAGAGAGAGAGCGGGGACAGAGTGAGAGCGAGAGAGCAAGGACAGAGCGGGAACAGAGCGAGCAGAGACAGAGCGAGAGAGCGGGGACAGAGCAGGGACGGAGCGAGAGCGAGAGTGAGAGAGCGGGGACAGAGCAAGAGCCAGAGAGAGAGCGAGAACGGGGACTGAGCAAGAGCGAGAGAGAGAGCGAGAACGGAGCAAGAGAGAGAGCGAGAGGGGACAGAGCAAGAGAGAGCGAGAGGGGACTGAGCAAGAGAGAGAGAGGGGGGGACAGAGCAAGAGAGAGCAAGAGAGAGACCCATGCACTATTTGGAAACTCTACAAATCAAAATACTTTTTAGCCTGGTACCTGAAGAGACAATTCCAAACCTGATACATTTTAGTTCACTTATCAGCCCTGAAACTGTAATTTAATCTAAATAGATTGTGAAGTTGATGTTTAATTACTAATTTAAGAAACAAAAAATACAACCACGGTTTTGAAAAGAAGTATCAAGAAAAGGATTATTGACAAAGTGTCACATACTAATCCACTGAAAAATAAATGGCCTACTTTATCATGTTTCAAAGTTTCTTTTACTAGCAGCCATGGCCTGACATCAGGCTGAGGTGAGAAATGAGAAAATCCAAGCAGTTTAGCAACTGTTTTTTCATTCTGTATCTGCTATGATCAAAATCACTTGCTCTAGAAAATGGGAACTGGAAAACATCTAAGTGGGGCAGCAATATATATTTGCTAACAGCTGAAATAAGTAAGGTTGTACTCAATTTTCCAGATTGTAAAAAATGCACAGCAAAATTATAAAAAGAAAAAAATATTAAAGTGGAAAATGTGACACCAAAATCTGAAGGCACATCAGAATAGCAATTTTTTTTTTCTTAAATCAATTTACCCACCTCCAAACAAGGTGATAATGCCACTAAAATGCAAGGGGCTACTGGAATTAAAAGAGAAGAAAAAAAAACTTTAGAAGGAATCAGAAACTAGTATATAATAGTATAAATTTCAAAGTTTAGGTGGAGATGTTAGAGGTATAGAGTTGAAGTAGAATTTAGAAGGAACTAGAAACAAGAGAAACCTCTACTCTTGTTCAAAAGACCAGGGAGGGATTTGAGCCAGGATTATAGTTGATCCCAGCTGCTCTTATTAATGCCTTCCAAAAGCAAAACAAAGAAACAGGAAAATTAGAAACAAGAAAAAGAGTGCAATATCAATCTGCCTATAGAGCACTGAATGTTGGACAATTTCCTCACAGATGAAGAGAAGACTTCAGTCAACAGAGATGTGCTTCTATAGAAGGATACTGAGAATACCATAGACAGAGCATGTAAGCAACAAGGAAGTTTTAAGGAAAATGGAATCAAAAAGGGCACATATTCAGAAAGAGGCAGTTGAAATTTCTGAAGAATTTGACACTCCCAGGACATATTGAGAGACAGGGGGGAAACAGTAAGTAGACTACCTAAAAAGCATGCAGAATAGGGAGTGAGCAGGATAGTAAAAAGATGAATACTGCCAAGCACTACAAAGGATAGGAATTTATGGAGAGCCATGATCAACTACCTCAAAGATGGCACATGAAAGAAGCATTCCATCAAATCTTTTGACTTGTTTGTTAATACAAACAAGACAAAAAAAATTAACCAGCTAATAATGATATGGCATTTTCTGTTTGTGTTGTGTTAAAACATGTGTCACTCGGATAAGTTTCATTAAATTACATTTGAGTTGTTCAAAGATGTGTACAGCATAGCAGTTATCAGTACAGAAAGTAATCAGCATGTGGAGTTCAAATTCCAGCCGAGTTGATTGCATTCACTTTCACACAACCTTCAGAAAGGGTATGAATCTCTCTTCTACCAGATACGAGTTAAATAGCAGGGAAGAACATGTTTTCTATCCTTTGTTGGAAACCGGTCTAGGTGAGGGACAACTTTGAATTCAAAACTGCTTGGGCATATGGCTGGCAACTCCACACCACAAAAAAACCTACTTGCAATGGAAACCGATATGGCGAAGCTGTGGTCCAATGCTCCATGGGGGAGTCTAACAGGGCTAAAATGTGTTATGAAGAAGCAGGCAATGTTTCACTTTTTAATTATTTATCTGCTACCAGTTGTCTTGCGACATACCCATTAATCTTTCTTGTCCACTTGTTAAAATCTTTCTCTGATTAGCACTTCATTTTACCTTTGGGAAAAGCCAGAAGTTAAAGTAAATCTAGACTGTAGGGTAAGGGAGATTCGGTTAATGCAATAATTTACAAAGACATACACCGAAACATGGCTGGATATACAGACATAACTACAATTGATGACCTAACAAATGGCAATGACAACACAAATTTAATGAGTGAAGCATTTTTGAATTTCAGTAAATCATATTGTCAAAAGGTGCATAATATTTGATTCAGAGGAAAATAGCAAATGTTAGCCTTTGCTCTGCTGTATTCAGTTTTGTCCCAATTGAAGCAACTTTATCTTACCATTAAAACATAAGAACACTACCGCCTCTCATTCACATTTAATATTACAGTAAAACTTACACTACCAATTTTCCAGCATCCTTGGCAAATTTGGACCTTCATACACACACCACAAAATAAAATAAAAGAGTTGTGAAAAAAAAAAACAGTTTTTCTATTGATACCTTCACTCCTCAGCAATGTTGTTTCTTTATCTGCCATATTTCCTCAGCACATAGACGATCATGACTCTCCAAACTTTCCTGTCCTTTGTAGCTCTTAATAAATTTTGTCGTTTCACTATTTCTACTAAACCCTATTCCACTATCCATTTACTTAAGCTCATCTAGTATGTTATGCATCGTTTTCCTCTGTCCTTCAATCTATCCTGTGAGTATCAGATTTTCCAAGCCCTCTTTCCTCATTATGTGCCAGAGAAATTTTAACTGTCTCTTCCTGATAAGTTTTTTGTTTCCATTTTCTCTAAAACCTCATCATTGCTCACATGGTCGGTCCATGGTATCCTCAGCATCCTTCTGTAGAACCATATTTCTGTTGCTTCAAATCTCATCTTTAAGGAGATTGCTCTGCATTCACTGCCAAATAGGACAGATATCCTATAACAGTTCAGTAATCTTTTCTTTGTTTCTAACAAAGTTTTTTCTGGCTCTTTTCTATCCTACTGCTTAGCTTTTGGAAGGCATCTTTGGCTATCCCAATGCATCTTTAGATTTCAGTGTCACACTTTCCATCCTCTGTTAGGCCATTTCCTAGATATTTAAATTCTTGAGCTTGTTTGATTTTTGTTATCTCCAATTTGTAATTTGCATTTTGTGCTGTTACTTTTGTGAATAACCAGGCATTGTCTTCTTGCAATTTATGTTTAGTCCTTCTACCTTTCCTTCACTACCTTCTGTAAGACCTTTTGTAGTTTTCTTTCCATGTCTGCTATCAACACTGTGTCACCTGCATAATGTTTATTTTTAAAAAGCGATGATTAGAATTATAATAAAACCTAAAAAATATGAAAGTGAATTTATACATTTCCTTTTTTTCTTTTGACTTGACAAAAATAAAAACTTTATTAGATTGTTTATTGGAATAGCTGGCAGAATATTGGCTAATCACCAATTGATTCAAATTTTGGTAAGTAAGGATTTCCTTATAGTTCACATATATTCATAATTTAGAAAAACAAATTTATGACTAAAAATTGTTTTCATATTTACTTCTTTATAAATTAGTAAATGATAAATATTGTATTGCATTAGTTTTAATTGTATTAGTTTTTTAAAATGTTAAAAATATAAAATTATTCTAGTTAATAAACAATATTTAATATTTTTGTTGTAAATTCAAGACCAAAAAAAAAAAAAAAAAAAAAAAAATGCATAAATTAACTTTCATAAGTTTCGATTTCATTCAAATTCTAATCAGCATTTTTTAAAATAAAAATTGCTGAGGAGCAAAGATAGTTGAAATAATAGCAGTGTCAATGGAAAAACCATACTTTTATTACAATAAATGTTATTTATGAAACAAATGATATATTACGTTTCCTCAATATCATGTTAAACCATACTGCTAATAATCTAAAGCTAAATGTCTATCATAAATTTTAAAAAAAAATCTCAAATTTCTATTTGCACCATAAAATAAAATCCAGAAAAATTATCAGATTCTGTTTAAGAGAATTTAGAATGTGTAGCCTTCAACATTTGTTTGAGGAGAAATACTTAGGAAATATTTAATATTAAGCTCCTCCAATATCCTAATGCTAAAAAGATTTTGAAAACAGAATAACATAATAAAACTAGTCAGATAATACTATCTACCATATCAATTCAATTATGACTACAATTGAAAAGAATTTATTTAAACTAAATATAAAACTTTTTAAAATACTTATAAAGCAATACTCAATACAAAAATAACTTAAAACTTGAATTAGGAATTTATACATGATTGTAAAAAAAAAAAAAAAAAAAAAAAAGAGACAAAGAATTTAAATAAGAGATTCTATGAACACTAAATCCTTTTTAGAAAACAATGCATTATTCATTTATCATAATGAATGTTGATAATTTCAACTTAAATGCTGCTTTAAGAGAATGTAATTTATTAAGA
This sequence comes from Acanthosepion esculentum, assembly GCA_964036315.1. Classification (NCBI taxonomy): domain Eukaryota; kingdom Metazoa; phylum Mollusca; class Cephalopoda; order Sepiida; family Sepiidae; genus Acanthosepion; species Acanthosepion esculentum. The sequence goes on from OZ038497.1 coordinate 61,154,653, forward strand.
TGAAAATGTGTAAAAAGTGCACTGATTTCTGAGTCTTTCATCATAAATTTGTGTCCAGTTTCTTACAAAATATCACCTTAAATCGTTTGCAGTATTGCAGGATATTAAAACAGCTGCAATAAAAAAAATAAAAAAATAAAAAAAAAAGGGTTGAGAAAAAAACTCCATTGTTTTTTGCAAGCCTGAAAGTCCAAGTTAGCTATGCACTTGATTCCAGAACTGTACCAGATTATCCACTTTTTAAAAATTATTTTAGGTAATAATGCCACTAGAATGTGGTGGGTATAAGGAGTTCAAAAGAACGAGAGGACTTTAGGGAGAAGTGAAGAAAAGACAAAGGAATAAAATTCAGGAAGACAGAACATGGCAACTGACATTGCATTTAAATATTTGAAGATTGTTGGTGGCTAGGAAGCAAGAAAATGGAAGGCACATGTGAAAATAGTGAGAAAAGAAACCAGAAGTCAATTGATAACAATTCAATAATACACCTCTGACCAAGTAATTACGCATCTCTTATCTCTACAGCATCATCGACTGTTAGAAATTTATATTAAAATTATGACTACACCTGTGGCTGCTGATGAATTAGCCTCGAGATTATGTGAAGTTCAAATGCTTGCTCATAATTTTGTCCAGGTTAAAAAAGATGCTAGATCATCAGTTGCCAGAAAATTGGTGATGCATCTGTATTATAGAATTTGGTAAAGTACAATTACTGGTAGTCTATAGCATCTGGTTAAACATTAGTCTACCAGATTTACAGATAAAAGCTGGGAAATATTTTAGGGGAATAAAAAAAGGTTTTATATTCCATCAAATATAGTAATTACTATTCTTTTTTTAAAAGACTCCACATATTTTAAAACAAATTGCATTCAATGCATTATACTAGAAATGAATGCTAAAGTAGAGTTCTTAATTTTTAATAAAAATTTAAAGCATATTCTCGGATCTTATTGCTCAAAACATTATTTTTGTGGATACCGGCCTGTGTGTTTGAGAAACTGAAGGTGTGCTCACTGGCTGGGTTTGAATCTACATCCCTCTTTGTAAGGAAAACTATCTGATCCGGTATGTTTCAAACCACTCTGTCACGTGTGACAAAAGAAATAAAAATAAGATAAAGGAAGTAAAGGGAACGACAGAAGACCAACTAAGTTTTATAATAAACAAATAAAAAAAATAGTTTTATAATTTTAGTGATTATGGTCAGTGGCTAAAAAGGAAAAACAAAGGCCGGAAGTTGAAAATACTTCAAAATAACTTCAGTTGGAATTTGCTGGGTTTTTGTGGTATACTTTATATGTCAGGTCAGCATTAAAGCAGATTTGTACAACTGACTTCACAGATCAATTCGCTTAATTTTGGTGCCAATCAACAAACATGAATACCTGGTAAGGTCATCTGACCACATCAAAGAGTTCTTTGAAGTCTTATCTAAATAACCCAGAAGTCTGAGAAGTTTCATTCATAAAAATAGATTTCTCTTAAAACATAGATACAAAGTGTATCTCAGCCCAGGAATGTTCAATTATCCTATTAATGAATGCACATCTTTTCATTCAGATCTTCTTGAAAATTCATGTCTGCTAACTTTATTTTTTTTCAAGTCCAAAATACTGACTAAGTAATTTCTAAGGAATTGATGGATTTTATTTTTATCCAATATTATTTCTTACACTCTTGATCTTTACCAGATCTTTTATATGCCACATCCCTTCAGGACTCAGGTGAACATGGCTCTCCACAACTTTCTATTTCACATGGCTCATAGCAGTTTCTCATAATTCCATCCAGCATCCACTCAAACAAGCTCATCAGGTAAGTGATTCACTACCTTCCCTTATCTCTTGCCTTTAATATGCCCTGCAAGGGTTAAGTTTTTCAAGCCACCCTCTCTCATTATGTCTCCAAGGAATTTCAGCTGTCTTTTCCTGATTTTGAGTATAAGTGGGGTTTTTTTTCTGTTGCCATTTTCTTTAAGACTTCCTCATTGCTTACTCAATCCGCATATGAAATTCTCAGTATCCTTCTGTAGAACCACATTTCTGCTACTTCTAGTTTTTATCTCATCTTTGGAGAAATTATCCAACATTCACTGCTATCTGATCAGTCATTTCAAATGCAACTGAATTATGCCCCTATCATATTAATACTTTGACAGATACATTGAAATAATCAACTACACTATTTTGAACTTAAAAATCAGAATCACAATTTGTGCTCTAATGCTGTATCCATAAATGTAGCTCCTAATCAAATGAGTAATAAAAACTTGGCAAAAACATTTACTAATGAATCTTCAGCAGACAGTATAATTAGTAGTCTACCGAAATTATGACTGGCATTTATGTGTTAAAAACAAATATATAAAATAAAAAATAAAATAAAATAAAATAAAAAAAAAAATAAAAAATTGAATTAAGCCAAATAATTAAACTGGCAAAACTTTTAATAAGATTTTGGACATATTAAAAATTGATTTTCAGTACTAAAATTAATCAAATAACATTACATTTTGGGCCAATTTTTAATACTTACAGTTCAACTAATACAAGGCCTAAGAGCCACTTGAAGTAGAGGGTTACTGAATGAGGTTATATGAACATGATGAAGAGGTAAGAAATGCAGATTAAAAGGACATGCTGCAAAGATAACAGGTGACCCTAGACTTGAAGAGATTAACCTTCTTACTAATGGAATACAAAGGGAATGGGGATGATCAGTTTCAATGTATTTGACATGGCAAGTCTTAGCTGTAATGGTCTGAACTGGTAGCTCATCAGAACATCTGTGGGAAAAGGGGTGTAGAGTAGTTCTCAGCCCATCCCACTTCCCAAAATCTAATTAAATAATCAAATATCAGTTTTTGTTGGAAAAGCAAGAACTTTTCAGCACCCTGTGATTGTAGCATGTGATACACATACTGCACCAGTACAGGACATGGTGCTATGATCGAGAAAGTGAGCATAAGCATTTGTCCACTTTAAACAATTTACTTGTACAGGTTGTTCAATAAAAACTTAGAATTTACTGAACCATCATCCATCTTTCTCAACAGGAAAAAATAAATACACATACATATATATATATATATATATATATATATATATATATATATATATATATATATATATATATATATAAGAGAGAGACATGTTTCATTGAATAATTTAGACAAGTTTTGTCTATTTTCAATTGGATCCTTTCATATTCACAGACAAGTTTTTTGTTTTCATTATTAAAGGAAGAGAGAAAATATATTGATACATATTTTATTCTGAGTACTTTCAACATAGCACAATGTCATCATCATAAGGTGTTGTTTATTTCAAGAAAAATATTGTAGTGTTCATCATCTTCAAAGACAGAAATGCTGTGTTCAGCTGAAACTTAAAGTTTTTACTTGTGAGGTGAAGAACACTGAGTGACTACGTGATCCCTAGATAGTGCTTCAGGGGAGGTAACAAGGTATGATGTATTGAGAGTTTTTAAGAAATAAGTATTAAAACTATTAGTGTAAACATTGATATTTAAAATTATTATACACATTTTAAAACATTTTTACAGTGTTCATAATTTTATTAAAGTTTGTTTTCAATTTTTTAATATAGATAGCTTCGAGAAATTTTAGTTTATATATCAATACAGCAATTTTCTCTCTTCCTTTAATAATGACACCAAAAAGCTTGTCCATGAATAGGATCCAATTGAAAATATATGCGTGTGTGTGTGTGTATGTGTGTGCGTGCATTCCCCAAAATCATGGGATAGGTACAATGTATCATTTTGGACCCCCTTCTAATGCAGTACTAATTCCAGTAGTAGTTGGAAGACCTCTGGAGGCAAAGACTCCCACTGCTGTTGGTAAAGTCGACTCTTTACTCCTATTTGTCATTGTACTGTGCTAAGCTTAGTAGCATCTTAGTGGCTTTATTGACTTGCTTGAAGCGAAATTATTTAAAAAATAAGTCAAATTATATTGATAATTTTTCATCTCAAAAATGAAATGAAACCTTGTCAGCCTTTCACTCTACATCGCTATTACTATGGCAGATATTTAGACAAGTTATATTCCTTAGTGCCACCAGCTCCGACATCCACAGCTAGAACCCGCCATATGATATTCATAGTGGCAAACCATCCCCATTCCTTGTGTTCCTTTGATAAAACAAGTTCCACTTAGAGAGCTTCTTCCCAAGAATTGTTACTTTGTGGAACAAATTCCCGAGAGAATGCTTCCCTGACAACTACAATCTTGGTCATTTTTAAATCCAGGGTAAACCGATATCTATCCTACATGTCCTCATAATATTTTCTTATTTCCCCCTCTCTTACAATCTCAGTCAGTAACCCTCTACCTTGAGTGTCCCTTGAGCCTTGTACTGGGCAAACTATCAGTGGAAAAAATAAATAAATAAACAGAAATTTTTAACTTATTCTTTGATATTGCCAGGAAAAAAATTCTTTTCAAATGACTAGAAGATCCAAGTATAGTAATATCTTTGATACCCATCCTATAAATCCACAAAGTCTCACTATCCCATGTGATTGACTCAGTGAAAGATGGTACACTCACAGCAGTAGAGGTGTAAACACCCATCCTACATAAAGGATAAACAATGATTTACTATTTAACCTGGGCAAAGCACAAAACATTGTTATATTGTCAATGTGTGATTTTATGCTTCCTTTCCATCTGAAACAGAGGAAACATTTGTTCTTTAAGAACAAAAAAAATCTTTGTGAGAGTCATAGTAATATAAAATACAGCCAGTAGTATATCTTTTTCATGTGTATTTCTTAGTACATCAATATCTATAAGAGTCATGTCTTATCAACTATCATTTCCACTTGAAAAATTTGCTTTTAACAGTATATGTATAATGATGATGACAGTAGGAGTAAAACTATTGTAAACCATAAAATCCTTATACCTACTTTTATGAATTCAAATTCTTTTCCAAATAAATTTGAATAAATAAATTACTTCAACACTTGTATATATTTCTTAGATGAGGTATTATAATTATTTACATTGTTTGGACTTCATCTTTATTGATATATTCACAATGTAAATATGCAATAAATATGAGGACAACAATCCAAACACTGTAAATAGTGTAAATAATAAATTATTTATACCCTATATAAAAACATTTTCACAAAACTAGCAACTGTCTGCACTAAAATAACTGATCATTTTGTAGTTTTGTCATATTTTTCTGATACAAATAAAATAAATTTAATTTAACATGGAGTGAAAAAATATGGACGTGCAATAGGAAAATAGAGTTTGACAATGTTTATTCTTGTGAGTTAATGCTGAGCTAAACCCTTCTTTGTTTTCACCTCAACTTTCAATAATCAGCCTCTTTATATAATCATTCATTATTGTGAAAAATTCAAAAGGAAATTTTAATGTCCAAGTTATGTTTACGCTGACTTTTTTTTAAATGCTATGTTCTTTCAGGATGTACATGATCATGACTTGCCACAGATTCCTTTTCTTTATTATCTGTGAATTATCATGCATTAGTTTTAACCTGTGAAAATTTCAGTTTTCCTACTTTAATATTCTGATGAATCTTAATTCTTAAGTTAATGATTGAGTAAGCTCATGACGAATTTTATGACAATAAAATATCCGTACAAATTCCTCTATCACATCATTAAATATTTGAGTTTAACAATTTTAACAAAATATTGCAACAACAATCATAAGCTATCATAAAATATGAATGTTGGTCATTATTTTAAGAAGTGGATACAATTGAAAAAATTAGAAATTGATAACTTTTTCCATTTCACTGAAGCAGCCTGTAAACACTTCTATCTTGCCTTTCTTTCATTTTCTCACCGAAACCAAGTAGTGTCATTTCCCTTCTTTCCACGTTTTAAGACAGAATAGTCCATTATTTAAGAAGTATTAGCAGAGTGTAATGGTCATGTGAACTAACGAGTGGGGCGGGGATAAGCTCAATTATAATAAAATTCTTGAAAAGAATAGGAATGGTTTCCTGTTGCCTTTTCCAGGGTTTGGAAGTCAGAGTTTTCTTTCTTTCAGACTGGTTGCTGCCCAAGATTAGAGTGCCCAGTCTATCCTGCAATTTAACCCATAGCTGGAGAGGGTAAAAGTTTTGTATATATAACCAGATCACTGATAATCCTGCAATTGATGGGTCAGTGTTTCTTTCTTGAAGGAAAATTGCAAGAGACTACTCTATCTGATAGCATAAGAAAGCCTAACATTTATCTTCTGAATTTTCTGTTAAATTAAAGAATCTAGTAGACTAAAATTTACTCAGTATTTTTATCAAGACTAACAACATAATACTGTAATATTAAATATAAAGTGGGAATAGTCTTATATGTCTTCAAGTACAGTAACTGTAATTCTCATTATAACCACTTTTGTTGATATGGAAACCGCAGACATTTGTGAGATTTGCAGTTTACTATATTTACATTTAACCATAGTAATAGTTTCAATCCTATTCTATATTTAGTCAGGCTTTGTAAATATAACAATAGTTTGTAAAAGAAAGAAAAATGTCAATGTTATAAAAATAAATAAATAAAAAGATCATTGTGTGCAAGAAACAATTTTTTTTTAAAAGACTGGAATGTCATACACACGGAACTGGTTTGTCAACTGCGTGTTATTATCTGTGGAAGCTTCCAGAAATTTATGAATAAAAATAAAATATTTTTCATAATTTTAACAAACATCTTAAGGTACAAATTCTGTGTCTGGGGAATTAACTGAAACCAAGATATCAAAGAAAAAAAAAAGGCATGGCATATGGAATTAGAAAAACCTACCCCCTTATGGACTAAAATAGTTCACTTCAAAATTCCAACATATATCACCTGAAGAAGGTTAGAGCTTACAATGGCTGAAACATTGTGAATATGGCAATAAAGATGAGGACAACAGTCCAAACTGTATAAATAGTTACAATACCTCATCTCAGAAATATAGACAGATAAAAAATACGTAGGTGAAACATAAGGGTTTAAATAGAAGTACTATATTAAGACAAAAGATATCTTTTATGGAACAATACACTCAGTGCATTAGTCATTCATCTTAATTCTGACTAATTTTGACTTATCAAATTCAGTTTTAAAAGAGAAATTTATTAATGCAAAAATGTATAGAAAGTGCATTAATTTCCGAGTCTTCCACAAATTTACATCCAGGATCATACACCTTAAAACTATTACATATGAAATATTTAAAAATACTATAGTAAATAAGTAAACTAAAATAAGCATGAACAAAGTATTATTAAAAAATTGACAATGGTTGACAAAATTACATCTAATTAAAATTAAAGATAATAATACTATTGTAAATAAAGCAACTAAAATTAAGATAAAAGAAATAGGAGTAAAATAAAATTAATAATGGTTGACAATGTTTTATCTTCTAAAATAAAATCCAAAGGCATACTCATTTGAATCTTACACTAATATTTCAAGCTAGTTCTTTAAAAAAAATGTAACGATCATTTGAAGACTTCTGAATACTTCTCACAAGAAAAATCATTATTGTCTATATGAAATTGCAAGTAGTTCTTGAGCTTTTAACTTTATAAATGTAAATATACACACAGAGGAAAGAAGGGAAAATTGCTACAAGTACAGCACTAAATTTTCCAGGTTCTAAAATGGTGCTCAATTATCCATTTTACTAGATCAACAGAGATCAGATAAGTGATCAAATAATATACCTCTGATCCACTAATTATACATGTCTTTAAGGTATGAGGACTGTAAAAACTGATAAAGCCCTCAACAGACTTGCCTGAATTTAGCATATCAAACAAATGTTTCATGAAAATTGAGTGATACTTAGTCTTCATAGAGTGCAGAATTTCTTGGTCTTGGGGTTGGAGAAGAGTTTGGTGGGAAATATGCTGTATACACATTATTCTTAATCAGTAGTGTCACTTTAGGATGGGCTGAACAGTTGCCCAGAGTAAGAATTTTATAGTTTACCATTTGGATTACAGATGTGCCATGCACTTGGAATTTTAGCCGAATTAAGAGTTGTTGATCTATTTGTGTCTATACGGAAGAAAAAAAATTGAATATTAGAAATATTCTATAAATTATTCTGACGAGTATGCACTAAGCTATTGTTCTATAGGACAATAGCCTAGTTGATTAAAGCATTGGTTCATGAATTTGGTGAGAGTAATTGGGAGTTCAATCCCTGGGACAAGCAGGAAGTAATTGAACTCGATGGAAATAGCCAAGCAATAACTGAACAGTACTAAAAATAAAAACTAGATGAAATATCTATAGCCATGGGCAGTGTAACAAGAACAGTCTATCCTATTGATTAAAGAAAGGTGTTAGTTCAGAATTCCTGGTAGATTACCCAAATCAATATATAAACAGGAAGGTCAGAGGGTACGACAATTGAAATGTGATAACAACAAAGATGAGGACAATAGTTCAAATATAAAGATAATTCTTCATTCCAAAAATTCAGGCAGAGTATCCTTATCTTTATTATTTTGAGCATCAATCAAAATAATTCAGTTTACATATTCTTCAGTTGTATAAGTGATCTTTGTGCATGGTCCAATATTTATTTCATCAGCATCATCTCAACAATTCTGGATCAAAAAATCTGAGACTCTAGAAATCTTTGAATTTAACTAAAGATAAAGATGGAGTTCAATAGCCCAAATATAAATAGGGTAATAAAGATCAATCATATTTAATAGAAAGAAAGTAAAAAAGAAAGAAGAAAAAATATGTCAATTGTCAATGAAGTCTCGTCACTTTACTGTTGAATTAGCTATTAGGTTGGTGCAAAAATAATGTTTTCTCACATGAAGTTGAACATAAAAAAAAAAGACATTATTTTTGCACCAACCTAATAGATGTAACCATAAGTTCTATTCTAATACTTCTTTTTCTCACCTGTGGAACTCTTCCAGTTTTGTGCTTCATACCTTTCCCAAAAGTATTTACACATAAATGAATATAATGAATCTGACTAGAATTTGAACTCGGCTCTCCAATTTCTCATTCCAAGCCACTACCCATTATACCACCTGCAGATCTACAGCTTGAAAGTGTTGTGTGTAGGAATAACATCAATTTAATGACTTTGCCCTTTGTTTACATAATTTTTGGAAACAATTCAAAATATTTTTGCACCCATACAAAATTGAATTAAGACACCAATCAAGTTCTGTCAGATATAAATATAGACACTATTGTTTGTGTTAAAAAAGAAAAAAAAAAGAGGATTCACTGACTGGCAGAATGGGCATAAATATGAATTAGATAAGGCTGTTTATATGAGCAACTTTGTACCAGCCATTTGCTACTTTGCACTAGTGATTTGTGCCGTTACATTGCTATCCATCCCAAGAGAGGATTCCTTTTAGGAAGGAACAGCATATACAGATATTTGTACTAGCCATGAGACTGGCATAAAAAGAATCACAAGCCTGACATGCAAGGGAAATAAAGCTGAATATCTGGAGAAGTTATAGCTATTGAACCCCATTCTCTTAGGGTAGATAGCAATGTAGCACTACAAATCAGCAGTGAAAGTCAGTGTAATATTTATAATATATCTGTAGTAATCCATTTCACATTCCTCACTGCCAGTCTTTGTCTTTGAACCTCATAGCTGGCTCATTCAAATGTATTCCTCATCATCTAATCCTTCTCCCAACAAAGACAAAATCTGCCGGCTTTTATGTGACCCTCAATTATGCAGATTTTTACATACCCACCTACAGGCATTTAATTAGTCCTAAGACATTGGGTAATTTACATAACTGTGTAAGGCACAGGTGATCTTGTGCCTCTTATTGGTAAGATAGGTCATGTTCATTACAGTCAACAAATGACCAATACAAAATTGCTCATAAGCAGTTCTGAAACAGTGAACTTTACCCCAATATAAAGGGAGAGTGTATTGGCAAGTGGCTATCTCCTGGAGCAATTTACTTTTTCCGAGCATGTGTGAATACAAAGCAATAAATTCCCTGCACTTAACACATTGGAGAGTGTAGTTCCCTGTTTAATAGATTAAAAAACAAAAATAAGTTTATTTCTAATAATCTGAAATGTTAGACATCCAATTTTAATCTGATGCACTTACACTCTGCAATTTACAAAGTTATAACAATTTTTACAAAAAAAGCATTCTGCATATATTTTTACAGTGTTCTGTAATAAATTAAATGGAAAATTTAACTTAATTTATTCTTCAAATACATGAAATTATTAAATGATTTTATATTTTTCTTAACCTGCATAAATCTTTGCAAAGCGTATAGATTAGGTACCTCCACTAATTTGATATAAATTTTCAATACCTAAGGTTTAAAATGAATTTTTAAAAATGAAAATGCATTCTTGAAGATTTCTTTTTAGCTTTAATTAAGAGCTAAAGGATTAAATTGACTATTTCCAGTAGGTAAAATACTCCGATGTATTTCAAATAGAAATTATGTAGATTGGAATGTCAAATATTTGCTCGATTTCAAAAAATCTGTTTTTACTGGCAGCCATTTCTTACATTTTAACAAGTTTTAAAATAAAATTTAATTATCAATTTTAAAAATTTTCCAAAAATAAAATATATATTTGTAACATGTTATTCGAGTAAAATTAGCAAATTTAAAGTTAAATTAATCCGATTTGAAACAAATATTACTTATAGTATAAAAAATATATACAAACACTTAATGATGGGTCCTGTTTTTCTCTTGTCTTTATTGACATTATCAATAAGCTATAAGGTGTTGACAGCTAATATGGATGACCAGAATTGACAAATTTATGAAATCTAAGTGAACACATTTTTTTTGGGGGGGTAGCTACCTAGTAATTTTATAACATGAAAAATGGGAATGCTTAAAAATAAAAAAATAAATAAAAATTATTTTAAAACTATTGGTGCAAAACAACTTAGCTTTCAATTTTTGATTCATAAATATAATTTCTACTTAATTACAATATCACCTAAAAGAAATATAGCGTGGGAGATTTTTAAATTATGATATATTATAATTAAAATTAAAAAAAAAAAAAAATTCTTGTAAAAATTCATTATTCATCAAAAAAAAAAAAAAAAAAAAAAAAAAAAAAAATTTTTTTTCCTTAAATCAATAATCTCCTAAATATAACTCATTTACATAGCAATTAAAAGGTTTTCTAATTAAATAATGTCAGTTTTATTACACTTTTTTTAGTTTACCATTCAGAGCAGATTTTCAGAAAATGAGCAAAAGTTTGAAAAGAAAAAAAAAAAAAAAAAAAATTTGATGATTTACATTCTCCAAGGAGTCATACTTTTAACTAATAAAAAAAGGTTTGGACATATTTAATTTCTCAAAATTTCATGAAATTAATAAGTGGGATGTAACATATGTAAAATAAAAAGATATTTTTTTTTTTTACCAAGATTTTCTAAAACAAAAATTTTAAAAACTAATTTAACACATTTCTGAATAAGTAAGTTCTGAAAGTTTAATTAAAATCCAATAATTTTTCTAAGAATTTCCAAACCAACATGTCACTGGAAAAATAGTGTAAAATCACTTTGCGAAAATTACTTACATCGCCGATATAAAAAAAAAAAAAAAAAAAATCTACAGCTTAAAGATAAATTTATGACCCCCCTCACAATTTAAAACCAATTTTTTTTTCACAAAGTATTTCTTTTGCTTGAAGATTCATTGTGAGTTTCTTAAAAACAGAGTTCAAATTAACAGAAACAGCTTGCAAGGAGATGAAGGATTTAACATCTTGTGGAAAATAGAAGAGAGACAGAACCTATAACTCAGCCAGACAGAATTTGTTGAAAAATACACCCCTACCCTCCCTAAACTTAACCTCTTTTTCGAATGTAACTCATAATTGATACAACAATAGTTAATAAAAATGAACACGCTACCGCCCCTGTCTGAATGATTGGATTTCTCTGTATCCTTGGAAACAGGAAATTATGAATTTATATGTGCGTTTAAGAATCAGCAAATTTAAAAATAAGTTATTCCAATATTCGCTTGAAGATGAAACAGAACTAATGCTTGTAATTTAATTATATAATTAAATTTGAAGTTTTTAGCTTCCATTTTTGAAACATGGTTATTACTGTGTAGCGAAAAAAACATTTTAAATCAGTTAATTTATAATATTTATGCTTTGTAAATTTACATTGAGCACTCTTTTGTAAAAATAAAAAATATCAATAAGAACACCAGATTATATATCTTACTGTTCTTTCTTTTTATTTACATGCATACATACATACATACATACATATATATATATATATATATAAACCATAGTTGGATTCAAAAGAGGGAGATTCAAATGTAACTGGAACAATAGATTATAAATAAATAATAAACGTATATAAATAAATGGATTAATTTACATTTTAAAAACATCGAATACAGATTAAACCATAAAAAAAAAGGTGGGGGATCTTAAAATTAAAAAATATAACACGTGAATAACCTATGTTTTGTATAACTTTGGCCAAGGTGTAGCAACTGTAAGTATTTCTCTTGCCATGACAGGCTGAGAAGGGAAATAAAGGCAGATTCCCATGGGTGTGGCATCTAACTCTAAAAATAAGTTCATAAAAAAATTCTAAGAGACTTGCTTTATGCATTTTTATAGAGGCATAGAATTGCATTACTGTATGGTTCTACACACACAATCTTCAGGCCTGAACTTGGTAAAACATTTCAGTGTTAGAAAGAAAAAAAAACAATTGTGTATATTACTTCTATAAACATACAATTACTTGAAAACAAGTTTTGCAGTTTAACTGCTTGCTTAACCTCAATAACTAATTTACCAAATCAGTAAAAATACTTTGAGTTTAAGCTTGGGGGTAGTATTTTTGAACAGGAGTAGAGGTTTATCCCCCCCTTGTTCCCTGTTTAGGATTGGGTTTCTGAAATGTTTTTTTTTTATCTTTCACTTCCAGTAACCCTTTACGTACTTAGCAGCCTTATCACCTCACTTGGTATGAATTGATTAAAAACAAATAAATAAATGAAATTGGCAAGTTTGATTAATTTTTGGCTGCTTGCATTCGCATCATTAATACACTTGGCAGAGGAAGAAGAAAAGCATGAATTTTCTAGTTTTCACTTTGTCCCACTGCCAGACATCAATAAATAAAAAAGCCCTGGTTTGTTAGCATGCCATAATAGTTGTCAGTCAAGAGAGTAGATGAGCAAGTACTTGAGCAAACCACTCGCCCATAAATACCTGCCCAGATAGTTGCAGAAAATAAATAAAGTTGTTAGATCTTTTGTCAACATTGACAGGACCTAATTGAGAATGTTTGAATCTTAACTGCACCTCAATTGATGACTGTAAAACTGTAATAAATAAATAACAAGTGGAAGGTTTTTTGTGTTTTTTTAACTGACTGATTTATACCTTATTTCTTTGAAGAAATTTAATTTCTTTCCAAACCTTTGCAAGTAACATTCCAGTGAACAAAAAAAAAAAAAAAAAAAAACTAAACAAAAAGGAAACTTTCTTCTGGAAAGATGAATCGGTGTGCAAACATGTCATGTATCCATTGAATTTTCATATAAAAACTGAGTAGAGAAAGGGAGTTAGGTAGGAAGAAACAAGCAGATGGAAAGTGAGAGGGGGGAGAGTGAGAGGGGGAGAGAGAGAGAGGGGAATTTTGTTTATTCGTCACTGCTTGAGAAAATTTATTAATCAAAAATGATACTGGACTTATTTACTTAAGTGCAAGAAAAGAATACCAAAAGATATGAAGATAGCATAAATGATATATATATACATAAAACACACTACTACAAACAATCTGTCTTAAATAATAAAGCCCAAATAATAAAATGAGAAAAAAAAATGAAGGGTTTGTATGTTGTAGTTGGAAGAAAGAAAAGAAAGGAAATGATAAAAGGAAGAAAATGATAAAAGGAAGAAAGGAAGGAAATGATAAAAGGAAGAAAGGAAGGAAGGAAATGATAAAAGGAAGAAAGGAAGGAAGGAAATGATAAAAGGAAGAAAGGAAGGAAGGAAATGACAGAGGAAGAAAGGAAGGAAGGAAATGACAGAGGAAGAAAGGAAGGAAGGAAATGACAGAGGAAGAAAGGAAGGAAGGAAATGACAGAGGAAGAAAGGAAGGAAGGAAATGACAGAGGAAGAAAGGAAGGAAGGAAATGACAGAGGAAGAAAGGAAGGAAGGAAATGACAGAGGAAGAAAGGAAGGAAGGAAATGACAGAGGAAGAAAGGAAGGAAGGAAATGACAGAGGAAGAAAGGAAGGAAGGAAATGACAGAGGAAGAAAGGAAGGAAGGAAATGACAGAGGAAGAAAGGAAGGAAGGAAATGACAGAGGAAGAAAGGAAGGAAGGAAATGACAGAGGAAGAAAGGAAGGAAGGAAATGACAGAGGAAGAAAGGAAGGAAGGAAATGACAGAGGAAGAAAGGAAGGAAGGAAATGACAGAGGAAGAAAGGAAGGAAATGACAGAGGAAGAAAGGAAGGAAGGAAATGACAGAGGAAGGAAGGAAATGACAGAGGAAGGAAGGAAATGACAGAGGAAGAAAGGAAATGACAGAGGAAGAAAGGAAATGACAGAGGAAGAAAGGAAGGAAGGAAATGACAGAGGAAGAAAGGAAGGAAGGAAATGACAGAGGAAGAAAGGAAGGAAGGAAATGACAGAGGAAGAAAGGAAGGAAGGAAATGACAGAAGAAGAAAGGAAGAAAGTAAGGAAGGAAATGACAGAAGATAAAAGGAAGAAAGGAAGGAAGGAAGGAAATGACAGAAGATAAAAGGAAGATGAGGAAAGAAGGTCACAGTATATAGTGCTTATGATGAGGAATTCACTACCAAAAGAGGCAGTGAAATTCATGTGGACTGGGAGTGGTGATGAATGGGTTGTTGAATAACAGTTGTACATAAAGACCCACTTAGTACAACATGGACTTGCCTGGGCAGAGACAACTGCTTTATTTTGTCACTGAAGTTCTGAGAGACAAACAGCCGGCAGTTATTAATCAGTATACCTCACTCACTAGTAATCAGAAATGCTTTAGCGATTTTACACAAGACCTAAAAGAGAAACACAAAATTACAAATAACAGACGAATCATCATGAATGTTGCTAGATACATGCTCATTTACTAAGCTTAGTTGATATACAAGCTTATTGACCTACACTGTAACAGGCATCCTTGTAATTACTTGGGGACAATTTTAGGGAAAGTTATAATGTATGCCTTGATAGGGTAGGAAAGTGTTATAATAAATAACTGGCTAGTGCAGTGTTTTTTAAATCTCTTAAGCAATGGCACACTTTTAGAGTAAGAGACTTTTAAATAATTGGGAAAACTGTTAAATCAAATGCTCAATGCTGCATAAGAGAAACTTTGACAATATTAATTCATAATTCAATATAACTTTGTAAAAATTTTGAATTAATTAAAGAATGTTAAATACAATTATAGGAAAAAAGGTTAATATTCATTTGTTCAAATAAAAGGAAAGTTTTAAAAAGTTAAATTATAAAAATACTTTAAAAAAATGGATATCAAGACAACGTATTTAAAATAACAATCAAAGAATAATGAAAAGAATTATTAGAAAAAAGTTTAATACTTGTTCAAATACTAATACTGTACTATTACTACTTCCACATGTGGCACACTTGTGTGCCATGGTATGGCCGTTGAGAACTAATGAGCTAGTGGAGAGAAAGTTAAGTAGAAAATAATTTTTCATTTAAAATTAGGTAATATTTTTATTTGTTATATATTAATAAATATATTTCATTTATAGTAATGAAATATTGTAATAAACTAGTTTATTTGAAGAACTGCAATAAATTAAGACTTATCAACATTAAAATATTACTTATTTCATCATAAATTAAAATCAAGGCAGAAGATAAATTAAAATATTACTCATGAAAAATATTCTATGTGCCATGTCCCTTCAGGATGTGAGCAAATCATGGCTCTTTACAACTTCCTATCTTTTGTAGCTTTTAGTAATGTTTGTCTTGTTTTCTCTCCTAATCCTTCATCTGCCATACAAGCTCATTAAATAGGTTACTTGATGCTTTTCTGTCTTTCTTACCTTCAATATGTCCTGTGAATGTCAAAGCCCTCTGCCATCTTTACACATTGTATGTTCTAAAAATTTCAACTGAATATATGTGTCTTTTTGTTTCCATTTTCCTTAAAACTTCATTATTCACATGTTCAGTCCATGGGATTCTTAGCATCCTTCTGTAGAACCACATTTCTGTTGCCACAAGTCTCTTCTTTATCTGTGAGATTATTGTCTAGCATGCACTATCATAGAGGAGGACTGATATTACATAAATGTTTACACTTTACTTTTGTAACAAAGTGTTCTCATTTCTTAATACTCCGCTAAGCTCTCAGAAGGCATCTTTCATTATTCCAAAGCACCTTTAAATTTCAGCATCAAATTTTCTGTCCTCTGATAGAACTCTTTCCAGATACTTAAATTTTTGTATTTGTTTGATTTCAACATATATTTCTTAATTTTAAATTAAAATATTTTTTTCTTTCCATAAACCAAAAAATTTTTTTATTTTCTATCCTGAAAAAGTATGGCTTATGACTACCATTATTTTTCCAATCCCCAGGAACAAGTTTATCTCACATATCAAGTTCTGAGTGTAATGATTTCAATTCACACTCAGTGTCTCACAAATGCAGCTTGAGAATATCTTACAGAGCAGTTGTCTGTAAGCTTACAGTTAACAAATGCAGCAAATCAAATTTCAACTAGGTGCACCACTACTATGGCTTCAGATTGCACTAATCTTAGATTCTATGTCCCATGTCCCTTCAGGATGTGGGTGATCATGCCTCTCCACAACTGTCTTTTGTAGCTCTGAGTAAGGTTTGTCTTTTTGCTAGCTCTCCTAATACTTGTTCTGCCAAGCTCATCAAGTAAATCTTAGGTTAGTAAAAAGTAATACAAGTTATACATCAACCAATGTTTAAAATCACTTTTAAAACCCTGGTCTTTACAAGACTTTTGGCATTACTGTCGGTTTCAGGATAGATCCAAAGATACATTTATATTGTAAAATTAACAAAATGCCAAAAAGCTTGTAAAAGTGATTTAAATGGGTTTTTTTTTAAAGGATTTTATATATCAGTCTATATCAGGGGTAGCCAAATTGCTTAATGTAAGAACCACATACAAGAAAGTTCAGATGTTTGAGAGCCGCAAGACATGAACAAAATTTACACATACATTTATGTTACATACACATTTTGTTGCAAATTTTTTATGTAAATATTAAGAAATGCATGTATGCAATAATATTTATTCATGTATGCAGTTTTTTTAAACTATTAATTTGTATTGGTTTCAGTAATCATAAAGTACACACAATATATATTACACACCAAATATTTTCAAAATCTTGACACTTTTCAACAAAACTTGGATGCAATGTGTACCAACTAAGTCTACACAGTTCAATGTCATGTATTACACTGCATTAATGTACATGACATGAGTGTGGTCCCCTTAACCTCCTTACCTATGACCACAGTATTCCGACATTCCTCTATAACCCTCGACAACCAGAAATTTCTTTAATCCCTCTGCCTCCACTATTCTTCCCTCAGCACTAAAGAACAATGTCTTGCTCAGATCTAGCATTAAAAAAAAAAATTAAGATTTAAATTATTAAATATTTTTTTTACTAACCATGAACATTAAACTTACATTTTAATCCAACAGGGTCTCAAATCCATACCCAGTAAATAATTATAAAGCTTTAAAAAAAAAAAAAAAAAAAAAAAATTTCATATTTACCTTTTATATAAACTACAACGAAAAAAGGAGCTCAGCCAACATATTTCCATGAGCCACACATGGCTCACAAACAGCAGTTTCAGTAGTCTATATCTTACTTTGTATTGGCTCTATTTCTCATATTGAGCATTTGAAAAGAAAAGAAAAAAAAAATACTACCAATGATATTGGACTATGTCAGTGCCTCTAAAGCTGAATTCATAGGCTTCAACTAGCAAGACTCAATACAAACTGTCTCATGTGAATAAATAAAATCTGTCAAATCTTATACTTATACACGTAGGAAGCAAGATAAATTCTACAGAACAGGATGTGAAAATTCACATGGCTAAAGCCTGGGTCACCTTGAATAAAAATGATTGTAATCTGGAAAGCTGATCTATCAGACAACCTTAAGTAGAGATTCAAGTCACTGTAGAGGCAATGTTAATGTATGGTGCCACTGCCAGGACATTAACTATAACCCTAGAGTTTAAGCTTGATGGAACCGACACTCGGTTGCTAAGATATACTTAACATCTCCTGGAGACAATATCCAACTAACTCACGGCTCTATGGACCCATCCCTGGTATTTCTACAATCTTACGTAAAGGCAGAATGCACTTTGCATGACATTACTGGCAAGCAAGACAAGAACTTGCGAGTGATCTACTGTTCTAGACATCTAGCCATGGAACAAGAAGAGTTGGTCACCTAGCAACCACCTAAATTGACCAGCAATGTTATGACAGAGTGCATCCCTGATGACCTTTCGACCTTGATGGTTGACATGGCAGACTCATGAATGAACAAACTTTTATTATCTTTATATATATATATATATATATATATATATATATATATATACACACACACACACACACAGCTGTCGAAAATCTTAAGACCAATGAAAATAAAGAAAAAAAATACCTTACATATTGTTAGATTTAACTACTTATTTGAGTAGAGCTTAAAAAAATAAAAATAAGAAAAGGAAAAACAAATATTAAAAATATTTGAGCATTTAAGAGAGAAAATTTGAATACTGGGAAATTAGGCTAAATACTAGCTGGTCAAAAGTTTCAGACTATTTTTAGATGAAGCTTTAATTGGTAAACACACAATGAAATTTAGCCATTTGGGTTCAAGTATTAAGTGCAAAGAACATTTTCCACTGGTATCGCCTATGTTATATGAGGTAAAAACATGACAAAGACTAAAACTTGACAGAGTTTTAATGTAACAGAATTTCAAGTGGTAGACCCAAGGAAATTGTCGGCATTAAGCATGAGGGTTGTCTGGCAAGACCCCAGCCAACCATTGAACCAGATCAGCTCTTAGGAAACAGAATGCAGCTGAAAAACAATAAGACAGCATCTCCAAGAGAAAGGCTTTAAAAACCATACATATCTTCAAAGTCAACACCTCCTTCCACACCACAAAACAGCTCAGTTAAACTTTGCCAAGAAGCGCCAAACATGGGACATAGAAAAGTGGAAGAAGGTTTTGTTCTGATTAGAAAAAAATTTAACCTGGAAGGTCCAAATGATTTCCAATGTTACTGGCATGGTAAGGATATCCCACCAGAGACATTTTCTATATGACATGATGGAGGGTGTTCCATCATGATCTGGGGTGCTATCTCTTTCCAAAGAATAATGGAGCATCAGGTTATACAGGAATGCCAAACCACAGTTGGTTACATTGGCATGTTAGAGAGAGCATCCTTGCTTGTGTGAAAAAGGACTGGATCTTTCAGTAGGACAACACTGCAATCCATAATGCTTACAGGACAAAAAACTTTTTTTTTTTTTTTTTTTTTTTTTTTACACAGAAAGAAAACCCCACCCCTAACCTTAACACCTAACCCTAAAGCTAATGAAACTACACTCACAAAAAAAAAAAAAAAAAAATTACATTTCTTTACAGTAGTGCGTAGTGATTTTCTGCAAGGAAAATCTGTAAAAGTAAATAGGCCAAATTTTCTGATTACACCTGCGTAGGTACTACGCAGTGAATCGGTAATCATGATGGCAGTAATGGGGGACGAATGACCAACAAGAAGTCCGAAATTAATTGTTGATAACTCCAAAATGGTAGGTTTCTTCATAAATATAATTGTTAATTTGAGTTCAACAAGTAAATTTGCACGGAAATATGACAATTTTTGAAAAATTTAAGGGATTTTTAGCGCTCGGGAAATAAAACCAAAATTTACCAACATATTCTAAGCAAATAATGTTGTAATCATGTTCGATTTTTTTTTTTTTTAAATGTTCCACTGCAATGTATCATTGCTAATAATTCTAGTCATCATCTATGTTATTTGTCAATAAAAATATTTGATTTTAAAGCATTTTGTTTATTTTTATCAATTTCTTTTAAATATTTTATTTTACGTTAATAATATATATATATATTTTTTTTTTTAGACAAATAAAAAAACAAATTTTGCAAATTCTAAAAAAATTGCCGTGGTACACATTTTTAAGCGGTCCACCAAGGCAATTTTTGTCTGCCCCTATCTTAGGGTTAAATTCATCCCTGTGTGCGTGAATCATTACATGGTTAGTTTTAAAAAAAAAAAAAAAAAAAAAAATCAGATGTGTGTCAGTTGTAAGGAAGTCACTGTTCTGGAGGTCTAAAACAATAAAGATTTTAAAAATATATAAAAAAATTTTTTTACAGTGATGTTCACCCTGTACAAGACTCAAGAGCCACTCAAGATAGAGGGTTACAGAGTAAGAGGCACTGTTTATGCAGATATGTTAGGAAGATAATGGTTAACAGCAATAATAGAACTTTAAAAAGAATTATGTGCAAAAGCTTCCTGGCTTTAGACACAGAAAAATAAGTTTTACCTGTATATTCAGGCTCTAATTATAAAAAAAAAGAAAAAAAGACAGGTATAAATTAAAAAAAAAAAAACAAAAAAAAAAAAAAAAAAAAAAAAAACGGGTCCTAGGAAATTTTGCACATATCCAATAAATGAATTTTCACTAATTTGAAAAAAAAAAAAAAAAAAAAAAATATGGCAGTGGGTAATGTTTTATTTTTCTTGTATCTGAATCATGTGTTCTCTTAAAATTGAAAGGTTAAAACATATTCAGCAAATTCTTCTAAACTTGACACATGAAGGAAAAAATTTGGTTTTGAATATTTTAGTTAGTTATAACAACTACTATAAAAGTAGCAGTTGTACTATTAATACATTCTTAACAGCAGTAATTTCTACCATAATACTGAAAAGATGAGTTTAGCAGCAATACCTCTGTGCTTTCATTATTGAAGTACAGTTGTTCAAAAGACAAAACAAATAAAATAAAAGCAGTCAATGTCTAGTCATATGATAGTCATTTTACAAGAATTCAAAAATGCTTACCAAAAAAGAATGTGTTAGAGTAAGGATTTCTGGATATTAAACAAAAATAAATTAAAATAAAAACAGAAATAGTTCAGAAAAAGTTTATTTAAATAGTTTTTTTTAACTACTTTTTTTCCATGAATCAAGGATGAAAGCAAATTTTAACTTGTAAATTTGAGAAAAAATAAATAAATAAAAGAAAACGCAAAAAAAGATTAAAAAAATTAAGTAAAATAAGGTAAAATTCATCCTGTATGTATGAATGCATGTTAACCTTGTAGGCAGCCACACAGATTTTAAGTGTAGCTGCTCTGTTGTGGTTTCCATAGCAAGTAATTTTATTTTTATTTCTTTTTGCTTACTCTGCACCTAACCAGTTTTGAATTCAGATATTTCTTTCTCCCAGGCTAGGGACCCAGTTTGTCTGCTATTGAGAGAAAAGGCATGGATTCATACTTTTCCAAGTGTATTTGTGCGAAAGTGAGTACAATGACCTCAGCACACCAATCCTAATTTTCACACCAATAACGACTGCACACATCTATTCAGGCCCCGGAAAATGGTAAATTTTCAATTTGTGTGTGTGTGTGTGTGTGTGTGTGTGTGTAAGAGATATTTCCAAATTAGTTGTTAATCAGAAAATTCACCAAATTCCATATTTCTTTCTTTCCAAGTACTTTCAAGTGACTTGCAATTGGTTCCAGCAAACATGGGAACATTGGAATTAACCAAAAAGAGTTACATAAACATCCTTGAAAATGAATGTAGCAACACTCAAAAGTATTTCCAGGGTGTAGAATAAAATATAAATAAATATGAATTTTGGTAAATTTACCAATTATGTAAGACAACTAAATTGGAAATTTGAAAAAGTTAATAAAAAAATTGGATAGACAGAACTTAGTGATATTATTCAACTAAAACGCACACACATATTTTATATTATATATCTCACCATATGATCAGTTTCAAGAATGAATCAGTATACTGAGAATTAATTATTTTTTATTATTATTTCACCTGAAGCAAAGCACTAACACACAAGGGGTTATTGAGTGTGAAATAGGAGGAGAAAAAGAACAACAGTAAGGAGAGAGAACAATAAAAGAACAGGAATTAAGACAAGATAATGAGTGATACTGGATTTAAATTTTTGAAGATCAAAGTTGACTGGGATACGAGAAGCTAGAAAACAGTTCCACGAGTGAGAAATGCAAGAGGAGAAACTATTAGCATACAATGTACAGTTTCAAAATATTTCTTGGAATCATATCACAAGTTTCAAATGAACTCAATGTGGCTAATTGTAAATGACTGCCAAACTCAGAGCCTATAAATATTCTTACAAAGCTTAGTCTATATTAAACTATACACATATACTATTGGCCAAATGTTTGGAGCCACCCTCTAGATTTAACAATTAGTAAGTGGCCTACCTTGTTTGGTTTAACTAACTCCTACTAAGCTATGATGCTGAAACTAACACATTAGTGCACAGTGTTCAATTACTATTGGAGAGAGGGTTATGTAAAATTTAAGAGCTGCCAGCCCTAAGATTACCATTTGCTAGAAAGTTAGATTAGCCAAAAAGAGTTGAAGCTTTAAGGAAAATTTATGCAGTAATGGGTTTAATTCATTATTGTTGTTGAATATATGATAAAACCCTTCAAGAAGAGAAAATTCCTCTGGCCCAGATTGAGCTTGTTTTGAAAAAGGCAAAACCTTCAATTTTCAGGCACTTCTTTGAAATCCAGGTGATGGCCACAAATTTTTATCCTATAGTGTATATTATTTTTGTTTTTAACTTTAAAGCCAATATCAATATATTTTTATACCTATTAAACTTAGCTTTTTTTTTCTTTATTTCATGCACAAAGAATTCTGTCTAGCCTAGAATGGCTAGTTGATTACATTTTATACTTTGTGAAAAGACTATCATTTAGTTTCTAATTTGAAAAAAAAAAGAAAAAGAAAAAAAAAAAGAGCATTGTTTAGTTTATAGAGAAATTGAGCAAAATTCATTTTTTGTGCAAAAATCAATTCTATTTCTGCTTTACAGGTTTTCATTGTTGCATTTTTCCAATAAAATAAAACTTGCTATTAATCTTGTTAATTCACCTGCATTCAGTAAATATCTATAAATAAAACTTTATATGCACAGTCTCTCTCCCTAGAGAGAGATGTTGAGGAGAACAGGGAGGGAGAAAAATAAAGAATTGAAAGAGATCAAATCTCCAGAAAGCCAGACTTTCTGAATTTAATAAAAATATATTAAAGAATACAGAAATAGTAAATAAGACATAAAAATATCAGATTTTGGTAATGACTGAATGTCAAAATAGAGTTAGGTACCTCCACAAGATCACTAAAAAAAGAGCATAGCATGATGAAAACGGCACCAAACTTGACGAAAACAAAATTTTATCGTTTAAATGTTTATGTTATTATTAAGAGGAAAAATAGAATTTTGGGGGTATTTTTTTACATTTTTTAAGCATTCCTAGCACATCCAAAATTTTCATTAAAAATCTTGTTTTTTTTTAGTGAGCAAAATTGACAGATAACCATTTTTTTCCATTTTATAAAAAAAATGAAAATCTCAGTTTGAAATTCTTTTAAATATCAATTATTTTTTCAAAACTTATTTTAAGGAAATTAGAAATTATGTTTATTTAAAATATTTTGAACCAAGCTCAACTTAGCTTAGCTTCTGTGCTGAAAAGATGTAATTTGAAAATAAAACAAAGCTGGTCATAAACTTTCATGTCACTTGACAGGTGATGAATGACATATTGACAGATTCCGTGAGGATAATTTGTTTTACGGAGAAAAGTGAAATTATTTACATATAAGAGAACAAATTATTTCCCTCGTTATTTTTAAGGAAAACTTTCAGCGCTCTAATTTTTTTTGTTTTTTGTACTTAGCTTTCACCTTTACGTTTACGATGCTTTATAGAAAACATATTATAAAAGAAATTAAAAGCCTGTTAAGAGTGAGATCAAATTTCATAAGAAAGGTATCTAATTAATTTATAGGTACCTTTCTTATGAAATTTTATCAGAAGTGTACATAAAATACAATTATTTTATGTACATTTACTACATTTTACTGTGTTAGTTGTATTTTCATTCATTTTATTATTAATTTTGATATTTCATTTATGGAAAAATGCCATAACTGAGATTAATATAAAAATAAGATCATATAAATTTCATAAGATGATACTAATACTTTTAGGTACTCTTTTCAGTTGAAATTGAAAAATCAAATTAACTTCTCCACACGTGTTCCGCAAAAGTAAAGGCCTTAACAGTAAAGAACAATGCTTAACTCAAATAACGCGACTTAATTGTATTCTGGTTGGTCTTCCATACTTTATGATTACAGCCCGATTATAAACACAAAATTACATTTCTTAATTACTGCAGGTCTTCTGATTAGTCAAAACGATACAATTTACAACGCGCGAAAACAAATCTATCTCATAAGGACACTTACAAAAGTGGATGCGGCTTTTAACTAATTTTATATTTTAACAACTTAAATGTAAAAATCTATTAAAATTAAAAAATAACAAATAATTGTATTAAAAATTCATTTTTCATCAAAAATTTTTTTTTGCTTTCAGAAAATATTGTCTATATTCATAAAAACAACTAAAAGCAAATAAAAGCACTTGAAATTAAATAATATATTTGTTTATTGAGTTTTGTATGTTACAATTCAGAGCTGATTTTCAAAAAAAAAAAAAAAAAAAAAAAAAAAAAACATGATTTGCATTCCTCAAAGCCTTGTGTTTTAAACTATTGTAATTACTAAAGTGGACTCCATCGAATTTCTAGAGTTTTCATAAAATTAGTTGGGGACGGGGTAATAAATATAAAAAAAATATTTCTGCCATGACTTTAATAAAAGAAAACATATTTATAATAACTTCGATCATCTGTGAATAGTTTCTGAAAGTTTCATTAACATCCGACAATTATTTTTATCTTTGCAAAATTTTCCAAATTAATGTGTGTCATACAAAAAAAAAAAAACGTGCTAAAGATTGCATATGTTATTTTACTAGTTCCAATGATACAAAGAGAAACAAGAATTTTTAAATAAAAATTCAGATTGTTCTAAAAGAAGGAAAATTTTTTTTAAATAATTAAAATAAACTTTGATCTTTCCTCTTAATAATAACAAACATTTAGATGATAAAATTTTGTTTTCGTCAAGTTTGGCATCTTTTTCATCATGCTATACTCTGTTTTTAGCGATCTCATGGAGGTACCTAAGTTCCATCTTCAATCAATACCAATATTGTTTTTTGAGGTGGACACTATAATTCATTAATACATTTTGAAACAAGAATTAAAAACACTCAGTTTTTCAAAGAAAAAATGGTTTGGCTAATTTTACATGTCATCCCTTGTTAATTTTTTTATGCCAGATTTTATATGGGCAGGGCACCGAATGAGGATTAAAATCAACCAGATTATCCTTACTAATCATTATTTCATGCTAGGAGATAAGAGGAAAGCAGAGAGACCCAAGAAAGAGTTTTTAATGCACCAATCATTTCTGACACCAAACTAACAGGCCTGCTGATACTTTTAGGTACTCTTTTCAGTTGAAATTGAAAAATCAAATAAACTTCTCTATACATGTTTTGCAAAAGTAAAGGCCTTAACAGCGAAGAACAAAGCTTAACTCAAACTTTAACAAATTTCCATTTATTTTTGTTATTATTGAATTTATAATTTTTTGAAATACTAATTTTCATTAAACTTAAAGAGTTCTTTCATGCTTGTACTTACTAGTTTACCGATATCATAAAAGAAAATGACAATATTTAAATAATTTTCTGTACAAGTATTTTCTATTGTCACATGTAAGAATAGAATTCTACTTTTTAAAATCATTAAAATAAAAATACCCAAAACATTGAAGATGACCAGTTTCAAAGTTTTTGATGCCATTGAAACAACTCTCCACATTTTACAATTCAAGGCCATTTTCTCAAAGGTCTTATATGTCAACAGCTGAAAAATGACTGTTCAGCTTATCTTTAAACCCGTGTAAAGGCTTACCTAAGTTTCTTTTTCCAGAGTGAAGTTGGCTATACATGAAGACATTAGTTATCCTGTTGCCACCCAATCTGATAACATGGCCAGCCCACCTCAATTGATAAAGTTTAAATGCTTCCAATGGTGAACTTTGTGAAAAGGTCAGAATGATATTTCATTTTTTAAAATATACAAAATTGGATTTGAGATCACAAATTTCTAAGACGGCATTTCACTTAGAAGCTTGCTCATGTCATAAGGCAATAGGGGGACAAACCTGTCTTATCACAGAGATTGAAGGGGAAGGTCGTAGAAGAATGAATTCTTTTTTACTGAAACTTAAGATTTTATGATTCTGTCTTTTTCTCAAAACTGGTTCAACAGTTTCTATAAAAAAAAAAATTTAAAAAAAAGTGAACCAACCTGAAAGACTTCTGTTTTTTGTCAACAGCTTGTACAATGTGCTTCGGAAATACCTCCCACATAATGGTAAAACATCAGTGGCAATGGATTCTTCATCTAGCTAATGTCTTACCATTGAGGTAGGTATTTCTACTGCACACTGTATTATCTATCAATAATTGATGCCACTGGAGACAAAGGCTTTCATTCTCATGGGATTTCCCAAGAAAATATCTTATTAAATATTATGCACCTTCAGGATTGAGGCAGACTTGGTTCTCCACAGCTTCCTTATCTGAATTGCTACAAAAGATAGTGAAATGGTTTTGAATTTGGGGTGGTCCGCCTCATAGATTGGATCCCATCCAAGGCTGGAGAGCCCAAATCTACCTATTTAATCCATAGCTGGAGGGAGAAGAGTTAACTTCTTACTCCCCTCCCCAAAAGTGTTTCTGAATGTAATGGACTTGTACAGAATTTGAACTTGTTTTACCAATTCCTCTTACCTGCACATCTATAAGGATTTTAAGATCATAGCACCTGGTATTCCTAAGCAGTCACCTATCTAAGTACTGACCAGGCTCAATGTTGTTTAATTTCAGTGACTTGTTTTTTTAATCATTTCACTCCAAGCAAAGCAATAAAGTCACTAATAAGATGCAAGGGGTTACTGAGTGTGAGAGAATACGAGAAAAAAAAACATTAAGAAAGAACAATAAAAGAAGAAGAAGAATTCAGATGACAGAAGATAATGATTGAAGTCGCATTTAAAATTTTGAAAATCAAAGATGACTAGAAAGCAAGAAGCTGGAAGAGAGTTCCATAAGCAAGAAGTACGAGGAAAGAAACTGTTAGCATAGAATTTAGTTACATCATTGGATGAGACCCAGCATATTCAATGTTAAATGGCCATAAACAGATGCATTATACACTCTGCCAAAGGTTTTGCTTGCCTTTGCTTTTCTGTTGTCTATCTTTTTAGTCTATTTGAGTGTCAGAAGAAACTCCTGGAAGTGGTTTTCAGTTCTAGATAGTCAATATAGTTGGAAGGTTAGGCAATATTCATGTCAAGTTTTAGGTCAATTCAAGATTACAGTCTTCTAGTCAATTTAAAAAACAAAAGCTAGTACTGCTCGTTGACTCAGGGTGAATGACAAAGACTATGTCATCAGTAAATAAAAGCTCTTTGACCAGCTGCTGAACAGTCATCATATGGGCTGGAAGTTGGCCCAGATTAAACAGTCTATTTGTAAAAAATTGAAAGCATGCATTGTATTCATCTCCTAGTTTTTCAGTGGCCTGTTTCAGTGCCATACAGATGAATATTGAGAATAGTATTCAAGTAAAGAATCTACTCTGCTTCCCGCTATTAATATATGAAGAGGGATGCAAGACAAAAAAAATAAAATAAATAAAAACACTCATCTTATTCAAGTGTCCATTAAATCAAGTAACCATCAGGAAATTTTGAACTGAACACTTTATTAAATCTACTGGGGTAGATTATTTAGTCTCTGTCCATATCTCATCTTCTCTTTTGCATACTGCTGAGTTTGTACTAAATCAGAGAGCAAAGTTTGAATTCCAGTTGGATTCATTACATTCACTTACACACAAATACCCTTGGGAAAAGTATGATGAATCCATCTCCCCTGCAGAAAAAAATCTGCCTAGTCAGTCACATATCAAAAGATGCATGATCACCCAAGTGTGTATGACATGTGGCACATGTGACTGACTATTCAAACCAAGGAGGTTTATGGCCATATCACGTTAAAGCACTGGTTCTTGTACAATCACCTAAATTAAACAATGTTGAAACTGGTCAGTACCTAGATAGGTGACTGCTTGGGAATACCCGGTGCTGTAAGCTTGGAGTTGGAAATCAAAGAGCAGAGTCCCAATTCCAGTTGGGATTGTTATATTCACTTACACACAAATATGGAAAGTATGAATCCACCTGTTCTCTCCCAAATATGGATTAATTAGTAAGACTTGTATCAGTAAATCATTATTATTTTCAAAAAAATTCTTACAAACTAAAAAATATTTTCTGGCTTTAAAAAACCTGCAAAAGGTTGATAAGCTGTAAAAAACAAATCAATCAACCCAGGGATTAAACTCACAATTATTAGAAACCAACACTTTTAATCCACTAGGCACAGAACACTTGCCAAGATATCCTTAGAGTAGACATAAACAGCAGAATAAAAACAATCTACCCACATAAACATAGGGTTCAGTTCAAAATTCTCTGTAGGTTACCCAGATCAACAAACACCTAAAGAAGGCCTGAACACAAAACAACAGTGTGATAATAACAACAAAGATGAAGATATTAATCTGAATGTAAATAAGCCCTCATCCCAGAAATTCAGACAAATTCATTGGTGGACAACCAAACTTGTCCAGGATGTTCCAAAATGCCATCCTGCTTTACAGTGCCCAATGCCTTTGTCATGTCAAAAAAAGCGACAGATCCTTTTGTTTTGAAACTAGCACATTTATGTGGTCTGCCTCCGGACAAAATTCATGTTGGTAGTGCCATGAGTAGCTAAAAGAAGGGTTTTTTTTTTTTGTTTTGTGCAACAAAAAGCACTCCTCTGTTCAGTAGAACACACAAGAATTTTGTCTGCAATTGAAAGATTTCCCTGGCAGTATTTTTGTGCAGTGTTACTGTTGTCTGGCTTCTTAACACTTTCTTTTTTTTTTTTTTTCTAAAGATTACGTGTCTTGAGGTTTTAAGATTTTTTTTTTTTCATATACTGGATTTGTAAAATTTATATGAAAAAAAGAAATACTTATCCATGAATAGTACCCTCCTAGTCCTAAGTCTTCTTACACGATTGTAATTTGTAAAAGAGCCCCCCCCCCACATACACACACACACAAAAATCACAACAAATGTTAGAGAGGTTAAAAAAATCATGGCCTTCCTCAACACGCGAACATAATTTGTTTTTATTTAACAGCTTTAGAAAAATCTGTTTAATGTAACACTAGGAATGTCGAGAAATCTACACAGACATGCTGCCCTAACGTCTTTTTATCATCACTCCTATGTCGCTCAGTTTTATTTTATTAAATCTTCTTTCTGTGTCTTATTACCATAGTTACCATTTCTGCCCTGGCCAGTTCTTTGCTTTTCTTTAAAAGAAATCTTTATTTCTTTAGTAAGAACTTTAAAAAATAAAATAATAGTAGTAGCAGAAATATATTCATTTCTTCCTAGATTCTCCTTATAGAATCTGTGGCTAGTATCAGTCTGTTAGTAACTAACTTTTTTTTAGTAAGTCGATCCTACTTTACAATTCCTTCGGCAAGGCAATAAAAAAAATCATAGGCACGCGAAATTACATAACACATGACTGACAAGGGGAAAACGTATTCACATAAGGAATTGATTTTTTTTTCTTTTTTGATAAGTTATGCCGGGAAAAAATTGTGTTATAGACGAAAGGAAAAATTCTTAATAGAAACTAAAACAACACTAAAAGCGAGATTGATGGGGGAAAAAACTGTGCCTAAAAAAAGTGAACTCAGAACTGGAAATGTGCGTGTTAGAAAAGTTCGAAATATATATTTTTTAAAGTTTTAAAGTTAAATTTCATAATTGTTAAAACATTCAAATTACAGGAAAATCAACTCATAATCAACTAATTTGATAAATCAAGTCAAGTTAATAATTCTTCCACTATTCTGCTTGATTACCTAGCAACCAGAATGGAAAAGCTAATTTTGAAAATGCATTTTTAAGTTAGAGTTCAATATTTTTGTCTTATGGCTCTTTAAAAAAAATCTTTTCAAATATTCAGTTAATTTATTCCAACTTTTGAATTTAAAAAAATATTTTGTTCTTTCGATTCTACGAGATAGAAATATATTTTAAAATTTTGATAGTGTAAAAAAAAAAAGTAACGATGTTGAATAATTAATTATGATCAAAAATATTCATCAGGCTAATTTTGATAAGATTTTTCTTAAACCGGTTATTAATTTTAATTTTATGGATGCACAAAAGCAGTAGTCTAAAAATGTCCCTTAAAGCTTAAAAAAGGCAATCTTCATCCATTGAGAAAATACACAATTCTTACTAATTTCTTACTTTAGGAAAAATTAAAAGTTTTTCTTTTTGCAAAAGTAATTTATTTAAAATAATAATAATAATTAGTTAAAATGGTATTCCTAAAAAAATGACTGATATTTCATTTCATTATTCAATTATCCTGGAAACAGTAAATTCCTGAATACGATATTGTCTTACACTTATGTTTTTTTTCTTTTATTGAATATATGTTGTGCTTAAAATTCTCATTTAAATTATTCTAAAATCCAAGGTTTCATCTTTGTTGAAACTAGAGGAAAAAAAGGCATTACAACGTTTCTTGACAGTCATAATTAGAAGTGTGAGAACGTTACCTTCAGCTGTCAACACTTACCACTTGAAAATGGCGCAATCGACCCTAAAATTGACTGTAGGGAAAATGTAAACAGTAACTTTAAAACAGTTTAATTCTGTTGTAAAACCACCGATTTTTTTCTCAACACGAAATTTTGACCAATTTTCTTTTCGACGTTTTTTTTTTTAAGTTGCTGAGTGAAAAAAAAAATGTTGTCAAATACTCTTTTCGGCGTTTGCAGAGATTTGCCGGTTGTTTCAAGCCTATCACCTCAATAAAATTTTATACGTGAACCTAAGGATTTGTTAGATGAAAGAGAAGTTAAAATGCAGCGGGGATACCTTCTTTTTTCTTTTTTTGTTTGGATTGAGTTACCTTACACCCCACTCCTCTCTGAGACAACCCTAATTTTTTTTAATCTACTTGAATTTGATTTGACTATCATTTTGCTCCCGGCATCATTCCATATTTCGTATCTGTATTCCCCTTTAAACTACACTCCTATTCGTTAGAATTATGCTGTCAAATTAAACAAGATCTGGCATGCTGAACCAGAGAGCCACCATTAAAATCGAGGGAAAAAATAATTGCATCCTGGAGGTGCTAATCTATTCAAATACACAAAAGTAAGCGCACTTCACACTATGATAGCCATTAATAAACTGAGGATGCTATTTCTAAAACTTTGCATTTGTGCTGATTATATGATACTGCTAGTTACCAGAAATAAATATTTCAAACAGCGTAACTAGTTTTTCTTATCTCAGTGATAACATCTAGTAGATGGAAAACCCCGATTGAGCAGAGGAAAAACAATGATAATTATAAAAACTAATCTTGTTATAAAAAAAATTGATATTTTATGTATTTTATACACATGGTCACCCATATTTTAAAATGGGGTGGCAATTAATTTTTACCTTGAAAAAATAAGTTTTAAAATAAAAAGAAGCAAGAATCTAATCATCGAAGTAGAACAGGCAATATTTCTCCTGTTGATTTTTGATATTGCCACAGGGATGATGAGAAAAATAATTTAAGTGCTAAATAATAGTTTAAAAAGTTATGTAGAGCGTGTAAAAATGTAATTTTTTTTACACTATCAACACTATAGAACACACTAAGTGCGTGAATGTTAGGAAGTAATTATTTCAGTTTAATGTTGCTTAAGCTTAAAGAAACGATATACAAAGATAGGTCAAAAATCCGTCTGAACAGAAGAAACACCTTTTTAAAAGCGTCAACAAAAACAAACTTGACTGCTGACAATGAAAAGAGTCAGAAAACAGTCATTTACTATTTACATCATGTCTGTAAAAAAGAATATTTAACCGAAAAAGTTTGTGAAATAAATAGAGCAGAGGAAAAAATAAAACGAAAAATTTAAAAAGAAAAAAAAAAAAAAAAGAGTAAATGAACAAGCTTTAAAAACAAAACTTAGGACCCAAATAAAATATTTTTTATGTTTATTTTATTATTTCCCCATTTATGACAACGATTAGGCTATATTGCATAATTGCATTTAACAGTTACTTTAAAAGCTACAATAAAAGGAGGGAAAATAAAAACAAGTTTTTAAAAAATCTAAAAAAATCATATAAACGAAAATGTTTTGAGATACAATAGTAAATTTATGAGTGAAGTTTATGAATGGACAAATGCATCCAGTCAAATTTAAAGAGACAAAAAAAAAATGAATATTTTCTTAAAAATAAATCCATTTAAAAATGTTCAGACTTCAAAAGTTTGTCCTGTTTTTACAAATAAATATTCTAGCTATATGTCGTTCTACCCAAAAACCTGACACTCACCTTTCTACTTAAAGAACGTACAGTACATTATGGTAGTGTACTGTTACTGTATCAACAAATAATCGCGTAAGACAAACAAAAATATTCTTTTATTTACACATACTTTGCACACACAGTCTGCTTAAAAAGCTTTAAAATTATTACTTATTTAAACTAAAAGTTAAATATTAGAAAAACAATTAAGAAAGTAAACTGTTTTAGTTAGCCTTTATTTTTAATTTTAGTTTTCCCTCTTAAAAAGAAATAAACGACAAATCCTTTGAACAATTAAATCGACAATTGTATGCTGGAGTATAAGTAATTAAACTGAAAAGTATTAGTGGTCATTTATACTTTGTGACAGTCATTACAGTGTACACTGACCACACAAAAGACGAAAAGGGTGGACAAGTGTTAATGTAACAAGACAAAAACACGTGCTATCTGTCAGATTTTTGTAAATAAACGGCATATATCCTAGGTCAGTTTGGCAAAAAGAAAGAGTTTTAAAAAAAAGTGTTCGGAAATAAACATGTTTTCGCAAATATGAAAAAGTGAAAAGAAAGCGGTTTGTAAAAACAGAAAGAATGGTTCAACAGAAGAGAAAAAGAGTAAAACTGAAAGCGTGTGTTCGCTTTTTTTTTTTTTTTTTTCCATCTTTTTTATGAGTTGTGAAACGTTCAATATTTTTCTGCTTTTTCACTTACCAGTATTCTGTGAACTACACCGGTAAAAAGTACAGTTTATAATAAAGATGATGGCAACAAAGGCCGAGATATACTCCGTGGTACACATTAGTGTATAATACAGAATCTCTAGCGACAACAGCATAAGGAGACTACAGACCACAATGAGCGTGAGCGAAAGCACGAAATCGAGGCGACTTGCGTATGAAGTAAAGCATCGGTCTGACTATGACTTTACAAAGATCACGCATTGAGAATATTCAACACTTGTCAATATTAAAAACGTATTGTATTACATTACACGCGGAAGAATAACTTTTTAAAGATGAATTTATCATTTTTCTACATTTAGATATTCTTATATAAATTTTGTTTTTGACGGGATTTTTTTTTTTAGAATCATAATTGAATTTTAAAGTTGCCACAAAAAAAAAATAACAATCGATCTGATATGAATTTTAGGTGTAGTGGTGCCTCGACTACAGAAATTTAAAATATAATTCTTTTTTATATAGAGTGGAAGTTTTTTATTTAATTTTTAGAGCAAAAAAAGATAGGCACGTACAATAACAAATACCTATATTTTTCTCTATTTATTTATCTGCCACTGTGCAAAGAAAAATCTAACATATGTAGTAACTGAATAATTCGTATTCCTATCAGATACAGCACACAACTCATCGTTGCAATTTGCGGTGGGTCATGCCAAAAGTCTAGCTCTCTTGGACTTTGTCGCAGACATCAGACTGTATCCTATCACTATATATAACAGGGAGGTTCTGTCTGTATGCTGGATCCCTGGTCACCAAGCTTCCAGTCAATTTTTAACCTGCTTTGTCCAAAAGCTGAGGCAATACAAGCTCTAATTAAAATTTACCAATACTGTTACTTTTTTTAGTTTTACTTTAAGTAACTTGTTCTTTAATTACTCAATTCTACTAATTAAAGAAAAGTGCGACCAACAAATAAAAGTATTGGGTCACAAATAAATTATAATTGCTTATCAAATTAATTTGTTTACTAAACAATTATTAGCACAAGAAACGAAGAATTTTTTCTACAGACACCCCTATACCAGCTGCTCACGTACGATTGAAAAGTGGTAGCCTTATTGCCTCAAAAACTTAATTAAAACAAGTAGTTTAGGTGGCGTAGTCAAGTGTAGCAGTTAAGTAAAGCTTTAGACAATCACTACTGTAGAAAGTTTGAGCCTCACTCGGTGTTTCACAATACAATTGTGTTCTTGTGTCAGCAAGAAAAAGTTTAAAATAAGAAAATATTTTCGCATTAGAAATATGACGCGAAAAATAAATGGACACTAGTGTCAGAGCCCCTTAAGAAAGTCCGACAGCTTGTGACATACTGGAAATTAAAAGCCATCAAAGGCCCATCAGAAAAAATCATTTCCAGCTTGACATACGATATTCAAAATCAGCTCGAAGTTAAAACAAAAAAATAAATTATTTTTCTGCCGATGAAAAGCTTTAAAAAAATTAAAGAAACACATCTATCTGTTCTACTTTTATGTAGGCCAGTCTTTTAAAAGATATTTAACGGCATAAACATAGACATAGTGACCCAGACTAACACAGAAGTCATGAAACGCTCGCCTTATCACGATGGCAACGAAAAACCTGTTAATACTCAACATCAAAGGAAACTGATTTAATTGAT
>OZ038497.1:61192363-61262363 GCA_964036315.1 Acanthosepion esculentum
GAATTCAATCGACAAGGTCTGTCTATTTCATTTATTGTATTTTTACAATTTTCGATTAAATTGTTGCACGTGCAAATCAAAATCAAAATTGTGAATAAATTGTCCAAAGTTCATGTTTTTGTTTAAATACTTGCGATTGTCTCTGTCATTATCAAGAACTGAATGTTATCAGTATGACAGACAAGATTTTGTTTTGCACATCCTCATAAGTGTTTGGAATGCTAGAATTCAAATTAATTCAACTATAATCATATCGTATATAAATGATGTCATCTGTAAAACAGTTTCCCGATTACACTGGAAAGAAGGTATCAAAAAGTTTATACATATTATTATTATTATTATTATTATTATTATTATTTCCTTTGATTTACGTTGTATATACATTTCTTTCCGGGTTCTAACCAGAGAAATGGCCCCATGACACTTTCCACTGATAATTTTTTGTAAAAATAAAAATGAAAAAACTAAGATCACATACATTTTACATAGATAAAGCTCTACGTAATGTGTGAACTGTACTTGTGAGTACATTTCTTTGTTTTTCTTTATAACATAAGCTACCAGGAATCCCTTCAATGCGTCTATTGGAAAAATCTCCTGTCAGTCCGAGGGCTCCAACTACAACTGGAATTATTGATGTCCTCATGTGCCACGTTTTTTAGATTTCCACTTCAAGATCCTTGTATTTTGATAGTTTTATTTT
Organism: Acanthosepion esculentum; assembly: GCA_964036315.1. Taxonomy (NCBI): domain Eukaryota; kingdom Metazoa; phylum Mollusca; class Cephalopoda; order Sepiida; family Sepiidae; genus Acanthosepion; species Acanthosepion esculentum. Next base: position 61,193,070 of record OZ038497.1, read on the forward strand.
AAATCTTCAAAGATGTATTACAATCTAGTATTACTGCCATGTCAATAAGAAAGGACATTCTGTTTTTGTGGTCTTTGATCACCATGTCTGGGCCATTAGATTTGATCGTTCTGATTTGATTGTAGATTTAATTGTTGTGTGTATTGTAAAGTCCCATAAAATTGTTACAGGCCATATCTCTGTAACCGGGGCTGGGTGATGTTCATACCATTTTCTTGCGGTTTCTTTCCCATAAAAGTTGCACATTTTCCAGTGCAGATATTGGCCCACTCTGTCATGCTGAGTTTTATATTCAGTGGGTGCTAACTCTGTGCAATAAGATGATCTCTTGTTTCTGGATATTTATCACAGAATCTGTATTTCGGTTTAATACAATAGTTTGGTATGTGTGCTTGGAAATTTCTAGTTAGCCAGCAATTTAACCCTGTACTACGTAACCACTGATGGGTACGAGGTTTGTCTACATCAGCTTGTTTTATACGGGCAGAGTATTGACCAAGAAGAACATTATCTTACCATCGTTTCTGTATTTGGTACATTACATTTGCTTTCGTTTTCAGGTTCTTTGCCGCTGCAGTAGGTGTATTATGGTTTATTTGCACTTCTTCAACCACTTGAAATTTCCTTTTGAATTTGTTGGTTTCCCTTATTACTGAATAAAGTTTCTTATTTCATTCATGTACTTTGACATAGATTATCATCCAAACTTCTGTATCCTTGCAGACCGTTTGTTGTGGTTTTGTAAGACAGTTCTAGTTGAACTAATCCTCTACCTCCCTCGGATCTGGACACATCTGTATGTGTACAGATCCGAAGGAAGTTTAGGATTAGGATGATATATGCGGAAGCAAGTGAGACGCTTTCCGTTTTGATATCCATTCGTTTGGTCCAATTAAGGATTGGGAAATGTATTGCACCACAGGGACAGCCAAGTGTTTATGACAGATATTCTGTTTTGTGAATCCAATTCGGTATTTAACACCAGACGCACACGCCTGTAGTATTCTTTTCTTACTTTCTCCTTCATTAGACTATGCTGTATTTCATCTCCTTCGCTGACTCCTAGGCATTTACAGGCTTCTTCTTGTTCCAATTCCCTAATCTTTGTGACTAAATCTAGATCTATTGAGTGTGTTTCTGTAATTCTCCATTTCTTGTTACTTTTGCACATTTATCTAATCCGAAATCCATACCGATGTCATCACTGAAACATTTTACAGTATTGAGGATACCCTTCAACTCATTGTCGTTTTTGGCAAAGTGTTAGATATAATCCATGTAGAATAGGTGATTAAACACGTTCTTTTTTACTTTGTATCCATAGTTATTACTGTTTAGTTCATGCAAAAGGGGGATTAAGGACAGATAAAACACAAGGGGCGACAGATCTAACACTTTCGCCCCAGCCCTTCAACCTCCGACGTCTTACTCTCTGGGTTGAGGTGTCTCTCTCTTCCGTCTGCCTCTTCTGTCTGCAAGGAGATGGAGAGAATAATTCATCTTGATCGGGCCAAATTCTCTCTTCTCTCTTCAAGAATTATCTCCAGTCTCTCGTATATGAACGATGATCAACAAAATAAAAGAAAATACTTCGTGTAATTTCGTTAAAGGAGAGGGGTGGCTTGTTCGACGTTTCCGTTCCCAGTGGTAGTAATAATAGTAGCAGTAGTAGTCTTAGATGTTGGAGGAGTAATTCGCTTCATCGTTCTTATATCAACAGCACAGGTTAGCGGGCGTTTTGTTCCAATCTCTGACGTCACTTTCGTACTTCTTCGAACCTTCAACTCAACTCTGTTCACTTTAAATCTCCGACATCTCTCCACCCAGCTCAACTGCACTCGAAGACAGACGAGCCAAAAACTACCACTTTTTCAGCATAACTATGCGTTTATATAGATAAACCTGCCTGATCATAATCGACGCACGCGATTATCACGGGTTCTGGCTACTTTCAACCAAAATCGTGAATTCCAAAGTTCCTCATGGCTTACTAAGTTCTATTTATAATTTTAACCGATAAAAATTATTTCGACCATTTTTCCATTGCCTTTCTAATGACCCAATTCCAAATAGGTACAACTCCTGCCCTAGATCAGATTTCCCATCAGTAAACAAAAATGCTCTGATCTAATTTCGCTACTCAGATCCACTCCAATTTCAATTAAAAAAAATATACGTGTGTGTGTGTATGTGTGTGTGTTTCCCCGACTCTCTTCTTTGTCACATAGAGAGTCACCTTGAAAGATTCCTCGTCGAGTATTCAAACAATTGGCAGTACCTTTTTTGTGATTTAGATATAATGCGTTTTCCTACAGTTCCATGCTATATTTAAAAAAATTTACTATTACCGTGGAGACTTTGTACATTTCCAAAGCCTTAAGAGTATAGCGCATTATCAAAGGCTTTAAGGTAATCTATCCAAATTATTATTATTATTATTATTATTATTAATATATAAGCGTTTTATATAGTTTATATATAATTTAAAATACCGTTTTATGGAGTGAGGGATATTTTATTTAATTAATATTAGGCTCGAATATTTTCAATCTTTCCTTGCAGTGAGTGAGTGAGTATTATTTTCCACCTTACAACCCCTTTCTGACAAAAAAAAACAAAACATCGCTCTATCACTATTTCCAAGGAACGTGCTCAGATGAACTACATTCCTTAGTTCCACCAGTTCTAACCCTCACGGCTAAGAACCGCTGTGCTACGCACATTGTAGCAAACCACCATCATTCCCTTCATATTCCATTGGTGAGATGTAAGTTCCACTCCAAAAGCTACTTCCCGCGAACCACTAACCTATGGAACAGTCTCCCAATTCAGGGTGTTTCTCCGATCAATACAAAGGCCACAATGGATAGAAAGTTGTGGAGAGCCTGACAGGACGTGGCAAAAAGAAGAAAAAATCTTGAGGAGTAAATATTCTCTATAACTTTAATCAGTTCGCGTGTAAATATCCGATATTGTAAATTACAAGACACGGATTATTCAGTCACAAGAAATGTATAATCACACACTTGCCAAATATACTCTTACCCAGCCAGTTTCATATCTCATCATCAGAATGAAGTCCACTACTACCTAAAGGCTTTTCCCAACTCCTTCCGTAACGAACTTCACTGTGCTATTCTCAGCCATATATTACCAGCAACATTCTCGATTTCATGTCTCCATCTTCTATCTGACCTTTTGCATTTGCCATTCACTGGGCACCAATCAAGCAACCTTTTGTTCCATCTGTCATCCTCTCTTGTTGCTATGTGTTCTTTTCACTTCTATTTTTGTTGATTAATAACTTTTATGATTTCTCTTAACTTGGCCTGTTCTTTAATCCATCTGTTCTTATTTAATCTCTTACTATTTTTAGTACTGTTCAATTCCTCAAGTCATAATTGCTTATGAAAAAAACTGTGTACTATATTCGCAACAGTTTCATTTCTTTTTGCTATAAACATTATATTTATTGGGCAGATTTGTTTGAGTAGGCATCTCTGTTTCTTACACAGTGAAACTGATGTCTACAGAACTAGAGATCGAAATTATTAATAAAGAAAATGTGTCGTTCAATAGGAAACGAACCTGTATTCCTCCCCTCAGTTTTTTTTTTCTTTGGTCAGAGAAATTGCTAAAAAAAACGGAATATGGTCTGATTCCTGTCAGAAGACACATTTTCTTTTTTAAGACTTTAAATCTCTAGGCTGGCAGATATTAATTTTATTGTTTAAACCTCAGAGATACTTAAACACACATGTACCCAATTAATTTACTGGAATAAGAAATAATGTCAAATTAAAAACTTCATTTACTTCAATATATATTGATTTATTTTTATATACTCATTTATTCAAACTGCAGTCCTCATCTTGGTTGTTATAGTCATGAAATTTCCAATATTGTATATTTCGGTCTTCTTCAGGTGCCTGTTGTATTCATAAATGTAGCATAGACAGCAGAATGAGAACAATTTACCTCCTCCCAATGGATTGAACAAAGTGTTCAGTTTAAAATTCTGAGAATGTTTTTGAATAAAAGTGTGAGTTACCCCACTTGGCTTTACCAGGTTTGCCAAGACACCATTAGGTGGTGCTGTTAAACAGCTATAGAAATGGGACACTCCCTGTTTCTTCCTTTTTCATTTTTTCCTTTCAGCATGCTGTAGTATCTACACTAACACAAGAAACTCCTTCCCAGCATGGGGACCTCTTTCTCCTGAGTGACTGAACTCTTTCTCACATACATCTATATCCTACAGACATACAGATACACCCAATTCCTAATTGCTAAATTTTAATGACTTCTTTCTTTGTAGAATGCATACTAATGTATTTTATTTCCTATGTTAATCAGTCAATTGTTATATAAAAACACAGGAAAATATCGCCTTGTTGAAATTTATCTATTTCCTTTGACCTCTACTGGCTTACAGCCATATCACACTGGAACACCAGTTCTTGTACAATCACCAGTTAAGCAACATCCACCTCTTCTCCCCCAGCTATGGGTTAATTAGTAAGACTCGTATAAGTAAATCATTATTATCTCTAAAATATTCTTATAATCTAAAAATATTTTCTGACTTTATATAACCTACTAAAGGTTGATAAACCATAAAAAAACAAATCAATCAATCTGATAATGGCAACTCATCATTTACATGTATAAATCTTATTTGCCAGTTTTTAGTCAGACTAGAATCACTTACCGCAATATGAGCGCCTGAAGAAGAAACCTTTTGATTATAACAACCAGAATGAGGATAACTGTTTGAATAAGTGTATAATAATGAAATTGAATAATAATTGCACAATTTCTTTAAAAATTTAAAAACAAAATAGTAATCACGGGTCTGAACATAAATATATTTCCAGTAAAAGCATCACTGGAATTCCTAGAACCTTATTTAGAGAGACCAATAATAATCAACAATATTCCCTTTCTTTACATTCGAATATAGATGCTAACCTGTAGTGTATCTGATAAGAATCCAAATAATAGATGCTTCTTAATGCTGACCAATCAAATGCTTCTACTAAATTTAAATTTTTGCTTTCAACCCAGCTAAGATTAATTCCACACTGCAATGTTTTTCACACATTCAGTCAAAAGCTCTTTGCCGTTAACATATTTTTTTAATCATTTCACCCCAAGCAAGGCAACAATGCACTAGAATGCAGGGACTTACAAGGGGTGGAAGTGAAAGAGAATGAGAAGACTGAGAATAGGGAGGATTGAGGAAAGGGCATAAAAGAAACAGGGTTCATGAAAACAGAAGATGGTGATTGATATTGCATTTAAATTTTTGAAGATTGTAGTTATCAGAGAAGCAAAACATTGGGGGAGAGTTCCACAGGTGGGAAGTGCGAGAAAAGAAACTGTTGGGGTAGAAGTGGCAAGGCAGTTGCAACTAGCTAGTTCAACAGTAAAATGGTGAGACCTGATCTAGTAGCACGCCTAAATTCATGTTGTCGGAGTACCAGGAGCTAGAAAGTTGTTGTTTCATCCTTTTAACTGAATAAGAACATCTAGCTTTCTTTTCTGTAAGAAATAAAATGTCTGACTTGCATTCTTCACTTGAAATCTAATATCTTGACATTATTTCACAGTTTTCTACACTGATATGCAACATATCCTTTGTAATATTCCTTTTAGTGGAATGACTGGTGAAGAATAAATTCTACCTTATTATACCCAGGATAGTAACACTTTGTTCATGGGTGGAAGCAGACATGTATGTATGTTTGGGAGAAAACATTTTATATACATATTTACAGAATTCCCATGTGACAATAGTTTGTGCAGGCAGTGAAGACACCGAAAAGAAAACTGTATTAAGGTCTTACTTGTGAATTGGCGTTTTTGCACCTTGTGTCAATGACTTTGTCTCAGTTTTATCAGGTGAGAGAAAAATGGTAGATTTGAGATGGGTTAGGACAGATGGGCTCCCACTGATGAAGACTAGTTTAAATTCATAGTTTTCCTTCTCCTAAACTGTTTGCAAGCCAAAACTCTTAAAGCCTAGTTTGTTCTGCTATTTAACTGATAGCTGGGGGTGCAAAGAGATAGATTCATACCTTTCCCAAGAGTATTAAGTGAATGTCATGAACTCAACTGAAATTTGAACTCAGTTTTCTGATATCTTATTCCAGTCTACTATCCATTGCACCAATTTACTGCAAATTTATTTTCTGTTATTAGGAGACTATACTAAAGTACTTTTTGGCTTACTTACTAGAGAATCTCCATATGAAAGTTCTGTGGAGAAACTTAAATTACATTTTTTTAATCATTTCACCTCAAGCAAGGCAATAATGTCACTATGATGCAAAGGATGACTAGAATTGAAAGAGAATGAGAAGATTTTAGTGAAGAGAAAGGACAATAAAAGAACAGTATTTAAGAAGACAGAAGATGGCAATTGGTGCTGCATTTAAATTTTTGAAGATTGTAGGTAGCAGGTAAGAAAGAAACCAGAAAGGAGTTCCACAGACAAGAAATGTGAGAAAAGAAACTATTAGAATAGTTGCATCTAGTTATTTCGATAGTTAAACGGTGAGACCTAATTGACAATCTAGTAGCAGCTTTCACATGATTTATCAATATGATAAATTTGGTAAAATCTTTATATAAGTCACTAATAGAGCCCTGAAAGTTAGTATATGTTGTTTTCTGTTGGCCGTGTTACTATTACTGCAACTATTGCAGCCCATATAAATTTATGAATGAACATCACACAGACACAAAGCCTCAAGATAGTGTATTGCATTGATATGTGACTGCCTCAGGAGAATGAAGACTTCATTTAAAGTAGTCCGGATATCAACTCAATAAAAACTGTTGTATAATATCAATAGTTGTCAGATAGTTATTTTTCTGCATGTCTGATATTTTACACCAGTGTTTCTTGCAGCCAGTCAAGAGCAGCACCTCCAAAAGTTCTTCAACCACACCACATATCCACAACAACAAATACCATGAGATATATCCCAATTAGATTATACAAACCATCCTTGTCTGACTGTTAGCTTAAAGAAATCAACCAATCCAGTTAAAGTCCTCTGTGAGCCCAAGCGTCTAATACTAGTGTACAATAATCAATTACCAAGGGGGGGAGGCAGATGGCTTATATCTAAACAATATTAAATATGTTAATTACTCTTCTCAAAGTTATAGACAATACAGATTGAGAATTTGCAGCCTGTAAAATGGCTGTTATTGTTATTTGAGTTGAGGGAAAAACTGGAATTTCAGATGTTGATTTTCAAAGCAGGCACCCTTCCTCAGACATACACGATTTTGAAGATAGTGCAACAATCTTTCTAACATCCACATTCCCTCGGTACTTTACTAAACTGAACCTTGTAATTTTTTTTTCTTACTAATGTTCACCCAATACAATGCCCAAGAGCCACTCAAAGTAGAGAGTTACTGTGTGGAGTTACATTAGCATAGGAAAGGACAAGTGTTAGGAGTATAGAGCTGAAGTAGACTTTAGAAGGAACAGAAAACAAGGGATAAATCTCTACTCCTGTTCAAAAGAACAGGGAGGAGTGTGAACTGGACACTAGGTGAACCTATCTACTCCAGTTGGTGGAAGAGAGAAAAAATAATAAAATTAAATAAATAGTTATTGAATAAAATTTCAGAGTTCAGGCAGAGGTGTTAGGAATACAGAGCAAAGCTGGGTTTAACAAACAAACCGGGTATCCCAATGCACCCCATTATCACGGATAAACAGATATGGCTCTATATAAGGATACTCAAAATGCCATGAACAAAACATGCAAGCATTGAGGAAGTCTTAAAGAAAATGGGAATTATAAGGATACTTATACCCGTTGAAATTTCTGGGACACATAATGAGGAATGAGTGCTTGGAGAATTTGACACTCAAAAGGCATATTGAAAGCAAGATGAAGCAGAAAGAATCAACAAATTACTTACCTCACAAGTTTATGCCAAGCACCTACTTTGGATATGTTTGCATGCTATCTTATAAATCTTGTTTATCCAGTATTTAGGGATAGAAATAAAAAGTGTAAGGCTTAAGTTCAGTGCTCTGCCACTGAAAAATATCCACAATTTCTTGATAAATGTGTGTATTTAAAAAATAAGGAAATCAAGCATTGTTCTTCATTTTTTCTCTTTCATTCATTTCTTTTTGTTCAAAGTTTTTTTATGTTATTGGTCACCAAACGTTAGTGGGGCCAAAGTGATATTGATTTATTATATTGAGTGAAATGATATTTACACAAATAATGTCAGTTCTCATTCCATTATTAATTTGCAAGGCATTTATCCATACTACTGCTTTTTTCTATATGACTCATATATTGACACCATATATCCAAATGTTGGCTCAGTTATTTGCCATCAGCGGAATACGTATTCATAATTTCATTTGCCATTTAAGCTTTAATTATAAAAAAAAGAATATTATTTAAACAAGAAATAAATTAAAAAATTAGATATTTAAACAAGAAATAAATTAAAAAAATAAAATACACCTATATTTTCAAAAACATTAGAAAGTCTCAGAATAATCCAGAAAATTAGCCTAAATATAAGTCCTGTATCTGACACCGGATATGACATTGTTACATCATCTTTGACACTCAGAGCCAAAAGATAAAGAAAAGGAAGAGAAGGAATAATGAGAGAGTATAAAGAGACAAGTAAATTATGAAAAGAAGAAATAACTACAACATCCAACATATATGCACATATACACATGTACAGGTACACACACACACACACACACACACCACACACAAAGAGGAAGAAAAATCAACATAACACCAATAAAAAATGCATAAATCATTTTTTTTTCACTTAATATAAAAATAACAAAAATAACAAAAATATTTGTGGCGTGAGAAGTCAGGTAAACTAATCATCATTTCCTTGTTATTACAACAAAGTATTGTATATATCTCATTTTGTCTTATCTGAGAAATATTGCTCATGCTATTTAAAATCTACACGAAGTGCATATTAACATATTTCCTTTTTTAATAACTTACTTTTTAGAATAAAGCATGGTAACGATAAGTCCTCATATCAACATTTTCATGTAATGTGGTTTCCCTCGGACTTTTCTACAAATATTTTCATGCTAACTGCTCTGATGAGCTTTTTTTCCCCTGGTGCCATGATGCATGAATTTAAGCAAGGTACTAGATTGGCAACTAGGTCTCACCCTTTCACTGTTGAAATATGGAGGCACATTCCTAAAAATGCAAAAATTATGTTTTTAAAAATAGCAGAGATACTTTTTTAAAAAAAAATGCAAAACCTCTCATCACTTTCCTTTGTACAATGTTAGAGAAATCTTTGAAGTGTCTTTTCTAGTTTATTCAGCTCTTATTTGCTTGTTCAATCATTCAATTGTAGTAAAAGCTGATGCTGAAAATTTCTTACCCTGAACTACTTTCCAGTAGCTAACTAAATGACCAAACATAAGAACCCTTTTTTTTCATTTCTTCTTGCTTGGGCTGCGAGCTTTTCAGCAACCATCTCTTTTGCAATACAAAGAAAGGAAAGAAACTAATGTGAGACTTGAAACAACAGAAGTGTGGTTCTACAGAAGAATGCTGAGGATACCATGGACTGAACATGTGAGCAATGACAAAGTTTTAGAGAAAATGGAAACAAAAAGGAAACTTATAATCAAAATCAGGAAGAGAGAGTTGAAATTCCTAGGGTACATAATGAGGAAAGTGGGCTTAGATACTGATACTCACAGGACAGATTGAAGGCAAGAATGACAAAAGAAAACAACACATAAAATACTTAGTGGCCTTGAGTAAATGGATGGTGGAACAGGGTTTAGGAGGAATAAGAAAAAGACAAAATTTATTAAGTGCTACAAAGGACAGGAAATTGTAGAGAGTTATGATCACCTATGTCCAAAAAAGGAAATGATAAAGACAGACTGGTACTAAAATCTTGTTTCTATCATTACACCAATTACTGAAATTTAAAATAGAAACTGATACATTCACACATTCATATGAAACCTTTTTATTATAAACAAAAGATTATGTATTTAACTATTTACATTGTCCAGACTGTTGTCCTCATCTTTACTGACATATTCACAACACATAACCCAGTGGATAAAAGCATTGGTTGAAGTAATCCAGTGACTTGATCCAAAGGGTTGTGAGTTCAATACCTGGCCACAGTGTGAGATGAACAAAAACTTAGAGAGTTGAGTTACTAAAGAGAAATAACTGAATCTGACATATCCAGAAAAGAGCTAGGACAATCTACCCCAGTTCACAAAATAAAGGGTCTGATTCAAAATTCCAACATATATCACCTGAAGAAGGCCGGAGCATACAACAGCTGAAATGTCAGAAATATGACAATAAAGATAAGGACAACAGTCTGAACAATGTAAATAGTGTAAATAGTTATAATATCTCATCTCAGAAATATAGTTAAAAGATTATGTAATAAAAGAGAAAAGAAAAGAGAAAAATAATGCTGAAAACAGTTGCATTGATCTATGGCAGAGCTCATCAACCTTTTTCACCTCTGTAGTTTGGATTGCATATTAAGGAATAGACAGTGAACCAGACAAATGTCATAAAACACTTAAACTGTGGGAATTATCTGTTTACCTACAATACATCTTATTCTATTTTGTCACAAAATAAAACATGCAAATTATTGACTGTGTAATCAAGGAATGGGCTGGTGCCAGGCTCTCATGACTCCCTTCACTCTACTACATCTCAATTTTCATAAGGTAGTATTCATATAAAATAAAAATCTTATTGTAACAATTATGTACAATAATGAGGGCACCTCGTGGTGGTGTAATGGTTAGCAAGCTTGTCTTGCTAGAACAATTACAACTGAGTAGTGAGTTTGATCCTCACTGGGTTCCCCATACTTTTGGCCTTATGCCACATCAAGGCTATATTTAGAAAATCAACATTATGTACAATAATGGATCATTTGCAACACAGCTGAACAATTCAACTAGAAATATTGAAAATAAATACAATCTATCTAAATACAAATTAGAGACATATAACTGATTATTCCATATTAAATAAATGAGAAGTTCAATGATCTGCCATGGCCTGAAGGGACATGGCAATTAAAAAAAAAACAATGTTCTCCTCCTCTGCATATAATTTTCCATTCCTTTTTTTTTCTTTTGTTTTCATGGCAAAGATTTTTTTGTACTTCTTTAATCTTTTATTTTCATTTCCTATTTTCTTCTTGCTGGCTTTGCTCTACTCAATCTACATGAGTTTGTTTTCTTTGCCTCAGGATGACATGGTTAGCTTTTCCTTGCAAGTGGTCAACTTTATCCTATGCCCCCAGTGGTTGGGTGGAATTGCTGATAGACTTCTGATTATATCTCAGTCCTCTCTTAACCCATTTAGACTTATTTTTATCTCTTTCTTTCTTTTTTGCTTCTTTTGTTATTGTTTTCTTTAGCCCTGGGAACCACTTCATATTATAACAAAAGGTAGACTTCTATCAGTGGGGGTGGAGTTTTACTAGAGAAAGGAAGGCATGTACATGTCAAAGAAAAACTTATCACACCCAAGGAAAAGCTGAACCATCAATAGCACTTTCCCTTTACATATTAAGGGGTAGGGTCAGGTTCAGTCCCTAATGTCTGGGCTGTCTTAAAAGGAACTGGACAATTTCTGGAATTACCCATATATGCATGAGCACCCCCACTAACATTAAACTCTTGAACTTGTGTCTCATTTCACCCTAATGGAGGAGTGAATAAATGCCACCCAAAATAATAATAATAATAATAATAATAATAATAATGAAGAAAAAGAAGAAGAAGAAGAAGAAGAAGAAGAAGAAGAAGAAGAAGAAGAAGAAGAAGAAGAAGAAGAAGAAGAAGAAGAAGAAGAAACATCATTAGCAGTTTCTTCTTCTCTCTTCTTCTTCTTCTTCTTCTTCTTCTTCTCTGTGAAAGTCCTTTATTGGAGAAGAATGAACCATTACCCTACCACTCTGAATCAGTGAATGTTGGTAGGGGTGGATGTGACATGCTTGGAAAATCATGTCTTTTCAGTTCATGATTGCCCAAGGATATTTGCGCATAAGTGAATGTAACAAATCCAAATGGAATTCGAACTTGTCCCTCTGATTTCTCCTTTATCCATTATATCACTCACACATTCAAGCTTACAACACCTGGTATTCTTAAGCAGTCAACCATCTAGGTACTGCCCAGACTCAATGTGGCTTAACTTCAGTGATTAGGCAGTAGACAACATTTCAATGTGATATGACTGTAAGCCTCTTAGAGAATGAAACAAAGTAAACAATTAAGTAAACAACTAAGTAAACAATAAAGTTTAAGTAGGAAAACTGACCACATTTAAAATTACTTTAGCAATGCAGTTTTTCTAGATTGTCTGAATTTCTTTGATTTTTTTTATATGAATTGTGACTAATTTTGCTTATATTTAAACTGATTGGTTAGAATGTTTGCTTTCTGATCATGAGACTGGGAGTATGAATCTCACCATGTCAGGGAGATCTTCATGCTATTGGCCTGGGCCTGCAATCCTTTCATTTGAATAGTGCCTGAAAATCATACAGTAGATTGACTCAAGCCTTGTTAAGGTAATTGGGTAGACTGAACTGTTTAGAGGCCAGCAGCAATGGTTGTGCTAGCATAAAAGCACAGGTCACCATGACTGATGGTTTGTGCATATTGGCCTTGTTCAGACTGTTGATCATGCCAGATTATGAGCTCTCTTCCAGAAACTGCAACTAAAGTCTGCTCAGTATAAAGTACAGTTGATTGACTAGCTAGATACAAGTGGACAGCCATTAAATATATATATATATATATAAAGAAATATAGTCTTAAAATGTGCTATATTTATGGGATAAAGTGCTCAATATCAGAGATAGAGCATGTATAAATATAAAAGTGAACATAGAAGTCAACACTTAGAGGCGACAGTCTGTTGCATGCTAGATGCAATCGTCAGGCCTCATGATGGCCTGACGATTGCATCTAGCATGAAACAGACTGTTGCCTCTAAGTGTTGACTTCTATGTTCACTTTTATAGTTTATATATATATATATATATATATATATATATATATATATATATATATATATATGTGTGTGTGTGGGGGGGGGAGTGTATGACAAAGAGGAAAACTTAAAATTCCCAGCATCCCCCATTTGTGCACATGTGTATTCGCACCAAAATAACAAATTTAGTCCAATGAAGTTCAAAAGGACAAAATGCATCACAAGAAAATTTTATACCTTTTGTCATAGATTTTTCCTCAATATTGTTCTTTATATATAAAATATATATTGTTCCAGGGCTGAGGAGGACTGGCATATGGATGTACTAGTCTAAAATAGACTATACACATGTGAGGTAATGTTTTGTTGTATAAAATATATATATATATATATATATATATATATATATATATATATATATATATATATATCCGATGCGATGAGAACGAAAGTAATATATAAATTCTAACGTTCGCAGTGTTAATTCAAAAAAGAGCTCGATACAGGTAGTAGAGCGATAATTATTTATTTATTATAATTTTATCATATAGACAAAACCATTTTACTCACGACAAAGATGCAACTTGGTTTCAGTGCATTTTAACTGCACATCTACGGGTGAGGGTCGGAAATGGTTATGAACAATCCTGTTTGTAGGCAAGCCCGGATGTAAAACGTCACTTCCTTTTTCCATTTTTTGAGAAGAAAAATGTACTTACAAAATATACATAAAGTATCTAAGTGAAACAATAGTGGTTGTTGACAGTAGTTTGGTGTTGGGTGGACCAGGTAGTTAATGTTGAATAGTGTGTGGACATTTTTTCAATGATAAACATCGGTCAAAGTTTAGGTACGTCAACTCACAAGCATCCTAAGTTTGAGAGGTAGGGGAGGGAAGATAGGGATAGGGGATAATATTACATTTGAGTAGGTAAAAAGATTTTCGAGTTATCTTTTATAATTATTAGGAGTGTTATTTTTTGGTTTTTCTATAAGATTTCTAAAGTTGGATTGCATTTCTTTATGTTGGGGTTATCACTATTTATTTTGTAATCGAAAGAACGTTTTTTTGTGTATATATAATTATAAAGGTTCATAGTTATGAAATTGGGAATTTAGCAAGATTGTAGTGTTAAATCCTTAGTATGTCTACAGAAAACGGTAGTCTCATATCTTTGGTTTAATAATTGGTTATTATTCAAGAGTTCAATGATACATATTTTCTCCTGTAAACATAGGAAGCAAGGTTCGCTCAGTGAATTGCAGGTTCTGGCTTGTCTTAGGATTTTCCATTTAACTTTAGGTGTTTTTCCTTCTTCCTTGAGTTTCCAAAAATATTTCGAAAGTGATGTCATATTTCGTTTGGCTGTATTTGTAAAGGAGTTCAAGTGATTGTAATACCTATCCTTAAAAGGTCTGCTAGTAGACTCCACATACAGCTTTAAGCCAGATCTTCAACCACAATACCTTAAAAATTAGCTACAGCTGTTCTAGAAACCTAGATAAAATTATTAAATCACATAACAATAGAATAATGAAACTACATAGTGATAATAAACGAAACCTAAATACAAGTTCTAATACACCCCAAGAAAAAATACTATGCAACTGTAGAATCCCCGATCAATGCTTAACCAAATCCATAGTGTATATGGCCTAGATCTCATCAAATGAGAACCCCGGAGATATTAAGCTGTATGTGGGGTCTACTAGCAGACCTTTTCAGGATTTCTATGATTATTTTTTGGGTTTATCTGATTTTTTGACTATTAGAGTTTCTTATGATTATCAGTCCATCATTCCTGTGAAGACCTATTTTTGTGAATTATTTTGGTTTGTTCTTATAGTATACACATCTGATTTCAGGCTTTTTGCCCCATCAAAACTTCCCATTGTAATATCAAACATTCCTTCTGTATCTTTCTTTAACAAGGCAACTTTGTTATTGAATAACAGTAATTTTCAGCAATATTTGATGATTTAATTGGTCTGTACTTATATTTTATGTGTTTATAAGCTAAGTAGATAGTTTTCTCTAGAATGGGTTCAATTATTTATTCTAAATGTCTGGGAAATTTCTGAGATATCATTATTTCTCTTAACATTTTAGTCTGTCTAGCTTTTATTTAGTCCCCAACATTTTAGCCATTGTGCTCTCTGACCTTCATCTTTCAATCCAGGTAACCTACAGGGAATTTAAAACTGCAACATTTATTTCATCTACAGAGGTAAATTGTTTTCATTCCACTGTCCATAGATATGTCTTATCTAGCTTTTATTTAGCCCACAAAACATACCTGGACATGGACAGTGGAATGAAAACAATTTACCTCTGTAAATGAAATAAATGTTGCAGTTTTAAATTCCCTGTAGGTTACCTGGATTGAAAGATGATGGTCAGAGAGCCCAATAGCTAAAATGTTGTGATAACAACAACAAAGCTGGAGATAATAATCCTGTTACATAAATAATGTAAATAGAAATCTTTTATATTTAGTCGGATAAACTTACAACTCTGCGTGTTTATTTTTTTACATTACAGAACCACTTTATGCATTTTTTGTGTTTTGCACTGATTTACTCCTAAATTCACTCTTGGTTCTGAGTTAATTAATCCCTTATTTTGTCTCGTTATCTTTTAATTGGGTTTATAAATTTGTGTGTTTCGTTTATTTTTATCTGCTGTCTTCTGAATTCTTATTGTCTTCTCTCCTTAATAATAGTTTTTCTCATATACTCTAACAATCAGTAACTCCTTGCATCCTAGTGGCCTTATTGCTTTGCTTGGGGTGAAATGATTTTAAAAAAATAAAATGTTCTTTTGGGGATTTTAGCCTGATAGATACTTGTGATTTAGCAATGATATTTATGCAGTTGTCTATGTCTAATTTTGTTGTGATTTCTTTATGTGAATAATTATGCACATAGAGCAATTTCATACTCATAAGTTTTAGGCACTTTTCTTTATGTTTTACTTATGTTGTCCAAGGGTAACTTACATTCTTGGGGTTTTAGCTCATATAAATTTCTGGTTTTGACAGCAAAGATAAATATGTTATGGAAATTCTTTGTCTTGTTCATATGTCATTTTTTTTTTTTGAATGCATCTAGTTGGTTATAAATCTTATGCTATTTAAACTCAGTTTCTTTTTCAAAGTTGCCTATTGTTTGTGCTGTGGGGGGAGTAATTTTTATTTTTGTTTTGAAACTTTATTTCTCTTGGTGTTAAATTCCTGGTTTAAGAAGAAATGTGTTTTCCATTTGATTCTTTTTATGAGACTTCCAATTTTTTTAATTATTTTTCATTTGCACGTGGAGAGTGAGGATATAGGGATGTTCATCAGTTAGTAGCGAGAGTGCGATACCATTTTTCAGGAGATAAATATGATAAAATATGTCCACTGATATTGAGCATTTTTCTCTCATTCTCACTTTTCTACCATTCCTTAAAAACTATATTTTGTCAAAACTAGCTTATTTAATTCATTGTGCAGCAAAAATAGAAAAACAAAAATAGAAAAACTATTCATTAAACTTATCCACAAACATTTCCTCCATCAAGCACTCTCCATAAAATATTCAACAGAAACACATTAAAATCAGTTATTGTTGCACAGATAACATGACACAAATAATTAAAAAAGAACACAACAGAAAAATAACCAACAAATCACCTATACCAAACAAACTCACCTATAACTAAGCAGCAAAGTATGACAGTCCTTCCAATGGAAATTTCCTGCAAAGTAATATCATATACCAAGTAATCATAAAAATAGAAGGTATTGAAAAAACATACATAGGAGTAACAAAAGGGCCATGGAAACAGAGAGAATGCTCACACATAATATTTCATAATAACAGTAAATATGTGAATAACCCAACCATTTGTAGACATATATGAAACTTTAAAAACAAAAAGAAAAACACACCAAAATATCATAAAAATAAGGAAAACAACACCAGCCTACAACAAAACACTAAAAACTGTAAACTTTGTTTACAGGAGAAAATAGTTATAATTATTTTCTCAAACCAACACAGATTACCAAAAAAGAAAAACAGAACTTATCTCAAAAGGAAGATATAAAAAGAATTTTTTACCAAGTTATTTAACACTTGAAAACTAAAAATCTGAGTTTCCTCTCAGAAAATTGGCCAACTTAAGCTTATTAGTTGATTTATATGAAAAATCTCAGCATTTTGTCATAGATGAATTATTAATTTATAATTAGTTTGTCTTTCATTTTATTTTTGTTGCTGTTTACATCACAATGCTCAAGCCATTTTACACTCTATCATTAAATAATCAGCATGAGTAATACAATATTTTAGATACGCCCTACCCAAAAGTAAATCCATGTGTGAGTACAGACCTCCTAGAAGGCTACTTTTTTTATTTATTTCTGATCCATGCAATACAGAACGTAAAATCAGCTGTCAATAAAAAAGCAACAAAAATAAAGGCATACTAGAATAATAATAATAATAATAATAATGGACATGGCTCCCATGGCTTCTGATCTTAATTGATTACAGGTGTTAACCTATACATGTTTTGTCTTGGTGAATTAGGATGAGCAACAGATTTTTTGCCAGTTACCTGACCATAGCCTGTTGATACACTGTGTATCTTTATCCATGAGCAGAAGTAGTGGGAAAGCAACGTGGTTATTTTTTTTTCTAATTATGAATGATGAAGCAGCCAATGTGGCCTGGGGGTCACATTTTGAAGCACCTTTAATCAGAGACCATCTGCGCAGATTGAACCTGAAGGTATCTCTAACTGGGCTGCCTTTATCAAAATCTGTCACCATATTGTGTACATTTGGCTGCGATGCATGTGCCTGGTATACATTTATTAGACTGAGTGTCATGATGGGCTAATTGGAGTTCATATACTTGCATCCTAGTATCATTTTGATAGCATACTACACTGCACATTCAATAATAAGAAGAAGAAGAAGAAGAAAAAGAAGAATGAATGTATGAACTAAATAAACTAGGAAGAAAATGATGATGATGATGATGATGATGATGATGATGATGATGATGATGATGATGATGATGATGATAGTAGCCAAAATAACAACAACAACAGTAATAATAAGAAAAATGAAATGAATGAATGAACTAAATAAACTATTATGATGATGATGACAGTAGCAGAAACAGCAACACAACAATGACAATAATAATAAAAAGAAGAATGAACAAAATAAACTAGGATAATAGTAGCAGCAACAACAATAATTATAATAATAATAATGAGGATGATGATGATGATAACAATAGCAGAAACAACAACAGCAAGAAAACGAAGAATGAATGAATGAATGAACTAAAAAGAAAATATTGCATTTTGAAAGTTCTTCATTATTTCCACCATCTTATATTCTGTATACTAAAAAGAGAAGATTTTCAGAAAACATAGCTTTACTCATCTGTACAAATAATGAGATATTCTGGTTGCTGCTTTAAAAAATCTCAATAATCTTCTAAAATCTCAATGGATTACCTATTAATTTTTAAGTTTTCTTTTAGCAAAAATAGTCAAATTATTACAACTTTAGTCTTAGTGAAGTTTTTCCAATATTAAATGTCAGAATGGTTTTACTAATTCATGAATTTATTTTTAAGTGGTTACCCATGATTTTCTGTATATATATATATATATATATATATATATATAGAGAGAGAGAGAGAGAGAGAGAGAATTAACACAGTCTTTTTTGCCAATATGGCAAAAAAGACAAGGAGTTAATGAGAAACCTGGCACTCTTTTTGTCACATAATGATTTAAGTCAATTTATAGATAATCACAAAGACAGTAAATCATAGGGAAAGAAATGATTGTCCTGGAGTGACTGACAATATATTAAATTGATATGATAACAAACAAAAATATCCAGGCTGGAAGTAGTTAAGTCATTTTTTTATGTTTTTCTTTGGAATTAATTATGAAATCTGAACTTGCTATTATCAATAGTATACACACCAACGGCATACTGGATGTATTGAAGGCAAGAGAGTCAGAGGGAAAGAAAAAGTAACCTACCTAATGAGCTTATGTAAATGGATGGCAGTACAGGGTCTGGGAGGGATGATGAAATGACAAATGTTACTAAGAGCTACAAAGGATAGGATGTTGTGGAGAAACATGTTCTGAAGGAGTAGAGGGAAAAGTGAATAACCTATTTAACAAGCTTGTGGAAATGAATAAAACAGGTTTTGGAAGAGATAATAAAGGGACAAGCATTGCTAAGAGCTACAAAAGATAAGAAGTTGTGGAGAGCCATGATCGTCCACATGCTGATGGAGCACAGTATAGAGAAGAAGAAAAATTTGATATTATGTTTAAGACTTGCGAGGTTTCAAGAGAATGCAGACAGATTTTCTTTCAAGTAAAGAACATCTATGGCTAAAATACCATCTTTTATTTAATTTTATTTATTTGTTGGTCAAGAGAATTTGCCTAATTTCAAAATAGCATAAAATATTTCAACCACCTTATTTACTAGTTACCCAGTGAGGCATTCTTCTGTGTTAAAGGATAAAAGAAACAGAAAAGAAAAAACGTAAAAAAAAGAAAAAAAGAGGGAAAAAACTTTATACAGACAATAATTACGGATTCATATTGTTCTCGCATGACTTTCTGGCTATTTATTTTATTTCAGTTTTAACAGAAATATTTCTCATATTTGTTTTGACTCAGAATGGACCAGTCATAAACTTCACAAATGTTGTTTTAAATAAAATAAAATAAAACATTGAAACATATAAAGCATGTGGAATCTTCTCAAATACCAATGCAAAAGCAAATAAATGCTGACAACCATTTCAGAATTGTTATTATTATTACTTTGTCAATACCACGCCTATCACAATGCAACTTGCATCAACAATAGATAGGATATAGGATAATGGGCGTCTCATATTATAAAACTGAATTTTATCCTGCAGCTGGATGTATTTAGTGAGAGAGATGTCAAGTTATATCAGTTGATAGTGTGGAATTACCCCACTTGTCTGCCAAGGAACTACTGCTTTATGATGTTATAAAAAAAATATATATAAAAAAAAATAGCCCAACTCCTGTTCCTTTGTTTTTTTCTTCTTTTTTTCCTGTGAAGTCTCGTGAAAGCTAAAATCTGCATGTCACACTTATTTCTGTAGTCAAAAATAGACATGACATTAGGTTACCACAGGACCAATAAGAATCACTTGATTGAGTGTAAAAAAGACCAGTGATGTGCCTTTTTTCTCTCCTGACATTTGTCACAAGTTTCTATTTCTTTTTTGTGTCCTTTTCTTATATATTGCTTATGCCAATGCCATCTTGTGGTCATTAGCAGATAGTCAATAGAGAATGGTTGCCAAAAGTACAAAGTGATGTTGGAAAGTTCATGACCAGACCAAGAAATCCTGCTCCAAATCTGTTTTGTTATTTGGCTAGATTTTTGGAAGTGAATAGGACCAAGAAAATTTCAACCCTCCTTTATGTAGCAGAATCCTCAACAGCATTTGATATGATTAGTGAAGTTTTGTCGGAATTAAAAGGCAACAAATATTCAGAAACTTCCACTGCTCATTTAAAACTAAGTAAGAGTTTGAAAAAGCATCTTGTAGAAATACAAATTCATACAATATTGATTTGATATTGCTTGTAAAAAGAAAGTAAATTTTATTATGTGACATGCTGCACATATTGTACTGAAAAGTTCTCAGCCTAACTCACTTCCCAAAATCTGGCTAAATGACCAAATATCAGTTTTTTGTTAAGGGATTCAGGTCAGTAAATTTTCAGTATCCCTTTTTACCTACTTGGTTACCCCATGCAATCACGTCAATCTTTTTTTTTTCTTTTCCTATTTCAAAGGCAGCTGATTTGTTTAAAGGGCAAGTTGTAACACTAAACACTCAACCTTTGCATGCCTTCACTTACTAATGTCTTAAATAGTTTCAATCCAAAATTAGTTTTTCTTTTTTCTTTATTTTATTAATTCATTTATTTTTCTTTGTTGTACATCATTGCTAGGATGTTTTCAGACCTATAACTCTGGGAGGAAAAATGTGAGCTGAGCCTGGATTTTTCAGTGAGGCAATATTCATCCAATCTGTTTAATGTCATTTAGCTAATACAGCTCCTTGGGGATCCACTCTGCAAAGTCCACTTGAAGGGAAAAAATAGTTTATGGTTCCTCTCAATCATTGATTAGCTGACTTAATGCTTGCGGCTTGGAGAGAAATCTGCAACAATCTGCTCTAGGACTGATTAGAACCATGTGGAGCTGCTGTATATGAGGTGTGATCAAAAAGTATTGGGACTGTTACTATGATAACAGACCTAAAGTATGCAGAGTGAAGCCGCGTGCATAGACCGATCTTGTACTCTGTTGCACATGCACACTAAGAATGTTATTGCTCACTTCTGTTGCTTGGAAGGAAAGTGTGTAGAGTGTGAGGATCTCACCACACTATGGCTTGTGCAGTAGTTTATGTCCAAGAACAACATTCCCCAAGTCTGACAACCACCATATTCCCCAGATCTTACGTTTTGTGACTTTTCCCTTTTCAAAAATCAAGTCTCACTTGAAAGGAACAAGATTTCAAGACATTGAGGAAATCTAATAAAATCTGATGAGGCAACTGCTTGCTCTCCCAAAATAAGAGTTTCAGGAATACTTTCATCAATGGAAATGATGTTAAATAAAGTGTGTGGCTTCAGAAGGGGACTACTTTGCAGGAGATTAATTACTGAATTGATATGTGTTGTAGTTTTCTTTTCATAGCATCAGTTTCAATGCTATTTGATCAGACCTCGTATATGGGGGTGTCACAAAATTATTCCCAATAGAAGAATGAATTCTATCTCAGACAATCTACCACAATGGTTGTTTCATATCTGGCTTTGATATTTTTCTTAATAGCAAAACTAATAATATACTCCTTGCAATGAACGTCATTTATGATGTTTCAGGAATCACCACTTTTGTTGTTAATTATGGACATTTCTTTCAGTAAATATTTAATGGCTCCTGATACATTTGTCCCCCAAACAACATTTGGTGAACACATGGTAAATAAGATACACAAAACATGAATTTTAAAAACACAGTTAATGATATTACATTAATTAATGTGTACACTGTGGAAAGGAAAGGAAAAGACATTAAAAAGTTAGCTGTTAAGAATGCATTTGTGTGTGTGTGTGTGTGTGTGTGTGTGTGTGTGTGTGTGTGTGTAATACATACATGTGTCATACACACATGTGTCTATATGCATGTCTGTGAGAGATCAGTCATTAGTGGACCGAGGAAACTATATATTGCTACATCTGGAAGACAGTCGAAGAGGTAGGAAATTTTGTCTATTTATAGACATAAACAGCACCATCTAATGGGTGTTTGGCAAAGCCAAGTGGAGTAACCCACAAAATGGTAGCCTTTAAAATAAACATTTTAAAACAAAGAGCAAAGAGGAATAACAAAAGAAAACCTTTTTATAGTTATTGTGAACATGGCTGGCTACTGAAAAAGAAATAAAAAGAAAAGTACACAAGTTTAAGCACTCAGTTGCTTAAACTGGTGTACTTTTCTTTTTATTTCTTTATTTAGGCACTTTCTCACATACAAAATGTCACAATCCTTTCACTGCTCTATTGCTATCTCCAAGGAAAGTGTTCAGGCAAACTACATTCCTTAGTTCCAACCATCACAACAACAAAGATCCACCATACCATGCACATTGTAGCTAACCAACCTTATACCCTTCATATTCCATTGGTGAGATGTAAGTTCCACTTGAGCAGCTTCTTCCCATGAACTGCTGCTTTGTGGAACCAGATCTCATGAGATCTCTTCCTTGATCACTACAATTTTAACCTGTTTAAGTCTAAAGTTAAGCATTATCTGTCCTATATATCCACAGAAACTATGTATCCTATTCTTTAACCCTCTACCTAAATATAACGTTCAACCTAAACAACAGAAGATACAAACCATACAGAAAACCAAATAACCCACAATATATTAACAAAAATTCCAACCACCCCTCCTTCCATATTCAAACAAATACCCATATCTATAAATAAAAGACATAAAAATAAAATACACCTACATTTTCCAAATTCAAGAAAGTCCTAAAACGCTCAAGAATTACTAAGAGCAGTGACTGTCTGCCAAACTGGATGCCTGATTGCTACAATTGTCTCTAACAATCAAAGTTGAAAGAGAGAAAAGGGTATAAAACCAATAAGGAGAGAGTATAAAGAGACAAGAAAAACAATGAAAAGGAGAAATAACCATGACATTCTACATGTACACACATATATAGATACGGTTAATACAAATATAAAATTTGTCACTTAGCTGATTGATGTTATTTTTAGCATTTTGACTCTAGAGTTTCATAGATGGACCCTTGAGCAATTGCTCTGTCTACTCGTCAGGAGATACCAGCAATTGACTGTTTATTTTCTTGTTTTTCATCACTTGCTGTTCTTCGTATATGTATATATGACAGAATAACATTGAAAATCAATGACAAATTGGAAAAAATATTTGTATGATGTGTTTCGTCCTTTGAGACTTCATTTGACTAAAGTGATGTTTATGTTGATGTGACTAAACATGTGGAGACACTGAAATTTTAAACTTTTAAAATTTAATTTTTTTTAGTTTAAATATATGTTTGGTTATATAGTCTAGCCAATTTCATTTAGTTTGTTTGTTCCTGTTTATATCTTTTACCCATAAGTACATATGAAAATGGGCACATGGCCATGTGGTTAGAATGTTCGCTTTCCAACCAGGTTCGAATCTCACATTCTTGATGTTATTGATCTGGAGGAAGCAATCCCAGCATGCAGCACCTTTGGAAAGTGCCTGAAAACCATACCACAGGTTGACCCAAGCCTTTTGAGTGAAATTAGGGAGACAGAAAACTTTGGTAGTTGTTGATGGTTGTGTTCTTTTGAAGTCACAAGTCATCGTGACTGAGGATTTGAGCATGCTGGTCTTCTTCAGACTGTTGATCACACTAGATAATGCGCTCTCTCTCAGAAATTGTAACTAACGTCTGTTCAGCATAGTTGCAGTATAAATCACAGATGGGCTCTGTGGGTGTTGAATAAACACAAATATGCCTGATCAGGCGTCTGCAACAGGAATTTTCTAGCTGCCTTAGTAGATAGGTATCCTCAGATACGAGTGGTCCGCCATCCATCTATATAGGAAAACACACTCATATTTAGATGGAAAAAAACCTTGTTGAGAGTGCAACCATTCATCGTGATTGAAGAAAACTCAGGGTTTGATCAGTAATTATGAAATGATGCTACTTTGGTTTTTGAGGTATTGCAAGTTACAAGCCAGTTTTTTTTTTCCTATTAAGCTGTTAAAGCTAGATCAGAGGAGAGATCAACTGCCAGACTCTGAACATCTTGATCTTTGGAGATGCTTCTATAAATAGTGGTATCATCTGCATATATGTTTACTAATGATCTGAGAATGTTCCTAGGCTGACTGTTAATGAAAAGTAGAATGAGGGTAGGAACAACAAGAGAGTAGTAATTTAATAATTCAGTAGCCCCATCCATGCTACCCCATTGCTCGTCAATCTACAAAAATTTACAATTTAGAAACCAAATGGAAAATTACTAATATATTTTAAAACATAGAAAAATATTGTATATAATATTTACTAAGCTTAGTTTAGTATGGTACAAGACCTAATATGTAGGAAGATTATATTGCTCCAATCTTCCAATTGGGGAAAGTCTACCTTCAAAATCAGCATTTGCTGTTTATCTTGCTGTTAATACTTTTATTAAACATGAGTGAAATATATGAACTTTCTAACTGCCTCAGCAAACCACAAATCACAATTTGGTATCTACTTGTATAAAAGTTGATCTTTGTTTCTGTGTCAAAATCATTAATTTATAAGATGCATAGATTGATAGAATAACAAATAAGGAAGGCAAAATGCCATATTTTCTGGCATATAAAACATATATTTAGAAACTTTCATTAAAAATCTCTTTGACCCTTTCCAGACAAACTGGCCAGATCTGGCTAGTAATAAAGATATACAGATTTTATTGTTTTCTGTTTCTATGTAAACAGTTATAACCAGATATTCATACTCTCATTAAAAATCTCTTTGACACTTTTCAGACAGACCGTCCAGATCTGACTGGCAATACACCTGATATGAATATATCTTATTATATTCAGTATTTATGGAAACAGTTAAAACCAGATATTCTTTAGCAAAAGTACCTCTGATATATAGTCTGAGAAAATATTACAAGAATATAATTGGCAAAAATTTAACATATATGATACTCACTATCATAGCTGTTTCTAAATTTATATGGCATATAAAACATGTTTTAGGAAATTAACTAAAAATCTTCTCAAGACTTTCTTCTAAAATGTGAATCAGAAAGCTTAAAACAGAAAATGTCTTCTTTTACATCCTGTTTCCCTTCAGGACATGGACTATCATAGTTTGCTACAATTTCTATCTTTTGCAGCTCTAAGCAATATTTGTCTCTTTACTATTCCTCCCATACCTTGTTCTATCATTGACGCAAATTCATTAGATAAGTTATTCACTTTTACCTTCTACCCAATAATGGCATCCCAAATTTCCAGGAACTAATTCTATAAAGGCAGGCATAGAGTAATGAATAGTGGCTCGGATTGAGAAATCAGAGAGCCAAGTTCAAATTCCAGTCGAATCCATTGCATTCACATACGTACTAATACCCTTGGGAAAGGTATGAATCCTTTTCTTCTCCCTCCAGTTATGGGTAAATAGCAGGACAGACCAGGTTCTATAGCCTTGCATGGAAACTGGTCTACTGCAGAAAAAAATGGCAACCTACTGCAGGAAAAAATCTGCCTCATCAGTCATGTATCAAAAGATACATGATCGCCTATGCATGTATCATGCATGGCACAGAACTGACTGAATCTTTAGGAACCTATTATTCTGCTCATTTTCTTTTCAATCTGAGAATGGAAACAAATCACTTTATAATATAAAAAAGAATTAAACAATTTTGATAATTTAATAGAAAACATTTATTTATTAAGATATTTCCAGATTGAAATTCTGTTCTCATCATATTTCTATTCAGAAGTATGATGCTTTTTGACCTGAGTGTCATCAGCTGTATTATGTTTTCTTACCTACATTCGAACTGAATCACTGCAGTCCCAAAGGTCCAATGGAAGAACTATCAAATTTATGACTAGAAGATTTGCCACATTTTTAACTTCAAGATGATTTCTTTTGTCAGAATAAATTATGTTCATCACAGAAAATCCTCTTTCAGCCTCCACAGAACTTACAGCAATGGTATTAATTGTATTTTAGCTATTATATATCAGCTATTAATATACAAGATTATTTTTGGATAATCCAACAATCAGTTCCCTTAGCATTTATAATTTTAAGAATTTGTTCACACAAACTGGTACAATGCCACTACTGCTTCTACCTCTCTGCCTTCATGTCCTGTGGATGTTCAATTCTCCAAGTTCTCTTTTCTACCACAAATTGCAATTCTCTTCATGATGTCAAGTATAAGTGTCCTTTTTTATATTTTTCTTAAAACTTTCTTATTGCTTATATGTCCCATCCATGTTATTCGCAGTACCCTTCTATATAACCAGATTACTCTTGTATCAAGTCTATTTTCTAAGGAAAATGTTCAGTATTCAGTCTTACAGGATTGATATTGCATAGGATTTTAGCAGGCTTTTCATTGTTTCTAATTAAATTTTTGTTTCTTAATGCTTTGTTTAGCTTTTGGAAAGCATTTTTTGCTATGCCAATGCATTTTTTGTATTGCTGTGACACATTTTTCATTGTCTGTTAAAACAATTCTCACACATTTAAATTTCTGTACTCCAATTTGTACCTCATATCTTAGGCTTTTTCTCCTGCTGACAACCATACATTCTTTCTTCTTGCAACTGATGGTTAATTCTTCCTTCCAGCTTTACACAACTGTACAAGACTTACCACTTATTATTATTAAAGCATTTTACATTGAAACTTGCAAGATTTTGGTCAAAATATTCTTTATTTCTGTTTTGGCATATTTCAAGTTAGGACAGATACAACAATGTTTTTTGTAAGTAGTAAGTGATTTTTCATATCTAATGTTAATAATTATTCCTAAACATACTTACTGAACACAGATGACAAAAAACTATTATTACATGTATTAGCTGACCTCTCTAAACAGTTCCTTGCCTAAATGATTGATTGATTTGTTTTCTATGGTTTATCAACCCTTTGCAGGTTATTTAAAGCCAGAAAATATTTTAGATTGTAAGAATATTTTTTTGGGCGATAATAAGCATTTAGTGATAGAAGTTTTATTGATTAACCCATAGCTGGTGGGGGAGAAAAAATGGATTCATACCTTTCCCATGGGTATTTGCACATAAGTGAATTTTCTAAAGAAGTAATTTATTTATTTTCATCTACCAGCCTGAATATTTGAGAAATTTTATTAAAGGAAAATATGTGCTCTCCAGCAGGATCCAAACCTGCATCACCCTGGGCAGACGGAACCATCATCAGATCCAACATACTCTAGACCAACTGAGCTAGAGAGAACTTAGCAGACTGGGCAAGGTTGAATAGAGTTTTTAAGCAAAATTCTTCTTGCCATAGACTCTCAAAATTTTCAAATCTGTTCAGTTTCAAATCCACACATAAACAAAGCAATTTTCTAAAGAATAATTTTTATTTATTAATCTGAATGAACCCATCTGGAACTGGAACTTAGCTCACAAATTAACAATTCCTAGCCATTATCCATTGTACCACACACACATCCAAGCTTACAGCACCTGGTATTCCCAAGCAGTTACCCATCTAGGTGCTGACCAGGCTTGATGTTGCTTAACATCATAAGCTTCGTTGCTTAAATATTTGATCCTTAAACATTGAATTTAAATGCAAATATGATGCATAATATTTTTTTCTTTGCCTCCTGTTTCTCTGTTCTTTTTCTATGCGCTGCATCCCTTCAGGACACGGGCAATCATGGCTCTCCATTCTCTCATGGCCCTGAGCAGTTTTTCTTTTTGTTAAGTCTCCTGCCATCCATTCATACAAGCTCATCATGTAGATGGCTTGCTGCCGTCCCCTATCACTCTTGCACTCAATATACCTTGGGAGGGTTAAGTTTTCCAAGCCTTCCTTCCTCATTACGTGTTCAAAAATTTCAGCAGTCTCTTGATTCTGAGCATAAGTGTTTTCTCTGTTATTTGTTTTTTTTAATTGACAATTTCTTTTCATGCTTTGGCTGCTTTTATTTTTTGATTCTAAATAATCCATTTTATGTCTGTTTCTAGTCTTTCTTTATTGTTACAGCTGCTTGGCCAAATTCCTTTTAATGATCCTATCCCAACACTTCCATTTTCAACTCATTTTATTTCTGTCTGCCCGTTCTTCTCTCTCACTTATTGAATAGAGAAAAATAGAACAAAGTTAAAAGTTACACTCCCCTTCTACCCAGGAGCACAATTCTATCCCACACCTTTAATCAGATAATAACATGAAACAGGGTGCTGCCAACTACCCACATAATGCAGGCGTATTTCCAGAGGCATGGATACAGAACTTCTCATTCATATGACATACACACAAATGTGCATAGGAACAAAGATGTATGCAAATGTTACACACACACACACACACACACACACGTATTAGACACAAACACATGCACACATGCACAAACATGGATGTGCAAACACACAAGCATTAAACACAAACATGCACAAGCACCCACCCACATGCTCACAAGGATTACACACAGACGCACACAAACATTACACACAAACAAGCATGTATGCACACTCATATGCACACACAGACAAGCATTGATATGCACACACCAGTACATACACAAACACACAGAAATACATACACACATGCATTATGCACAAGCATGCATGTGCACATACATTCACACACAAATATATGCATACACACATAAACACACACATACATGCACAGGGGATTATTAGATTTGCCAAATAGAAACACAGACCACCATGTTTGAATTAAAATTTGAATGACATATAATGAAAAAAAATGACTTTTCCCTTCAGTACATAAGTGATTGTGGTTCTCCACAGCTTCCTTTTATTTTTAATATCTGTGGACTACTAAGACATTTTGGGGAAAGTTAAAATTTCACATGCATATATAAATGAACATAAACATTCATTATATGATCCCCCCTATACATAGAAAAATTGGGAGAGTTAGAGAAAAAAAACATTTATAAAATTTATGTATATTTTATATATACATTTATTATATACATTTGTATAATCACACATTTGAAAACCTAAATCTGTATTTGCATTGAAACGTTTCTGACCACACACATGGATCATTGCAAACACATACAGTATTATATAAAGATGCATAAACACTTTGTCAAACTCATAAACACATACACACACATGCATTGAATAAATTAATGCAAGCATGCATACACACGTCATACAGAGACACACAAGAGTTAAACGCAAGCACACACTCATACATATTAATGTACACATGCACAATATTACATGCAATGAAGCCATCAGAACCTTTTGTCCAGAACAGAGAAAGAGATTTAACTAATTCGAAGTTTCTTGAACATTTGGGTCCCCATTCCCTTGTCTCACACAACGTCCCACTCCCACTACAAATAAAGCCTTGGGCTACCTTTCATCATAATAGAGCCATGGACAAAAAATGTTTAACCCAGATATAAAAATAGAGACACCCTATCAATATTGATATGGAAGTGTTAACATTAGTAATTACAGAAAATTATATTCATAATTATAGTAATTACTAGTTTACCAATGACATAAAAAAGGATGGCTTTTTAGATAATTTTGCTGTTGTTTTGCACTTAAAAGAAATATCAAAAGCTTTATATTGTTCTGCATGTGCTGGTTTATGTTCAAAATATTTTCTAAATATTAAAGTAAAACTAAGATCTAGTAAAGAGAACAATTCTCTACCTTATCCTTGTGTTATAGGTGAAAAGAATTATCATAAATGAATCTAATTTAATATATATATATGCCAAATTTCTCAGAGTTAATGTGTAGAAAAAGACAATATTTATAAAGGTAAAAAATAATAGGAAAACTGTATTATTAGCCGATGCGTTTTATCCAATGTGGACATTTTTTTAATAAATTAATTTTGTTTTTGCCTTGAAAAAGTTCACAGTGGATGAAACGCATCGGCTAATAATACAGTCTTTCTACTGTCTTTTACCTTTATATATATATATATATATATATATATATATATATATATATATATATATATATATATATATAGAGAGAGAGAGAGAGAGAGAGAGAGAGAGAGAGCGCATCATGAGTGCTGGTGGTAATAACAGCTAAAATTTATACTAATAATAAATATGTATTTTGTTCCTCATGTTTGGTACAAAATGTATATTTGTAGTATATAAAACCTTAATATAATACTTTGACAGTTTATTTATTGCCAACAATAAGTGTGTAACTCAGATATGTATGTATGCTTATATATATATATATATATATATATATATATATTTATATATATATATAGATATAGATAGATAGATAGATAGATAGATATAGAGAGAGAGAGAAAGAGAGAGTGAGTGAGAAAGAGAGAGCAAAAAATCGGCTAAGAACAGGATGTGAAAAATCCATGAGAACCTGAATACAGGTTGAAAAAAGATAAACAAATTTTTATTTTATTTTATTACAAATAACTATGTATATATATGAGTGTGTATAGAGAGAAAAAAATATATAAATTTTTTATATATATATATAAAATGATAAAAACATAGTTTTAGCAAATGTTATATTGATGGGTAAAAGTGCTCAATATCAGAGATAGATGTGTATGTAAAAATAAAAGTAGACACTGAAGTCAACACTAAGTGGTAACAGTCTATTTCATGCTTGAACCCAGTCTTCAAGCCATGTGTGTTGTGTGTTGGTCAACTATTTATATATGCTGGCCAATAGTGCATTATGGGTAGCAATGTCTATTGTATTATCCTAAGAGCTATTGGGAGGTAAGGGTTATATTTCAAAGTATTCTAGAAGCTATTGAATAAAAATAATAATGGATCAGAATGTGGTTATTTGTAGGTATTTTATAGTATTGTTTGTTAAATTTTTACTCATTATTTATTATTGATTAGTTAATAATTTGTTGTTTGTTATTATTACATTTACTTGTGTTTGTGTGCATTCATAGTTAAGTTGCATATTATTTACTTTATTTATTTATTTAGATTTTTTGTTTGTTTTATTTTAATTTTTTCCAGGGTTAGTTATCTTATTTGTTTAGTTTGAAGTATTGGTTTTGCCTAAAGTATGTTACATTATCTGCATTATATGTAGTGCATATATTTTCATTTTCATGACAGCGTTTTACAATGAATTCACCTATAGTTTTCAATTTTTAATTAATGTAGTAAAAAGTTGTTTTCATGTCTGCATTTTAATTAAGATGAATTGTGATCATTTATTTAATAATTTATGTTGATCTTGGAAGGTGATTATAGCTATTTTCTCTTCCATACAGAGTTTACAGCTTTTGAATTTATTATTGTAGGCTGATTCTGTTTTCCTTATTTTGCATGATATTTTTTGTATAATTTGGTTTTGGTTTTTAATTTCCCATATATATTTAGAAAGGGTTGTGCTGTTTGTGTACTTACTATTTGTAAAGGATGTTTTATGTGTGTAGTTTCTCTGTTTCCAGAGTCCTTCAGTTACTGCTATATTTTTCTTCATTATCTACTGATAAACTATGCACAATTGCGATTATGAAAGCAATAACACAACATGAACTTTGGACAGTTTTTCCTCAATTTTGATCACAATTCATAATACCTTATACAAAAATTGGCAAAATATACTAAAAAATGAAACAGTCAGACCTTGGTGGTTCTTTTTAATCAAACTATATATATATATATATATATATATATATATATATATATATATATATATATATATATTTATATACACACAAACACACTCCCTATACTTTATAGATTTAAACAATGTTTGTTTTTTTACTATCTCTCCCACAACCTGTTCAATCCTCTAGTTACACAAACTTGTTAGGTAGCTTATTTGCTGTTTCTCTATGACCATCTTGCCTTTAGTATGTTCTGTGTCAAATTTTCCAAGCCTTCTTTCCTCATTATGTGCCCTAGAACTCTCATCTCTCTTTCTGATTCTAAGTATAAGTTCTCTTTTTTGTTTCCATTCTCATTAAAACTTCCACAGTAGCAGCCATATTGAATGCAAGGACAAATGGTAGATTTCACTTGAGATCATTATTAAATCATGTTGGATAGTTTTAATGGATTATCTTAATATTTAACAGAAAATGACAATGGAAGAGAAAAGAATATAGAAAAGCTTTGGCAAAATAAAGTTTGAAAGATTTTTGTTTGCATGTAATCAAAAATTGCTATTTGTTTTTTCTTGATAAGGGAAAATCAAATAACTGTTTTTTTTTAATGTAGGGTGCCCACATGCATATACATGGGCCAATGACAAAAATTGCCCAGTCCCCACAATGAATGTTAAACTAGTGTCACTACTCCACTAAACTTCTTCAGTGCAATGTGTGACGTACTGTCACAAGGTTGGAATCTTCAGGATCACACATAAAATCTTTTCCATGAAATGCTCCAAAAATAAAAACATGGGATATAAGTGAAGAACAAATACCATATCTGTTATTTACTCCCCACACCCTGCCATCAGTAGCGGGATATGGCACAAGGCCGTTTAAAGTGGGAAATTCGAGTGCAAGCACTTGGGCTAAGGTTAAAAATTGCCCAGTAAACATCACATTGTCATAGATATTCTACCAACCCTCCCTTTTTGGTGCAATGAGAGAGGTGCTGCAGCCAGATTGGAATCCCTCTGGGACCAGGCATCCCTCATTTATTTTGTCGCAGTTAGCTCCTCCTCATTTCCTTAATCCTTCAACAGGGATCTCTCTCTCCCACGAGTATAAATACTGGCTGACCTTTCGCCTCTTTCTCTTTTTACGGCTTATGCACACGTGCGGCCAGCTGTCTCGACTCAGGCCTCGGGCCGCAACCTCGCGCATGAGGCGAGGTAAAAAAAACTTTCTCTTTTTCTTTTTTTTTTACTTATTCCAATATGTGACCTCTCACACATACAGTGTTTCACATATACTGGGAACACGCTAAAAACAATATACGCGTTCGTACGGACACTCAACACACTCACCATAACTTCTCCATACAACACCCTGTAACCCTTCATGTCATTGTAATTTGTTATTAATATATATTTGTTTGCATACATGTATATCGGTCTTGTTTGTTTCTTTATCTTCTTTGGACTCCATTATAGTCCAACATTCTTATGTAGCTGGACCGGCCAGCAGGAAATCTCCTCTCATCTACTCATCTCTCACACATCCACACACCCGGTCCACTACAATTTGTTGCGTTTCCGTTTCTGTCTGAAGACAAAAATATAATTGAAAAATAAAATGTAGGTTATTCTCCAGAAAGCAGATACTAAACTTTGATCACAACCCAAAGGCATTGAAAGTTGTGTTAGTTAATTAAAATATTTATTCCATTAAAAATTGATTATGAGTAGTAAATAGTTATGACGACTATCGTTGACATGTTATGACATATATTTTTATTTTATCAAGATTTGAATTAAAATATTAATTTTTTTAATCTAAAATAATAATTCATTTAAATTTTAAATGAAAATATTAATAATTAATTATTTTCTCTATGACCTCTTTTCTACCCACAAGTCGAATTTTAGACTTCCTACAACTGTTTGCAAGTAAAAGAAATTACCAGTTTAATCAGTAAAAATAACAAAAATAAACAAAGTTAAAACAATTATTTACGAATTGAATTAGAATTAAAATTAAAATGTTCAAATTTGACTTCACAGTTTACTTAACTACTAATCGAATTTCTAATGTGTAAAAACCGAAACGTCAAGGGTCAGTTAAATTAACATTTAACTGCTTATTTTTTTTTTACAATATAATTTAAATTTACAATACAGAAAATTAATCGAGAATTTAGTTAGAATTAGCATCATTTTGAGCCTGAAAATTTGTTGTAGATATTTTTTATGTTGTGTACCGTTTCAGGTTTTTACAATATTTCTTTTATAAATATTCGAAATTTGATCATTTAAAAATAAAATTTGCATAAAAAAATGTTTATTTAAATTTAAGACACTGCAGCAAATAGATGAATGAAATTAACCCAAACTATTTTTTTTATTTCTTGATTATTTGTTATTTTATTCTTTTTAAAATTAAAACTTTAATACTTTATCCATTAATTTAAGTTTTCCTCTCAGTACACTCCCCTGTCTTAAATGATACCAAAAAGAAATTCTTTGCTTTGTACTAATAAAAAACAAAAAAGAATTCCTTCCGCATTTTTATTTCATTCATTCAATTTATGTTCATTGAAAAATCAGCTCAGTTTGAAAAAAATGTTATTGTTGTTGAAGCAACAACAACGTCTGTTATTATTCGTTTATTTATTTTCGAGTAACTCCTAGAGTTTCCCTTCGTATTGGGAAGCAGTTTTCTTTTGTTTTCCAATCCTCCTCTCTTTTCTGGTACTGCCCCTGGTTGGAAGGGAGGAGCACTTCTTTTGTGTCACCAATGTGTTTGCGTGCCCCTTTCTCACAGCTCTGTGGGGTGCTGGAATTAAGCTGCCATGTGGCACGGAAAATGCGCCAGTGGGGAGAGGGTTGGACCCTCCACAATTAAAATCACTGAGGAACTCAGAAACGTAAGATTTTTTTTTTCATAGTCGCAGTAAAAAGGTTTTAGTAGAAATTTAAGAACCAATAATTTATAAAGAGGAAAGACATAGTTCTAAAATAACTTCTTCACTAGTGTACTAGTACTAAATTAATTGATAATGCAAAATTTTGCAATGGGCCGATGACAGCGAGTATAAATGCATAAAGAAATGGTCATCTCTCAATTTCAATGTTCGAACTCAAAACCAGTGGTTTTAACCTTAAGAGTTACGACACTCGTCCACAGTAGCTCTTTAGCTTTCAATGAGGCATAAATTTAGCAAAAAATAAGTTTGACTGCCGTGCACATTTTAATTTGAGAATTATTATAATTCTTCAAACGCTTGGCCTTAAGTTCCTGCGATCTTCACCCAGACATATTACTAACAATCTCCTGGAGTACATTCGATCTGGTTCTTAAGTTTTTGTTTTAAAAAAGAGCACAAAAGAAGAACAAGGTGATGGGAGATAACTCTGCCACACACGAACTAAAAAATTTGGGAAACCCTTTCCAATTAACTAATTTTAACTAAAGTGGTTAAAACGCAGATTGAAAAACAATACTTGAGATTACATTCTTACTTGCAGGATGACCAGAAGGATTATTACAAACAAAATTTAAATTCTAAACACAAATAAAAGTTTTTTTCTATGACTTTATTTTTTCTTTTTGTATGTATTTTTCTTTTTGACAGATGCTTTAATTAATTTCAGTCAGAAATTTTATGGTCTGTCTTTGTCCAAATTTATTTTTAATGAATCATTTTTAAAATATTGGGTTACTTTTTATAAAAAAAAAGTAAAATGATACAATGAAAATTTTAATTTTGTTCTTACTATGAACATTTTTCCATAAAAAATAAATCAGAATGTTTTTGTCACATACATAACTATCCTTTTCTATTTTAATTACTCTGTATTATTTTTAAACATAAATCCAAATTCAAGTGATGTGTTCAATATGAGATTTGATTGAAATTAAACTGATTGTCCCTGTGGCAAATTAAATTACCTTCATTTTCATATAGGCCAAGAGTCAGTAAAGTTTTTTGGAAATGGGAAAGACTAACAGTGTTTCTTTAACTTGCAGATCAAGACAAACCCAAAGTAAAACAATGGATGTGTGTAAAACTATGATTATTTTATATTTTTTAATCATTTATTTTAAACCATAATAAATAATATTTTCCTTTAATAATACGCACAAACTCTCATACAATTCTTTTAGCAGTAGTGTCAAAGATTAAGAATCAATAAGATTGAGGAAATTACTGTTTCTAGGCTAAAACTGTCAAATCCAGGTAAAAAAAAGTCACAAGTAAAAAAAGTCACAGGAAAAAGAAAAACAAAAACAGGACAGTGTTAGCACTGTTTCTGCATCTTTCTTAGACTTTTTTTTAACCCTAATCCTGAAGACAGTGCAAATAATGGAAATCTTGAATCTCACTGCTGTTATGAATCAACAATACTTGGATTTAGTGAAAAATGATTTTTAAGCCTCCTGCCATAGAAATTATGGACAGAAATAAATGTGGTTCAAAAATTTGCTACAAATGCTTCATGCATACCAAACATATTACTCGCAAAATCAAGTTGCGACTTTTTTCCTGTGACTTTTACCAGCCACAACTAAGTCAAACTTCAATTTCAAATTTGTGTTTCTAATTATCAAAATTGATTGTAAATGTGGATCAATTAAAACTATTCTCCATGCAGATTTAGTTTGCTTCATCTTTGAAAATGTCTTCTTGCACAAATATATTGTGCAATATACTGAAATTAATTGTTGGGCAGAATTTTTAAAACAGAATATGATTCATTTGGGAGCTATTTGTAAAAGTCAATTGACTTTTCTTCTTTGTATTTGTAAATATTTTATGATTAATTATGTCAATCATTTGATGGTATTTAATTATGATACAGAACTAATTTAGTTTCTACCTTATTGTTAATTTTTTCTAAAGTAGAGAAGTTTTTTATATATATTATTGTACATACTGTAACTTTTCTTTATATTTAGATTAAAAAAAATATATTTAATTTTATTTTATTTTAGACATAATATTAACAATAATATTATATAACATAATGAATTAATAATTAACATAAATTATGAAATAAAATAATAAATAAATAATAATAAATAATGTATATTATACAATCTTAAAAAAACATTAGGCAAATGAATGTTTAATCACTAAAAAAAAGAGTTAACTGATATGTGATATCATACAGTAGACAGTAAAAATAGGACACAATACTCTCATGAATTGAATTAAGAATTCACTTCCAAGAATGTTATCAAATACAATGTGTTCCTGAAGAAGGTCAGAGAGTACAATGGTTACCCCCCCAAACAAGGTGATAAAGTCACTAAGACACAAGGGGTTACCGAGTATGAAAAAATCTGTGGAAAAAAAAACATTATTAAGGAGCAGCCAATAAAAGAACAGGAATTAAGCAGACAGGAGATAACGATTGTCACTGAATTTGAATTTTTAAAAATCAGTGTATGATAGTTATAATTCTTTATATCAGAAATAGCTGAAACGTGACTATAACAACCAAGATGAGAATACCCGTTCAAATAAATCGATGCATAATAATGTTAATTCTTTATCTTAGAAATTTAATCAGAAATGACATAAAAGATGCTATCCAAAATTTCAGAGAATTTAACCATGACAATTAATTACTGTAACATCTAGTTTCTGACATCTCCTTCAAAGTAGTTCCTTCAGAAATAAATTCAGTTATCTCCCAAAGGGTTGCAGCAAAAGCATGTACTACATTTAGTTTATGAATGCTATTCAGATACCCCAGACATTTATCTACTTTTCTTCAACTTCAGTGCTTGCCTGCCCTGTGTAGCAATGAAACTAAAGAACATATACCTCAGTGACTAGGATCTTATGCATCCAGTCCAACAGTTTCTACATATTTATCTGAGTTAGTACACCAATTTCTTTTTTACAGTCCTACATTGAATTGATTGATTTTGGTATGAGTAACTACAGACTCATGCATTAATAGAAAAGGTGATTTTTCACTACAGTAGTTACATGAAAACTTCAAAATCTTTCATTTCAACAATGAGGATGGTTCATTACAGTGTGCATGGATTGGCAGGTCTTAGCTATGACGGTTAGAACTGGTAGAACTGTAGACTAATAAGTCATGGTTAAATGTAATTAGTAGAAATGCCCAGCAAACAGAATTGATAAAATTTGCAATAAACAATAATAAAAGAAAGAAAAGAATAGGGCCAAAATAATACAAAGCAAACAATATATGCAAGGCATTAATGAAATAAAACAGTTCACGAACTAAGAATTGTGTTAACACACAATAGGGACACAGACAAAGGATCACAGTGTGCTGACCCGAAGACAAAAAAGAATTGGACTAAGTCAGATGAGACCAAGAAGTGGACTATCTTATTGGCTAGGAAGAAATCCCAGCATGCATCTGTACAGTGTGTCTATAAGTTTGGAGAGGGAGAAGTTATACAATAATTCCTACAAATTGAAGCCAACAGGAACTAAGGAATGTAGTTCACCTGAACACTTTCCATGGAAATAGCAATAGAGTAACAAGAAGCTTGTAATGTTTCATTTGTGGGAAAGGGGTTGTAGGGTGGAAAATAATTCATCACTCACAAGGTCACGTAGATGCTTTTGAACTCTATTGATACTGGGAAGTAAAAACTGGACAGCTCCTGTCCATATATGGCAACAGTACTCCATTTTTATCCTCGTTTGGCTCTTGTAAAGGTAGAGGATAGTAGGAGTCGGGTATTTACCATTTTTCCATCATCATTTGCAATGGATGGATCGTATGTACGAATTTCCTAAGTAAAAATTCTGTCTTTGCTTGGTGATGATGGGACATCACTAGTTTGGCTTTTGAGGCATTGAATGTGATCAGCCAGTTTTTCCGCTACTGAGCTGTTAGAGCTAGGTCGGATGAGAGGCCAGGTGCCAAGCTCTTGCGATCTAGAGTTTTGGAGGTGCACTCATATACCATTGTGGAAAACATCTATGTTGAAATTAACAAGGCCACTCATTATTCTGAACTCCTGGAGAACGTCTACTATCTTCTGTCTAAATGGCAGACTCAGAAATTGCAAACACTGTATATATACTAAAAGTAGGAAAGATTACTGGCATCTGCCTCGTCATCCTGTGTTCCAAGCTGGTAAATCTTTTATATACATTGGGGACCAGATAGGTAGCAGTATTCCAGATTGGGTGAGAAAAATTCTTTCATAAAAAACATTCCTGCCATATTCCAATTGTAAGGAGGAAGTTTCATTTAGATAGCCTTTTCCCAAGAACCAACATTTAGTGTGACAAACTCACACATAAATGCTTTCCCTGAACATGACAATCTTAACTTCTTCAAGTCAAGGGACAATCATTATCTATCCTCCTTATCCTCATGATCTTTACTTCCTACAACCTCTACTTTCATTCATATCACACACATCATTCTATCTTGAGTAGCACTTGAGTGGCTATTTGGTGAACATTAGTAAACAAAAATAAATATTAGAGACTTTTGCTGTCCAATGATCTGGAACACTTGTTGATAATGTCAACTACTGCATTGATTTGGTTTAGTGTTTTTTTTTATTTATTAAGAATATTTTAGGGGTTGTCAATCCAACAGAAGGATAAGTTAAGTGTATGCAGTCTTTCTCATGTGTTTTTTTTTATAGATGTTTGTGTGTCCAGATAATTTAGTTGGAAAATACAGGAAATATCTGGGGTTTTCTTACCTCAGATTTTTGTTGAGTGCTAAGAGATAAATGTTACTCTTATGGCTTGAAAAAGGAAAAGGAGCCAAAATTTTCATTGACACACATTTTGATGGCCTGTCTATGATGACTACCTGTCTGATAGAATGTTACATGTTTGTGTGTGTAGAGGAAAAAAGTGAGGTCGATTATCATTGGTTTAGAATGAGTTAATTAATGATGTTGATAGTTGTTACAATTATTTGGGGCACAAAAAGTAATTTCTATTTATTTTTCATGGACACAACACAGTGACAGTATAATTAATGTTTTATTTATGTATTTCTTTATGGGTATGACACTATGATATGTTCACTAGATGGAAAAGGATTGTGAACAGGGCTACACAAACCCCTCTGTTCCTTTTACTTGCTATGGAAACACTGACAGCAACTTCCTTCTAGCATTGTGAGAGGCTGTTACCCTATACTCTACAGAGGAGTCTACAGAGTAATATAAAATTAGCTGAATGTAGTAGTAATTTTATTATTTTCCCAAATTACTGGAACTAATATCCTCATCTATGTTGTTATTATTACTACATTCCAACTGTTGTATCCGCCAACTTTTTTCAGGTATCTGAGGTAGATGGTCAACTTGTGTAATTTTTTTTTAATCATTTCACCCCAAGCAAGGTAATAAGGTCACTAAGATGCAAAGGGTTACTGAGTATGAATATGAGAAAATTAAAACATTATCAATGGGAGAGAACAATAAATGAACAGGAATTAAGAAGACAGAAAATAATGATTGACATTGCATTTAAAGTTTTGAAAATCAAAGTTGATTGGAAAGCAAGAAGCAGAATGTGGGTTCCACAAGTGAGAAGGGTGAGAAAAGAAACTGTTAGCATAGTATCACACTATGTGAGACTGGTAAAGGAAAAGGGTTCATTTAAACTATGAACTGGGACAGATGGAGAGGGTTAAAAGTATCGAATAACATATAAACTGAAAGAAGGAATAAAATGGTTTCCTCTCGAAAATCTAACTGGAAGAAAAGACAGACCTGAAAAGAATGACTTTATTGGTTTTAGGAAAGATATTATCAGAGGCCATGTGGACCAAAAGGTCCAAGAAGGAATAGTAAAAGTATATTCAAGGTTAGTTGAGAATTTTGAAAACGGAAGCAAAAATTGTGAAATTGATTTATGTTCGCTTTCTTAAATTGGATGTTATAAAAACATGTCTCATGATAACCAGATAGAAGAAGGGGTCAACCGAGTTATAATATTTGGTATTTTTGAAGACAAGGCAGAATCAAGAATCTGATTTATGCCTACCTGTCAAAGAGCAGGAGTAGCTTTGCTGATTTTGGAAATGTAAACAAATCAAGAAATAGGATTTTATCCTTTGCTCAGAGAAAATGAAATACAAAAAAGAACCTGTAAGGTTCATGAGTACGATTAAATGAAAAAATATGAAGACAAGTTTTGCTAAAAGCATGTCAGTGGAACGGCTGGTAAATGTCTGCTTAAATGAACAGGATTGGGGACTGAGAAAATTTGCTGTTGAAAATTAAGATAATTACAATTACTGATTAAAAGTAAGAACCTCCTTTTGCCCACTTAGTTTAAAAATCAGATTTGCCAAAGAGAGAGCCAAAGCAGCGGGCTTAGATGAAATACTAAGAGAGGAGGAGGAAGAAGGAGAAATTATCTCCACTCATTTGGAAGTAATGGTGCGAGGCATAAAGGAATGAGTTATAAGGGCAGGACAATACCTGCAACCACAACCAGTAGAGTGAATGGTTCTCCCAAATTTGGAAAGATAATTAATATTGCAAACCGGACAACAAAGAACTCCTGTTCAATACAGAAACATGGGGAATCGCCAGATCCACAAATACCATCAGCCCCACTCCAGAATTGGTGTGAAGTCAATATAAGCAGAGTGCTTAGGTGACCCAGAGAGAGATGAGAAACAAGTGGCAAAGAGCAAATGAAAGTGCTACTGAAATCCATGTGACTTACTGCCAAGAGAACCCCCAACTTTGAACCCTGTTCCAAGAATTAGCACCAATAGGCAAAGTGTCACTAAAGTGATTTTAGCTTTTAATGTTGTTATACAAAGAAATACATAAATTAAATTGAAAATTTATCCGAAGAATCTTTCATTTTTAATTTGTCTGTGAGAACATTTCTGTTTTCCTTCATAACACAGCTTCACCATGGCTCGAACCAGTGATTAATGATGATACTTGATCTCCATTGCTCTGTGATCAAGAAACACCACCTGGGCTTAGCGAAATGTGGAACAAGGCACCCAGCAACCAATGGCCCATTGACCAGTGACAGTATTGACCAGTATGGGATTGACTCTGCAATCAACTCATCATCCTACAACCCTGAGGACCAAGTCATCTTCTGGTATAAGTGGCATGTGGCAATGCTTATATCATCTGGTCACTGCCGACCAGGTTCGACTCAGAATCTGGCAGGGTGTGTGTGTTAGAATAGAACTTATGGTTACATCTAGGCATTTCAACTGTAAAATGATGTAAAGGTACCAAGTAAAAGTAAAGGTACCAAAGTCTGGGCTGCCTTGAATAAAATGGATGTAATCTGAAAATCTACCAGGCAATTCAAAAAGAGACTCTTTACACTACTGTACAGTCAGTTTTAATGTATGGTGCCACTGATTTGACATTGACTAAAATCCTTGAGTCTAAGTTTGATTGAACTTACACTCGGATGCTGAGAGCTGTACTTAACATCTCTTGGAGACAATATCCATCCAAATCACAGCTCTATGGATCCATCCCTAATAATTCTGCAATCTTACATGAACACAGAATGTGCTTTACAGGAAACTGCTGGTAAGCAAAATAAGAACTTGCGAGTGATCTACTGCTCTGAGCATCTAGCCATAGTGCAAGATGGGTTGATTGCCTAGCAACCACCTACATTGACCAACTATGTTATGATGAAGGATGCCACCCTAACAACTTTCCAACCTTGATGCAGGACTGTGATGGCTGACATGATTGACTCATGAATGTCTGAGCTAGCACAACCAAACAATAATACCAAAGAGGAGAGGTCATCAGAACATTTACCATGAAAATATCTATAGAAAAGGCACAGGGGAGCTACGTTACAGTGGTGGGAAAGGGACTGAAGCCAAGACACCAGGTCAAGACTGATAACATTGCAGATTCTTCTTTGTATTATATCTAGAATCTCTAAATACATGGCAGAAGCATCATATGGGCTTGAATCAAACCCATAAATAAATCAACAAAGACAAATAGATTTCAGCCTGTTGTTCCTATTAAAGGATATTCTATGTTAATTTGTCTCTTTTATATCACTTGTCTTTTCAACTGAACCAGAGTATATGACTTTTTGAAGTACCCAACACAGGATTGCCCCGTTGGCAGTGTTCTGGTTGGTATATTGGCCAGCAAACAGATATCAAATGGATAAAGACAACAACAAATAAAGTGAAGACCTGAGTAAAAAAAAAAATATATATATATTGCAAAGTTTATTTTTGTTGAAGAAAATACATCAGCAAAAATAAGGTCACAGTGCACTAGGCAAAAAAAATATATCTGCAGGTTCATATAGAGGGTGAGAAGTGCGTTATCCTCAAAAGGACAGTTTATCACATATTGTTACTGCTGGCTTGAGCTGGAGGTCTGCTGGCTGGAGCAGCAGCTGATGATATGATGATAATGATGATGATGGTTGGAACTGCTGCTGCCGGAGGAGATACTACACTTTGATCCTAGGTAGAGGAGAATTAGCATTTAGACAGACAGTGGTATAGCAACAATGGAGAAAGCAAACACATTGATGGATCAGGAACAACACATTTGCATGACACTTCACCACCATAGAATACCACTCACTACTCCTGGATGAGGAATTTGACACAAGATTTTATTTGTAAATATAAGCTTGACATAATAAAACCAAATATGCTCCCAAAAACTTACACATATGACTTATGACCAAAGCTTGCTGTTCTCAGAATTAACTAATTGTTTGCACAGAGACTCATCCTTTTTTTTTCCACAACACCAGTTTTCCACCTAATAAATAGTTGTTATTGTTTGTTCAATAAATCTATGTTTGTGTTTATTCATGTTTCTGTAGTTAGAGGCATTGCTACCTTAGGGTTGACAAAACAAATCACACACTCTATACTGTTGCCAGGAAGATATGGTTAAACTGACTTCTTTTTCCATACATTATGAATTTTGTTTTTAGATAAAAACTTAAAAAATGATTAACATTTTCCAGTGAAATTTTTACTTTCTAAAATTACAGTTTATAATTACAGTTTATATATATGAAGAAAAAAGGTTAAACTGAAAACAGGAAGAGATTAAGAAACAAAAAATCATGGTTTAATAATTTAAAATTCTACCAACTTATTACTCTGCAACTTGTGCAAAAATGTCATATTTTCTGATTTCAGTAAAAGAAACAGATATCAGGTATAACAGCAAAATTGTCCAATTGTTAGATAAGCTTTGAACTGTTGTATCTTAGAAATGATTAAAGATGTCTTACTGGAATTGTTTAAGGTTTTTATAACACTATTGGGTTCTACTTTGAACAATAAGAATGTATTTAGTTCTAAGAAGAAATGATGATCCCCCTTGCTGTTGTGACCCCCATTGTTCTCTCTTTTTTTAAATTATTCACTGTTCTCTTGATGGTTCTTGAATGGACCTTGAAGATGAAAGCCAGGGTATGAATGTTGGTACCATTACTGAAGGTTTGAATGATCTTTTTCGTATCACCATTGCTCAATTGGGAAGACATAGTTGGGGGTGAACCTGTTCTATTTCTAGCTGAATAACTCAAAAAGTTTTTCAGTGATTTTTATGACAAATGGTGTCAAGATGGTCTTACCT
Source organism: Acanthosepion esculentum (assembly GCA_964036315.1). Lineage (NCBI taxonomy): Eukaryota > Metazoa > Mollusca > Cephalopoda > Sepiida > Sepiidae > Acanthosepion > Acanthosepion esculentum. The sequence continues at coordinate 61,237,697 of OZ038497.1, forward strand.
GAAAACCATTTTGTGGGATGGACAATTATCCCATGCTGTTATATGATTTGGACAATTTTGCTGTTACAACTGGTAAATGTGATGTTAGGTTTAGGGCTCCAAGTTTTCACTATCTCATTAGACTGAAGGACAATGGACTGAAAGCATTTGTTAAGCATATCTCATTACCAGACAGTTGTATGTTCAATTCGTGAGCCAGATAGTGCAAAGAATCATAGATCCTGGTTCAGAAGCAACATCACACAGAAAAATTAACTCCAAAGAATTTACTGATATGAAATATTCTCTAGCATGGGCAGAGGAATGAAACAATCTGACCCACAACACCATAATGATCAGTTTGATTTTAAATTCTTTGACAAACATCTTGAGAAGAGCAGAGGATGTAACAGCAAAAGCATTGTGGTGATAACAACCAAGATGAGAAAATTATTCCCAGAAAATTAATGTATAATTAATTAGTAATATTTTTATTTTTTTCAGAGGTTTACTACTGAGTGTAATATTTCCCATATATATATATTATGAAATGGACAAAGTTCGACAATGATTTTGCTACAGAGGAGCGTTTCAGCTAGCAAAGTCGATTTTACTGTTTTTAAACTACAATTTTCCATGATTTTCTCACGTACATTCATATCTACTGAAATCGGTAAAAGCACGTCAGGCGATATGACGGTTCCTTATAGGATACAGGTTCGATTCCTGTCATAGGACGCATGTTTTCTATGACAATTTCTTGGACATTCAGGCCAGTAAATGTTGTTAATACTGTTTATTATAAACAGAGCATTTGCTTAAATATTTGTATCTATAAAAAAGAATATATAAACATAAAAATGTGGTTTAATCCTGAAAGGGATGGGACCCAACAGACCCACTTATCAAAAACATGACATGTGTGAATGAATATCTCTCCAGCATTTAATGCAGATGTGTAGATGAAGCAAGTCAGAAGCACAGCTGCACAGTGACCCTACAATTAAACTCATTTGTGGGACAGATGATGATGAAACTCCTAAAATAAAATAAAAATTCAGCATATTTTTATAAAGTATCTATCATGAAAAGTCTATAAGAGATTATTTCCGTTTTTTTTTTATATGCAGTTCTTCCTCTATGATTCAGTCATAACACTTTTTAAAAATTTTTGATTAGTTTTACATTTGTCTTATTTAAAAGTAAAAATAAGATAAAAAAATTGTGAAAAATTAATGACAGTGCTTCATTTAAAATATTTGAATAAGTTCATAAAATGACGTTCACAATGAATAGAAAATGCGATGTGTGACATCTTTGTGTGATTGTTGCGTTAATGCAGTATTTACGCCAAAACAAAGCAGAAATAAAATCATAAATCTTTTGAAGTTTAATGGACAAAATATGCATTAAAGGGAAGTAACTGCAAAAAACGGTGACAAATTAATCTAAGGGAGGTGACTGCACCATTTTTTGCTATCGTAAAAACATTACGCGTTTTTTTACAATGTAAATTAATTGTTTTTAATAAATCAATATCAATCAAATTTTAGGTTATCATGTGGTGTAGAAGTCTCACGACAATGAAAGGAAAAATTAAGTAACATGAAGGAGCAAATGTTATCGTATCAGAAGAAGAATCTTTTGTCAAGATCTTTAAAGTTTAGTATTACAATTACTACACTACTGAGGTAAAAATGAAAGAGGTAAGAAAATGTTACACACAGGTATGTGTGTGTATGTGTACACGCGCACAAAGTATATATATATATATATATATATATATATATATATATATATATATATATATATATATATATATATATATACACACACAATCAAAATTTTAAGAGCAAGTGTAGAGCCAATGAGAAGGCAACACCAGCAGAAGCAGATGCATATTCATGGTGAAAAATGTAATCCTTTTGAGTGGACAGCTGCTGCCATATATCTATGTATGTATGTATGTATGTATGTATGTACGCTCTAGAACCTTTTGGCCATGAGGAGGCAATCCCAGCATGTGACACATTTGGAAAGTGCTTGTAAACTAGCACAAAGTCACAAGTTTGTTACATAAGTCATGGAAAACAGGACAGACACATGTTTGAGGTTTGAGAGAGAGCCGACACAGAACGTGACTGGCCTTTATTGGGTACCAGAAGAAAGAGAAGGAGTTAAGGAGAAAGGGGACGTATCAGGAAGCGAGAATTACGTTCCTTAACGCCGATTAGAGAGCATACATTAACGGTAGTGCAAAGGGAGTATACATTAAACAATAATGTATTGTAACACCCCCACCCCCTTTTGTAAGTAGTGACTGCGGTCTCACGTACAATCCTTAATCAGTTTGACATAGTACTTCCTTCAGATACGTTGGCTGTCGTAACCCTCGTCCAGCACGTGTGTGAATCCCAATGGGAGAATTACATTTTTCAGGTTCAGTTGTATTTGTGCCTTTGCTTGCAACAGCTGAGACTGATGAGGATACTGTTAGAAGTGCAGGGGCTGTTTGTATTTTTTTTTTTTTTTGCCATGTCATGTAGCAAACTTAGAGTGTCTGTAGTGGATGGCGGTGGCTGTCAATTTCTCGCATGTTCTGCTGGTTTAGAAGTTTTGCGCAAATGACGTCTGTTTCGCCGATAGATTCTACTCGCTGTCTGGGCTTCGTATGAACGTACATCCAATCGGTAGTTTATAATGCCTTTCTCCCATACTCGATCACCTTTCTTGTACAGACGCATTCGTACGACATCACTTTCACTCAGCACAGGTAAATTACGTTTATAACGGCCATAATATTTGGCCTGAACCTTCTGTCTGTGCTCCACTAGAATCTTGTGACTCGGTTCAAGGCTCGCCGTCCTAAGATTTAGCAAATTGCTCCTCATGGGTGTACGAGTGCGGCGATTTAGTAGGCGCTGAGAAGGGCTGCTTCCCATTCCTTGGGTTGGGATGTTTCTGACATCAAGCAGTGCCAGAAACTGGACTGTGTGGGTGTCTTTGTTTTTCCTCATGAGCCGTTTTGCACTCTGAACTGCAGATTCGGTCTTGCCATTTGCCTGTTGATTTTCGAGGCTTGCCAGATGTTCAAAATCCCAAAAGTTCTTGAAGGATGAAGACGTAAACTGTGGTCCTGCGTCGGAGATCAATTGACATGGAATCTCAAATCTTGTGAAGTGTGCCTTCAATTTGCGGGTGGCAGTTGAGGTAGTAGTATCCTCAAGTCGATCTATTTCCCAGAAGTTTGAAAAATAATCGACAGTTACGAGGTACTCGACGCTGTCAAATTCAAATAAGTGAACGCCAACCTCCTGCCACGGACGATCAGGTATGTTGTGTGGTATTAGTGTCTCCTTAGGTTGTTCTGTTGTGAACTTGCAGCAAGTTTCACATGTGGATATGTACTCCCGTATGTCCGATGACATACCTAGCCAGAAAACACATTCCCTGGTTCGTCGTAGACATCCATCACTGACTATGTGCGATGAGTGAAGTGCGCGTTTAATCTCATTCCACAAACTGAGAGGGATGAGTACTCGGTCACATTTAAATATGAGACCATCTTAAGCGGACATCTCATCACGTAGATAGGGTGGAGCGTAGCTAGAAGATTTGTTTTATCAGACGGCCATATGGTTTTCTTCAGCTGATCGCATATTTCGTCCTGGTCTGTTGCTCTGTGGATCTGCACAAGCCTTTCGTCACGGATGGGGAGGAAGCTGACCATATTCACATGCTCAAACTCTGTGTGATAGTTCTTTTCATTAGTCAAATATGACCGCGATAGCATGTCTGCAATGTACATGTAGGTATCACAGAAGAAAATTTCAAACAGGTACAGGTATGGCACTTCTTAATCTACATGATTAAAGAAACTTAGCAGTTTTTATTTCATCAAAATATCTCAAACCGTTTAATTTTGGCAGATTTATTTTTATTTTTACACGTGCTCGACGTTGTCATTTTTTGTCTATTATGAATTAGGACAAAATACCATATTTGGACTCCTATATTTTAAAAAGCAAGTAAGAACAACAGTTAAAATTATACTAGCTTGTTAGGTACATGAGAAAGAAATTAATAATAAAATTACAGATAGTATCACTGCATATTTCTTAAATAAATTCAGTCTGAATATGCAAATTTTATAAATCAAAACTTCTGCAACGACGTGCAAACAACTCATAACCTGAGGTTTGACATTTCATAAAACTGAAAATAAGACCCACATTCATCCCAAATTTCAAATATCACATTATGACTATACCAGTAACATGCCTAATTTGGGGGGGGGGGATTGATAGAATGGATATATTCTGGATTATTCCACTTCAAATTTGAAAAAAATTGATTTTTAACCTTTTGTCACAAGGTATTTGAAAGGCCGATTTTAGACTTGCTTGAATTGTGTCATAAAATGAATACTTCTTACACTAGAAACACCAAATTTCATATCTAGCAATTTCTGGGGGTGCTCTTTCCATTTATCATGGTTAAAATGACCTAAAATCAACAGATTAGAATGTATATGGAGCAGATGCTGAACAAGTACAGTCCTGACTCAACATGTACAATTTCTGGACTGTAGGGAGAGAGAAGCTTAACACACGCCAAGCAATACCCACTAATGATTACTAATAATCCGTATCAAATAAATATTACTAAGAAATAATAATAAATTAGGAAAATTAAATCATAAATTTGTATCTAGATAGCAATAAATAGTAACTAAAATCCATTCATTAGATAATTTAAAAAGTAAGAAAGTGTTTGAAGGGTTAACTTTAAACAAAATGTTACTTGGTAACTGAAATGCTGATAATTATTGTGAGAATACTGCAAAAACATAAGACATTCTAGAATTTTTTTGTAGAATGTTTTTTTTATCTCATTCTTTGAATATGAACATTTTTCGATCAATAAATCCTACGTTTATTTTTTCGTGATTTGAATCTGAGCGTAAACAAATCGATTTTTGTTTCATATTTTTTATGACGAAAACGGTTTTTAAATCCCATTTACATTTTACATATCATAGAAAAATTAATATTTAAAACAAATTCTTAGCAATTTACTTGAAAATTTCGTCCATAGAAAAAATGCTGGTCGATTCTTTTGTGTCCATGTTGACGCTGTGTATTGAGTCTCGCGTGGAGTTGAAATGATGGCCGAGCGAGTCGCACATGGTTACACATAATCACACACGCGCAAAATGGAGCTATCGTTTCATATTTGATTTTGATTTAGTTTCATAGATTATTAAATGAGCGTTTTAATGATATATTTTATGTGTTTTTATTTTAAGATCAAACTTTTCATTTGAATTGTTTACAAACTTCTTATTAAAATTAAAAAATATAAAATATATGAAAATGAAGCTTAGAAGCTTCTTTCGAGCCAAATCTCCATCTTATGAACATTTCTCTTAATAATAATTTTAAAATAATTTAGATGATGTTATTTTATTTATGGTAACTGGATTTTTGAAGATTACTTTACTCAGTTTCTGTCATTCGATAATATGGGTCTGAAAAAATGGTGCGTTTATCATAGTCGCCATTGACTCTCAGCTAAGATCAAAGTGTAGTATCTGTTCTTATCAGTTTAATCTAATTCTCTCTATCTAACGCTATCGTCTCTTCTTTTTCTCTCACTGAAACCAAGTAGTGTCTTTTTCTTTCTTTCCATGCAATCAAAATGAAATAGTTCATTATTTATGAGGTATTGGCAGGGCATAACGGTCATGTGAGCTAACAAAGAGAGGGACAAGCACAATTATAATAGGATAATATATAATTATAAATCCTATTTATCTGTTTTGTTTCAGATATTATATTGTTAGGCATAAGAATTGAGGTTCTGGCAACTTTAAGGCATTATTTTTAATTCAGCCTCAAAGCCACTGGCGCTACTTGTAGAATCCAGAAAATGGAAGGAAATGAAACAAAATCTGACTGTCCTGCCCCAAACTGGTTTAAGTGTTTTAAGTGTGGTGACTTGTCTGTTAAAACAAAAGCAGAGAATTGGATGACCAACAGCTGTTGATTGTAACACTTTCAAAGCAAAGTAAAGAAGTACCAGATGAGTAGCAGTGGAAAAAAACCTGAAGATCTCAAATGGTCAAAAGATTCTCTGTGAAGAATTAAATAAGCCTCAAAGATTGGAACTCTCAAGAAGTTCTTGAGGAACTGTAAGAAATGCAATAAACAAAGATAGTTTGATACATAGTATTAACTTGAACACAATCTTCAGGCCATCAAGATTTTTTTTTTAATTATTTCACCTCAAGCAAGGCAATAAAGCCACTAAGATGTAAGGGGTTGTAAGTGTCGGAGAATATGAGAAAAAGAAAAAAACTATTAAGTAGAGAGAACATTAAAAGAACAAGAATTAATGAAGCAGTTGATAATAATTGACATTGCATTTAAATTTTTGAAGATCGAGGTTGACTGGGAAGCAAGAAGTGAGATAGATAAAACTGTTAGCATAGAACTTATGGTTATATCTAATCATTTCAACTGTAAAATGATGAGACATTGCTGCCAGTCTAGTACCATGCTTAAATTCATAAAACCTAGGTACCATAGAGGAAAGTTCATCAGAACAAATACCATGCAAGTATTTATAGAAAAGACACAGGGATGTTACATTACAGTAGTGAGAAAGTGACTGTGTTCAAGCATGAAAAAGACAGTGATAATTATGTTTATGTGACTACACATAAATATGAAAAAGAGAGGACACTGAAATTTTAAACTTGAAATTAAAATTATTTTTTTTTAAATTTTAAGTTTAAAATTTCAGAATCTCCAAAGAGATTTCCAGTATTTAAAAACTCAATCAAACAATTACAAAGATATTTATACTGGAAAATCTTTTTATTAAGATATGGGAAAGCTTGTGAATATTGTAATTAAAATCAAAAACATGGGAATTCTGGAATTATTCTTTTTTGTTTCATAGGTTAGAAGAGTATTTCTATTTTGTTTGGAAGCCTTAATGATTGATTTTTGAGTTTTAAGTGGGTAATTCCTATTGAGAAAGTAATTAAATAGTTCTCTTATGTGTTTTTTGTATTTCCCATTTTGTGAACAGATACATTTTATGCATAAAAGATTTCCAGTATTTAAAACATGACCATCCACAAATGTGGAAAAGAGAATTATTGGAGAAACAGATATGGAATTCTGACTTCGGTTTAATAACCATAAAAAAAACATCAAAGACAACAACAAAAATTTCCCTGTCACTGCACACTTCAAATAACCATTCCATAGCATTGAAAACATTAGACACATGCTTTTAGCATCTTCATTTAAAGCTAACAAGAAAGATGCATATTAGAGTTAAGATACATTTTCAAAATAGAATCATACACTATAGGATTAAACAGGGATTTGGGTTTACTCAGAGAACATAATTTCCAAAATGGATCCCTTTAAACAACAATAACAACAATGTTCCTCAGAAGTCCTGTCTATTTGTTTATTTCTCATCTCGTTGAAAAGGGATACAGGCATGTCTGAAAATTCTGACTTTAAAACCTTTCTATTCATGTTTCAGTTTAGCCAAAAGGTCTACTGATATATATGTCATATATATATATATATATATATATATATATATATATATAATAAATATCATCAATCTTATTGCCAAAATTGTTAACATTTTGTCAGCTTTTTATTCCTCAAATAAGCCTATTAATTATATATGAGTGCGATGGATAAATTGTCATGTAAATTATGCAGAAATGAAAATAACACTGACATCTCATTTTAACCAATATATTTATCAAAATTACACAAAAATATTTGAAGTACTAAAGAGTAGATTTATTCAATAAAATTGCCATTGGATTCAACCATAGCTTCCAGACAACTTCGGAATCTCCTGCTACTCTTCTGGATGGTCTCCTTGTTTAAGTTGGTGAATGTCGCCATAATCCTTGCCGTCAATTCATCTTTGGTGTTATAAAGAGTTTTCTGAACCTCATACATAATAATCAAGGGGGTTGCAGTCTGGGGAGTTAGGTGGCCAGATGTAACAGGTGATGTGGTCACAGAAATTGTTTGACAGGCATGACTGGGTTCTCCTGCTTCTAGAAGCCACCCTCTTGACTGAGAGCAGCACTACCACCTCAAGGTACTTGATGTAGGCCTCACCAACAAACTCAAGATTTTTTTCTTATCAAAATAATCAGAGTGAATTTTTTGAGCTGCCGTACCTTTGTAATCACCATTAAACTCATCCAGCTCTTTCCAAATCCTTTGTCCTCAGATTGACACCCAACCACTCTCAAATGTGACTATTGGAGCTTCTAGAGTGAATGCCAAGCAGTACAGCATGCTGTTTCCAAATTTCAGGCAGATTGAATTGCTGCATAGTGCTCTTTTCCTCACAGACAGTGCCCAACTGACCCTACTATACTGTGCAGTTGGCAAAATCCAAAACAAACAATATACATGTGCAAAATTAAAAATATAAAATAGTGACAATTATCATATTGCACACATGTATATATATATATATATATATATATATATATATATATATATATATATATATATATATATATATATAGTGTGTGTGTGTGTGTGTATTTAGGCAGAAATCCTTCTTTCATGAACATTTCATTGAATACAACAGACAAGGTGCTTTTATTTAGTTTTTTTATACAATTTCTCATGCGATCTAATAATTTTTTCTTTTCAGATGATAAATTATATAAAAACTGTCTGAATGTTCTTTTTATCCAAGCATTTTCGGCTATACATTTAGCCATTTTCAAGAATTAAATATTTTAACTGTTAAATAAGAAATAGTTTGTTGCATGCATGTATTTATATAGTGTTTTCAATTCTCAAAACACGGTTAAGATATTGTGTCCATGTTCATAGTTAATATTATTAAGTATTGTTTTTTTTGCTTTTATTAATAAGGCTTCCATTATTTTTAGACTTTTTTTACATGTAGATGATGTTATTATAATCATGTTGTCAACAAGTATGTTACGAATAGTGTCCAGTAGGTCTCCATGAATATTTAAATGAGATCTAATTGAGCTATTGTCAGAAAGGTGTAGAATGAGTCTGTGTGTCAAACATGTAGTGTGGCCTATATAATTATTTACGTTGTATTCAATGAAACATATATATATATATATATATATATATATATATATATATATATATATATATATACATATATATATATATGTGTGTGTGTGTGTGTGTGTGTGTGTGTGTGTGTATATATATATATATATATATATATATATATATATATATATATATATCCATTTCAAAGCTCTTTTCATGAAGGCATCTAAAGACTAAGTGGGACTTTACTATCTTACTATTATTGTTATTAGTAATAATATATCATTATCAATACTATTCAGCTTGACTTTTTGTTTTAGATGTCATAATGGCAAATACAAGTATTTAGATTCTAGCAATTTTGAGAGATTATTTTAAATGGAGCCTCGAAGTCACATGAGAATTTGGGAAGTAAAACAAAATGTTTGCAATAATTCACTTTACTGCTCAAGATTGGTTTAAGAATTTGAAGAATGATAAACTTATTTACTCTGTTTACATTTAGACTAATGTCCTCATCTTTGTTGTTATTATCATTTGATTGCTTTCTGTCTGAATTTCTGGCATAAGGAGCTATCATTATTTACATTCAAGCTATTACCCTTATCTTTGTTATTGTTAATGAAACATTTCAGCCATTGTATCTTCTGGCCTTTATCAGGTATATATATATCAATCCGGTAACCTACAAGGAATTCCAAACTGAACCCTTTATTTAATCTATGAGGGAGAACTGTTCTCATTCCACTGTCCATGTCTGGGGATCTAGTCCTTATTTTTAGTACTGCTTAATTATTGCATGCTCTAAGCAAGTATGCACAGCCAGGCCCAAAGATTGAACTCACAATTATGATTTCACCAAATTCATGAATTAACACTTTAATCTACGAGGCTATTGTCTCATAGGTGATAAACTTGTCCTTTGAAATAAAGCCCAAGAAATAGATGATTGCAAATTGTTGATTATCATGTTTTAAAAAATGCAAGATAGAAGAATACCAGACCATGAATAGTCAAAACTTTCATAAGAGCTTAGATCATTGAAAGTTCTCTCAACATATTTTACAGTTGTGTCCTCTTGATAACTTGGATAATGCTGTAGTGTCTGTTGGTACTGACTCATATATTAGGCATGAAACCTATTCATAAAACTTCTTTATACTTCCAACAAACTGATTGGGAATATCCAATATCCAATTTTCTTTTTGATACTCACTGAAGTAAAATTTTAGTTTTCTGCTGAAAATTGTGCCTTTGAAGTTTTTTCTTTTGTGAAAGCTGGCAATGAGGCTCTTGTGCCTTCTTATAAATGCCACATAAAAGCAAAATCTTCTTGGTTTACACTTGTGTGTTCAAAGAGGATAAATCATTATTTGCTGATAAAATGAGACACCATATAGCCTCTCACAAATTTGGTTCTTATAACTACTGGTGGCTCTATAACTGTGTTAAATAAGTGTCCTCAATCCCTCCTCTCTGCAATCAATTTGAAGTACTATCATTCTCTTCTGATAAAACAGAATGTTTTGCCTGCAAATTCTTTTTCAAGTCTACTCTCAACTCATCTGGAGTCACTTTACCTGACTTTCCACTTAGGACTGAGTTTTTTGTATTGATATGCATATAAATCTAGGCATGGTTTCTGCTATCATCTCCAAACTTGATCCCCCCAACTCTGAAATTGGTTAAGCATCTCAACCAATAGGGTCTTCTTTTAATTCTGATGCCACCTATTCATGTTGCCAGCCATATGTTTTAAAGTTAAGAAGGGTAGAGTTATGGTAGGAGGAAGTATCACCTACCTTCCCACCCAAACAGAGCAAGTGAAATTCTGAATAAACACCTAAATATATTGAAAAGCTCCAGTCCTCATTTTGTGCTGCAACATTTGTTTTCAACTTTCATTTCCTCATAAGATTACAGTGAGCCTGTCTGTTTCTCCCTTGTAAGGTCTGGAGTATCTGATTTTGAAAAGAAAAGAATCAGGGACAGATGCCAGAAAAGGAAAGATCAAGAGGGCTTAGCCCTCCAGCTTGGTTCAGCCCCCAGTATCCCATGTCACAAGTGCAAAAGATATTTTAGGGTGAAGATGAAACTTTTTCTTATACTTATGTTCATGAATGAATTTCAACTAGGTGTCTCTGTATTATTTCAATAACAGTGGAGTTTTCTGACGGGAAAGTGACTTTAGATCATTCCTATGAATTTATATATATACATATATATATATATATATACATATATACACATAAGCATTTTATATCACATGATCTGCTCTCTGACAAGAAATATGGTTTCTGCTTTGCCCAATCTACCGCTGATGTGCTCACAGCCATAAATAAATTTGTTTACCAAGCACTTCACAATAATGGAGAAGCTTGAGTTGTGGATCTAGATACCGCTAAAGCATTTGATAGGGTTTGGCATGCCGGCCTTCTTCGGGATCATTATTTGACTTAATACAATCATTCCTGCTAAACAGTATAATGAAGTTCGTCCTAAATGGATTTTCCTCCAGTTCCATTCTCACGAATACAGGTGTTCCCCAAAGATTTATTCTGGGTCCTACACTGTTTCTGATCTTCATTAATGATCTTCCCAAAATCATCAGTTCCCAAGTAGGTATCTGTGCAGATGACACCACTATTTACTCCTGCTTCAATAGCAAATCTGGTATCAGTGATAAAACTAACTGGGCCATTGTTCTTGAAAAGGACCTCCAATCTGTGGTTGACTGGGGCAAGAAATGGCTGGTAAACTTTAATGCCTCAAAAACAAAACAAACTACTCTCTTTTATCCACCACAGAGAATCCTCCCTGCTTCCCATTAGAATGTCTGATGCTCAACTCCACAAGAGTGCATCTCTGCAACTGCTTGGTCTCACACTGTCCACTGACCTGAGATGGAACATTAAATCAATAGCTTCATCTACTGCAAGGAAAGTTGGTTCTCTGTGTTGTGACGGAAAGTTTTTCACACCTGAGTCTATCCTTCAAATCTATGAATTAACAATTCGCCCTTGTATGGAATACTGCTGCTGTATATGTCTGGAGCCCCTGCTGTTCATCTCAAGGTCCTCGACAAAATCCATAGATAGATATGCAATGTGACTGGTCCTGATCTCATCTACAGTCACATGCTCACAGATGTGCCATCACTTCCTACTGTCTTTTCTACAAATACTTTCATGGTAAGTGCTCCGAAAAGCTACTTTCGCTGGTTTCAAAACTGCATGAATTTAAGCATGCTACTAGGCTGGCATCTCAGTCCCACCCATTCACTGTTGAAAAAGTAAAATGTAGCCATCTCTTCTATTCCAATAGCATCATGTTTTACACTTCCCATCTGTGGAACTCCCTTCCACTTACTTGCTTCCCTGATAGCGATAATCTACAATTATTCAAATACAATGTCAATTGATATCTTCAGATGCCTTGAACTAATGCCATGTCCTTCAATTCATCATTTCCTCTATCATACCACTTTACTCTTGCTCCCACACTCTGTAGCCACTTGTGTGTTAGTAGCAATCCCATCTTGCTTGGGATGAAATGATTAAAATATATATATATATATATATATATATATATACACACACACACACATATACATATATATACACATATATACATAAATATATATATACATATGTACATATATATACATATATATACTTATATACATTTAAGCATATATATACACACACACACATATATATATATATATATATAAATATGTAGATACATATATACATACATATACATATAAGTATATACATAAATATACATATATACATATATGACATTTTGACCTAGATTCAGAAATTAATATTATTCACAGGTACTGGTCTATTGGCAAGAGGCACTTATCAGCGTTAGCTATTACTTAGAAGGAATGGTATTTTATTTTGTTCTAAAACTTACCCGCTAACTGCCATAGGTACACTAACAGTACCTTATATAGGATGTCTGTAACATTACAGAGCCGCCCTATATAGGGTATTCTTAGTGTACCTATGGCAGTTAGCTGTGTGCCTGTTTCTACCACTTCCCTGTCAGTCAGTCTTGCCAGTACATGCTTCTGGCCTGGAGTCTCAATGTTACCTGCAGCCACTACATATCTGTTGCTAGGGTCCTGAGTTAGGTATCTACATAGGCCGTGCGGGTTGTACACTTTTTGTACTGAGACAGTGTACGGACTGACCCTTCTTGTCTTTAGTAACTTTTTCAATATGTTGAAAGAGTACAGACAAGTCGGGTGCTGACTGTACCAAGTCAACATGTGGAAGTGGTCGACGTCACTACAGTTCTTTAGTTTGCTAGGCCCGGCTTTGTGGTATATCACAATGTTGGGACAATTATCGAGAACGTTTAGCAGGTACTTCTCTTCATTTTGTGTTCCTTTGAGAGTGTTCTTCCCGTCAGCAGTCCCCCGTCTCTTGGTGTTCATATATCGAACTCAACTGGGCTGTCCCACCTGTATATCCAGGTGTACAGCGTCAGTTTTCTTTCGTTTATCATCTCGTCATTGAAGATCTTCGTGTTGAAAGTTTCTCGTTCAATGTAGGTGTTGGTGCTTTCAGTATATTGTTTTTAGTGTGTTCCCAGAATATGGGAAACACAGTATGGTGTGAGAGGTCACATATTGCTGTAAGTGAAAAAGAGAAAGTTTTTTTTACCTCGCCTCACGCGCGAGGTTGCGGCCCGAGGCCGGAGTTGAGACAGCTGGCCGCACGTGTGCGTAAGCCGTGAAAAGAGGAAGAGGCGAAAGGTCAGCCAGTATTTATACTCGTGGGAGAGAGAGACCCCTGTTGAAGGATTAAGGAAATGAGGAGGAGCTAACTGCGACAACACCATCGCCACCGAACACGCCTTGTTTGTAACCGGAACCTTCTGCGGGTGCTGCAGACTTTCATAGAAGCATTCAATCTCCAGCATGTAGGTCAATTCGAAGGTGAAGTAGAGAGTCCCCTATTGGCTGTTTGGTCGTAATATCGGCGGTACGTGTATCAGCACCATCTCTGGCACGTTTCTGATGTGAATAAAATATTTTGTTTATTGCTGTCCTGTTCGATACGCAGAAGGAACCTGATATGTATTCGAATAAATCCTTAGGTGTATGTGTCGCCGGCACGTCATTGTTTCTAACTGTCTTTTGGTAATCGTAGCTTAGGCCGCTTATCTCGGTCATAGCCATGTCCTCCTGATCACTCGCTCTTGCTCTCTTTCTCGCCTCTCCTGTCATGAAATTACTTTCTGCGTCTTTCTCTAGTGTTCCGAACTTCGGCCCAGTTGCTACGTCAAGTCCACCATCCCAGGCTGTCAATTTCGGACACCATCAAGTCCGGAATACACATAATCGGTCCTTGTAGTGTAGTTGTCTTGAACGTAAACAATTGTCAGCGGCTTTCTTAGTAGGCTGGGATTATTCCAAATGTGTGTGTAAGTGTCTCCCTGTCTTATTTTACGATGTTGTCCATCTCTCTCACAGTCGTGTAAGTCTATCATGGGTATTTCTGTTTGCAAGTTTGATGCTGTGATCTGAGAGGTCGAGTTTGGCAAGTTGTTTAGTAAATGTATTGGACAACCGTAAGAGTATTTGTATTTCGGCAGCTCTGCGTCAGTACCTCTCATCGGTTGAATCTCTGTGAACTTCTTGTTCGGCACCTTTGTAATAATGTCTCTTAAGTTTCCGTAACCAATGTAATTTCCCTTGTCGACGTATAGTTCGAAGTAAGGTAGCGGGTTTGGAACGAACACCTTCTCGTTGTTCTTTGTCATCCACTCGCCTGCGATGATGTTGTCTATTTTGAAACCTTGTCTTTTCACCCTGTACGCTGCTGCGTATCTGATCGTCGCCTTCCATTTTGGTGGAGTGACCCACGTCGTAAGGAAGTATGGTATGATGTAATCTGCACTTTCCGGTTGTGCCCAAGCGTAGTGTCCGATCGAGTTTACAGGTACCGTTTTACGGTACCGTTAGTAGTAACACGTTGGTATTTATTTAGTGAACATACCTTTGACGCTGTTCATGTTTTTGAACGTTCTGTTGTAACAGTGTTCCTGAATTAAATTATTGCTCGAACCCGGTAGTATTTTTCCTATAACCGTTGCAGTCCAACCATTTCCCTCTCCTCCCCCCGATGTGTTCTGTCCACCCGCTTCACTAGTATCCATGTTTTGTAAAGCGCGTACAGAATCAGTATTATCAATAAGGCCAAGTTGATCGCTATCGATATCACCCCGGAAGTAGTCGTCCAACCCAAGCGCCCTTTTAGACCTGATAGCCGCTTGTGCGACTCCTCTGACAAATCCCGTACCCTATCTCTGAGGAATTGTTCATCAGCCTCCTCTGTTGTTATGTTTGGTTGGATTGTTGTAATTTAGATCGTGTTCCTTTGTTGCATGATCTCTAATTTGTTTAATGCCAGCGAATATTTTAGTTTTTTCAAGTTTGTTCCTGGACCGAGAAATGTGTAGCCTGGGACGGTGAACTCGATCAGTTCTCACTTGGCGCCTCTATTTTCCTTCTTCTCCAAAGATTCCATCTACTTCTGGTATGACGTCATTTGTTTATTCAATCATGAGTTATCTGCCCTTTTTTCATGTCAAAATATTTAGATACCAAAGGCAGGTTCATGTAAACTAGTATAGACACTATTTCTTTTCTGTCACAGGCACGGTGCAGGGAAACGTAACCCTTACGTAATAATAAAATCAAATAAGTTATTACGTAAGGGTTACTTTTCCCTGCACCGTGCCCGTGACAGAAAAGAAACCGACCAACTCTAATGTATGTGTTATAATATATATGTATATGTGTATAAATGTGTGTACATATATATATATGTATATGTGCATATATATATATATATATATATATATATATATATATGTGTGTGTGTGTGTGTGTGTGTGTGTGTGTGTGTATTGTGTGTATATATATATATATATATTGTGGCTGTGTGGCTGAGTGGTCTAAGGCGTTGCTTTAGAATCACGAGGCACCGAGTTCGAATCCTGGCAGCTATCGGACTCCAAGCGCAGGACACCTTTGGCAAGTGTCTGTTCCAAAACCATGTGAGGGAATTTGGGAGAGGAAACTGTGTGGAAGACCTCGTTGGCCAAAGCTAGCACGATATCACAAAAAACACCGTGATTGCGAGTTGAGGTGGCCAGCCTTGTTCATTTATGATCACGCTGGGTTCGCACCAACGCTCTAAAACTGTTAATTGGCTCTGCACACGCCAATAACAGTATAAACTGCAGGTGGGCTCTGTGGGCATTTCCCAGGTGGGAAATTGCAAAATGCCTGTGCAAACGTTGCAATATGCGCTAGCTAGCTGTGCATTGCAACGGGTGTCCTCGATATCGAGTGGCCAATTATTATTATTATATATATATGTTTATATATATATATATATATATATATATATATATATATATATATATACACACACACAGACATGACAGAATTGAATAGACACCA
Organism: Acanthosepion esculentum; assembly: GCA_964036315.1. NCBI lineage: Eukaryota > Metazoa > Mollusca > Cephalopoda > Sepiida > Sepiidae > Acanthosepion > Acanthosepion esculentum. Next base: position 61,254,269 of record OZ038497.1, read on the forward strand.
AGATATATTTTATTTCTGATTTTTCTTAATAACCAAGATAAATTAACTTAGATTATTTGATTAAAATTGCAGATAACAATACTGGAACATGCCACGAATCAAAAGCGCATCAGACCTATCCGAATTTCATCGAGGGCGTATCGTGGGCCAACATGAAGGTGGTCTTAGTCAAAGAAAAATATCTGAAAATCTTTCAATACCCCTTTCTACTGTTAATAGAGTGATCGTATAATTAACCAGAGAGGACAAGAAGTGCACAAAACCTCATCCAGGCCGCCCTGGGCCCTCTGAAAGAATCATGTGTCTTGTCGAAAGAAATGTTGAACAGGATCCACGTTGCAAGGCCTCTGACATAGCAACACAAGTTGATGTCAGTCACAGAACAGCTGTCAGGTATCTTCACAAGCTGGGCTACTATGGCAAAGCTGCGAGAAGGAAACCACTTCTCCGTCCAGCCAATATCAAACGCAGAAAGGATTGGGCTCATGAGATGGTGGAGAGACCTGTGACCTTTTGGACCACTGTCATTTTCTCTGATGAGCCAAGATTCGCATTATTTTCTGACAGTGGAAGTATATGGGTATGGAGTCTCTGTAGTCAAGAATTTGATTTAAAAAGACTGCAGCCAACGGTGAAACATGGGGGCCTTTCAGAAATGGTATGGGGTGCAATTTGGAGTGATGGTTGCTCAGAGCTTGTGGAGTGTCAAGGAAACATTAATTCAACCAAATATGTTTCTATATTAAAGAAAGGGCTCCTTCCAATATTCCCAAGTAGTAGAATGAACAAAGTTGACTCCCTATTTATGGAAGATGGAGATCCATGTCACACTGCTCAAGCAACAAAACATTGGTTGAGACAAAATGGGATCAATAAACTTCCATGGCCAAGTCAGTCCACGGATATTAACCCTATTGAACACCTTTGGGGCATATTAGATCGAAAACTCCGCAAAAAGAACAGGAAGCCATCTTCTAAGCTCGAACTTTTAGGATTATTGCGTGAAACATGGCAAGAAATCCCTCAAGATGACATTCGTGAACTCGTGAACTAGAAGGGCCCTTGCATTAAAAAAAGCAAAAGGAATGTCAACCAAGTATTAGTTATTAAATTTATGACCATTTATAATTACTTCATTTGTATAAATTACTTGTTTAATAAAATAAACGGTTTCTGTGAGCGTCTATTCAATTCTGTCATGTCTGTGTATATATATATGTATATGTATATATATATATATGTATGTATATACGTATATGTATATATATATGTGTGTATATATATATGTATGTAAATATATATGTATATATGTATATATATATATATATATACGTATATATGTGCATATATATATGTGTGTGTGTGTGTGTGTGAACATGAGCACAATATCTTGACAGTGTTTTGAAAATGAAAAAGTTATATAAATACATACTTACAACAAGCTATTTCTTGTTAACCTATATTTCAAATTTGAAAATGGCTAAAAGTATAGCTGAAAGAACTTGGATAAAAAGAACAATTGTACAGTTTTTATATAATTTATCATCTGAAAAGAAAAAAAATATTAGATCACAAGATGAAGTGCATAACAAAACTAAATGAAAGTACCTTGTTTGTTGTATACAATGGAATGTGTATGAAAGAAGGATTCCTGCATAAATACACAAATATATGTATATATATATATATATATGTGTATATATATGTATATACATAGGTGTATATATATGTATATATGTGTATATACATGTGTATATATGTATATCTGTGTATATACATGTGTATATATGTATATCTGTGTATATACATATGTGTATATATATATGTATACATATGTATATACATATGTATATGTGTATGTATGAATATATATATAGATGTGTATATATATGTATATATATACATATATGTATTTAAATATGTTTGTTTATATATATGCATATATATATGCATATATGTATATATATGTATGTATATATGTATGTATATATGTTATGTATATATATATATGTATGTATATATTTACTTGTATATATGTGCATATACATACATATATATGTATATATATATATACATATGTGTATATATATATACATATATATAAGGAGATATGTATAATAGGTATATATATATATATATATGTATATACATATATGCATAGATATATGTAAATATATGTGTGTGTATATGTACATATGTGTATATATGTATGTATATTTATGTGTATATATGAATGCATATTTATGTGTTTGTATATATATATGTGTATATATGTATATATAAATATATGTGTGTATATATATGTTTATATGTGTGTTTATATATGTATATATGTGTATATATATGTATGTATATATGTGTATATATATGCATGTATATATGTGTATATATATATATATATTATTTATATATTTGTTTTTTTTTATCCTTATATCGCGGTTTCGATTCGGGTTTTCGGTTTCTATTTTGCTATTTTTGCTTTTTAAGGAAGTCATTCATTTTCTTGTGTAATGATTGCATTTCCAGTCGATATCTGATTTCGTTTGAGATTGATAAATTTGCAACTTAGTCTGTTCAACTCGCAATATCTTGTGTATTTTTCGTCATAAAAATATTCATATAGCTGGAAAGAAAATCAAATAATCTTTCTAAATATGTAATTTTATGTGCTTTCATTCATTGAATTACTTTTTACGGTGAGTGAAAACAGTTTGAACAGGTGAAAATTCGAAATAAGATTTTTTTAGACGTAGCTTTGATTCGCAAAATCAAAGTGACCAATCTTCATCAATATTCTTGAAATTGTACACTCAATTAGAAGACACCTTACACTACAACCAGGAAGATGTTAATTTCTTCTCTGACCCGTGGAAGTGAATTCCTTCAAAAATTATTAAGTAAGCAAAAAACAAAAAAAAAAAAAAAAATAGAGCAATTCTTTTTGGCCTGCCAGTCAACTATTATTGGGGTTTTGCAAATAAATTTCTTCTAAACAAGGAGAATCAAGTAGCTATTTTTCCCCCTAAATAAATTTATGTTTTTATCTAGCGAATACACCTAGAATTAAATATTAAAAATAATTAAAAGCTTTTTATTTCATTTTTAGAACGTGTAATTTCCAAATCTGCCAGTATCACTTGTACTTTTTTTTAGATACACATTTTACAACTGAAATTAAAAAAAACTATTTTGAACATTTTAATATAATCTTACTTAAGTGTATTATTCGCCAGATAAAACCATAAAGATATTTGTAAAAATAAAATGAATTAATTTTCCTTGTTTAGAAGAATTTTATAGGCAGAACAGTAACAAACACCCACTGAACATTAGTTGCTAAAAAAGAATAATTTTTACTTTAGCTTTTAAAAAAATGACTTGTAATTTGGAAAAAATATATATTTTAAAACTGAGATTAAAACTTACTTCATTTTTTATATCTAATTTTAGGTGTATTCGCTAGAGAGAAACATAATTTTATTTTTAGAAAAAAGAGACTCGCATATCTGGAAATATACGCATCTTAAAAGTGAAATTAAGAACTTTTAATTATTCTTAATATCTAATTTAGGTGCATTCCTAAGATGAAAAACAAATTTATTCATAAAAAAATCTTCATTCATTTTTCTTGTTTTTATAATAACTTTATTTCGTGATTGGAGTAATACTGTGTTGGGATTGCTATGAGTTTGAATTTGTTATCAGAAGGTTTTAATATTAAGATGGTTAGTTTACAGGCATGTTCACCATATTAATCCACAACAATATAGAATATAGGCATTCAAAACGAATCAATCACAAGGCAATTGAATAAGAAACAACGGTAATTTAGGTTTCAATAAAAACAACAGACATTTATGTACAATTAATATACAATTAGAAAACCTGTGGTTTGATAATGCAAGAATTGTCCATGTATAAATTGGGTGTCTTATTGATTTACAGTTCAAAATTGTTCATGTGTTAAAGAACTGATCAAATAGAGTAAAATGGAAAATATTACTTATACAGAAATTTGTGTAGTTTGTGTGCGTGATTAAAGTAGAGTATAAATGTCTTAATTTTCTAGAGTTGTTTACCTTGGTTTGTTCTGTATTTATCTTTTGTTAAATACAATTTCTATTTTAGTAGTGTGTAAGAACACTTTTCTTAGAAAGTTGTAAGTGAATTTTGAGAGAATAATGTTGGTGTTTGAGTCAGCAGTTGACATGCGAAAAGTTTCTTAAGTCAAAATAGTGACACACGTGGATTCGTGTGGCATCACTCTGAAGCTAAGTGACTGACTGGTGAATTGGGTCGAAATGGTCCTTTTTATTTGTTTTTGGAATCCAAAATAGGCTCCAGGGAACTGAGCGCGAAATAGGTTTTCGACAATTGTTACACATTTTGGTGTTGTCTCAACCAATAAAAAGTCGAAATTTGCAATGTGAGGTGTTGGTTTGTTAAAACTGATTCTGATGGAAGAGTGTATTTTATCTCGGGGGTGAGTAGAAAATATGGACGATTCTATCAATACACCCTCGAGAATAATGGTAAACGTAGTATGGACATTAATATGTGCAAAATATTGTGTATTTTGAAGGCCAATGAACGCGCCTGCTGGACCTAGTCCGTGTAGGTGGGTTAATTTGTGGTTCAGGTGTTGAGGATGGATGTTCGTGTGAAGGTTCTGAAACAGGTGTTTGTTGAGTGGTCAAAGATCTGTCGTCGTTATTGATGTAAGCTGGTTTCAATCGGTCAATACTGACCGTAGTGTGTTTTCCGGCGAGATCTATTACAAAGTATTTCGACGCTCGAGAAATAACTTGGTGTGGTCCTATGTAATTAGGAGTTAGCGGTTTGCGAACCATATCTCTGCGGAGAAAAACGAAATTGGCTTTATGTAGATCAGCTGGAACATAATATGGCTTATGGTAAGCTTTGGTCGGCGTATAAATCGTTTCAGACATTTTTCGCCAAAGGTCACTGACAAACTGGCTAGTAGGTAGGTTGTCCGATACAGGGCCAAAAATCTGTCCTGGCAAGGTTAGGCGAGTCCCAAAAACCAATTCAGTGCTGGTACAGTTCAAGTCCTGCTTGACAATATTTCTTAAAGCCAGCATAATCAGGGGAAGTTTATCAACCCAAGTTTGGCCGTTGGTTGAAGCTGTTATAGCATATTTAAGTTGTCGGTGAAATCTTTCTACGGGGCCGTTGGAACAAGGATGATAAGCTGTAATGGAAATGTGCTTAATTCCTAGCAGATTAGTGAATTCATTAAAAAGTGCCGATTGAAACTGTGGACCTCTATCGGTAGTGATTACTGAAGGGCATCCAAAAATTGTAATCCAATGGTTGAAAATAGCATTAGCCACTGATTCAGCTGTAGTTGATTCCAGGGGAATAGCAACTAGCCATCGCGTAAAGCGGTCAATTATTGTTAAAATGTATCCAAATCCACATGCAGATGGGTAAAACGTCCGTATGGGTTGGCAAATGTTGATGCGGGTGCTCTTGTGTGTCTGCCAACTTTGGTGGCTTGGCAACGTAAACATGTGCGGGACCACTGTTTAATGTCAGCTGCCATACCAGGCCAGATAAATTTGTCTGATATGGTCCGCAACGTCGCCTTGCCCCCAGGATGTGCCTGTGAGTGGAAATGATCGAAAATCAGACGGCGCATAGTTGGTGGTATGTATGGACGCGGGTTACCCGTGCTGGTGTCACAATAAACTGACCTGCTCGTAAACAGAAGCAGTCGTTTCTCGATCTTTAAGGAAGTATCTGATTGGATAGCTTGTAGGGTTTCATCTTTCATTTGCTCGTCTGCTAGCCTATCAAAATTCAATGTTGTATTCTGAATTGCGCTGAGTGTTGTACGAGATAGTGTGTCAGCCACAATGTTGCTGGTTCCACTAATGTAGCGAATGTCAGATGAGAATTGCGATATATAGTCCATGTAACGGATATCGCACGTATTGTGTTTATCAGACTTCGTGTGTAAGGCGTAGTGGTTTATGGTCAGTAAAGATGGAAAAGTCACGTCCTTCCAAAATATGCCGGTAATTTCTGATGGCCAAATAAATTGCCAACAGTTCACGGGAGAAGGTAATATATTTCCTTTGGGCCGTATTAAGCTTAATGGTGAAAAATGACAACGGTTTTCCACACCGTTGACGACTTGGTGAAGCACTGCACCGACTGTATTCGTCGACGCATCAGTGGTTAATGTCAGCTTTGCGTCGGGCGAAGATGTGGCATACGAAAGTTTGGTACTGTCCTGTAACGCTTGCTTAGCTCGAAGAAAGAAATCTAGCTCATCCATAGATAATGTAATTTTCGGGTTCTTCCGCTTGTGCTTGGATAGAAAATATGGACGATTCTATCAACTGGCTTACTAGAAAACAATTGCATTCTTGCTTGCCTTACAAAAAAATTCGACTTCATAAAATTTAACATTCATTAAGACGAGACAGGCAACTATTTTTTTTCTCGCTACTGTATGTTAACTTAATTTTACCACAAAGAGTTTTTTTTTTAACTGAAACAAAAAGATTTCAGACATCATGTATTTCCTTTTTTTTCTTTTTCATTTGTTTTCTAAACAGATAGATTTCATATTTATTTCCTAAAACTAATCAAAAATATATTTAAACTTTTAATTTAAAATATTTTAACATATTTTTGTGCAATTACATTGGCATAGTGGTTAACATTATTAACATCTGAAAGTATTTTTCAATAGTGTTTCTTTGGATATAGTCACTCAGAAGTTTACAGTTTCGTAAAATTTCGACGCGGTTTCACGGGGTGAAGACGAAACTGAAAAAAAGTTGTTTCTTCGGTTAAACCGAACATCTCTAACATATATATATATATATATATATATATATATATATATATATATATTGATACGTACATATATACATACATCTATATACGTACATGTATGCATACATACATATATATATATATATGTACATACGTGCATATATAGTATACATATACATACATATATACATATATGCATCTACAGTGTAAACCGGATATAAGAGAGTTGTCGGGACCGGAGAAGAAGTATCTTATATCCGGGTTTCTCTTATTTCCGGGTTTGGTCTATTATATATACATTAACACAGGCTCTAATTTTGGACCGGATAAAATTTCTCTTATATCCGGGTTTATCTTATATCAGGGTCTCTTATATCCGGGTTACACTGTATATATATATATATACATATATATACACATATATTTATACAGTTATTCATATATATACACACATACATATATATACATACACTCACACAGATGTATATTCATATATATATACACACACATACATACATATATATATATATACACACAAATGGATATATATATGTACACATGTATATATACTTATATATACACACACTTATATACATATATGTACACATGAACATACATATATCTATATATACACAAACACACATATGTATATATGTACACAGACATATATACATATATGTACACATGCATATATATGCACACACATATATACATACAGACACAAATATATACATATATATGTACACACACATACATACATATATATACACACACATATATACACACACATATATTCATACATATATAGACATATATACATACACACACATATACATATAAATACATATACATGCATATATCTAGATACATATATATACATATATACGTAAACATATATAGACACATATATATATCTACATACACACATATAGATATCTATATTCATATATATATCCATACATATATGCACATATACATATACACACATATAGATACATGCATTTATACATCTATATACACACCTATATACACACATGTACATATATATATACATACATGCATGTTTATGTATATATATATATATATATATATACACACACACACACACATATGTATATATATATATACATATATATATATACACATGTATATATATATATAGATATATACATATATATATATACACATGTATATCTATATGTAAATACATATATATATACACACATGTATATATATAGATATATACATATATATATACACATGTATATATATATAGATATATATA
>OZ038497.1:61267363-61299863 GCA_964036315.1 Acanthosepion esculentum
GCAAGGTCATTTTTGTCAAATTTGCCATGATATAAACCCCACACCAGCAACACCAAATGTGACAACTTTTACTATAAAGCAGTGATTGGCGGTGAGGAATTGGAATATGTCCCTCCCCACACATATAATCCATTTAGAAAGAGGTGGTGCCAGTCACTAAAGAATATCAAATATGCAAGAACACAGTGTGTATACATAATGGTTTTAATTTTGTTTTTATTTCTGCATTTCATATTGGATGAGTTTAAAATTTAGTAATTGCAAAATGTACAATATTCTAGTGTGTGTGTGTATTATATTATATATATATATATATATATAAATATGTATATAAAAGAGAACAAGAATAAATGTTTTGCAAGATGTTTTTTTTAAATGTCCAATTTAGCATTTCATTTTTTAGACAAGTAATTGTTAATATTCTTATATTAATTTAAACTATTATTCTCAAAGACATGTTTCAATCAAATACCCTCTGGTTATCATCAGGTGCAATCGATTAACTGATGTGAGATACCTCTTGATTATTGTGATATTTTGTCCTTTTGATATCATTATACATGTGTTACTGTCAATCTAGTGGTTGTGAGTTCAATACTTGGATCTGGTAGTGAGGGACTAGTTCAGAAGGATTGTTCAATAAATGATACTACAGGGGCAAAATATCAGAATAATAAACAGTTATCCCATATCAGTCAATCAGTGGACACCTGTTGATGATGATCAGAGGGTACTTGGTCAAATGTGTCTATAATAACAATTGTATCAGGGTTTCCAATCTTTTTTTTGTCATCACCTACTTTGACATAAAAAAATTTTCCACCACCCACCTGTATAATAAATATTCAAAAGCATACCAAAATTGTTTGGTAAAATTTTGTTACTGGTTCATAAGCTCACTTTATAATGTAGTAAAAAAAAAAAAATACCAAAGGGAGGTAAAAAATAATGCTGACTTACACTGCTGTTACTACTGTATTAAAGAACAAACAAAAGCAAACTTGACCATTGAAAACTATATATATATATATATATATATATAATTTAATTTTGTGGTCAAGGTTAGTTTTATGGTTAGGGTTGCAAATGTTGACAAAAAAAAAAATAAAAATATAAATGATTCTTGTTCATAATTCATACTACTAGAATTATTATTAGTTGCTAGTAGTATGAATTATGAACAAATTGTTTTTTATTTTGTCAACATTTGCAATCCTGACCATAAAACTAACCTTGGCTACAAAATTAAATTTTTTATCTGGGAAAAAAAAACTTTTTGAATATTAATGACCCTTCTCAAAACTGCAGAAAATACCAAAATATTTGTTGTTTGTGGTGAGGAGGTGGGAATTTATGTCTTATCTAAGAATGCAACCCAGTTATTTTTCATATTTTTGTGGAGGTAGTATATATTGAAATACCTTTTTAATACTAAAAATCCTATATCACTCAACAAAATTTCTAATCGACAACCACCATTTTCTGATCATTTGCTCATCACCCACCCAAAAGTTGATATTGTCCAGGTTGGGAAACCTTGATCTTTCTCAACAAAGATGAGAACAATAATTCAAAATAATACAAGAATATTTAATGTTTAATCTTGAAAATTATTTATTATTTATAAATCTGTATATGAGTTTATAGAACATCAATGCTTATATAATGGTCATTTTAGGGTGCCTAATGTGGTGTGCTGATTAACAAGTGAACTTCCCAGACCAATCTGTCAGCAAAGTAAATGTGATTTTCACAGGTACTCCATAATTGTGGCCTTGTGTCGGGTTAAGTTGGAGTTTTTGTGTATTTTTTTTTAAATTTTAAGTTATTAAAGAAAATTTTGCACTTATAAGGACATTTGTTTTTAAGAACTTGGAAGGAAGAGTGACATGTGCAACAGTTTGTCTAATGGTGACTTGGAATTTAAGACATGAAATGGTTTCTGCAGAAAAAGAAAAAATGGTGGAAATGAATGTCTTTATTTCCTGTTGGAGTGATTTGGGGAAATTTATGAAATGTCTGAAACAGAGGTTAACTTGACTAACTTAATGGATCAAATGCTTGAGAAATTTGAATATCTGGTTTGAGACTGTTTCAAGCCTTTGTGCATGAAGTGAGGGATTAATCTATGGTTATTTAAAAAAGAAAAAAATGATCATGACATGGCAATATTTTCTTTGAAGTTTTAATTCCCCGCAAAAATCATAAAGCAGGCTATACTTTTTTTCATGGTTATAAAGTAGTTGCTGATAGTGCTGCATAGAAGCTTCTTAATTTTAAAGGGTTTGAAATCTAAATACAAGCATTTTATTAGTTGGTATATTTTGATAGTAATGTAAAGGAAAGTATTATTGTTAGCGATAACAGTTATTGCAAATATTAAAAAAAAAAGTAAAATTTATTTAAATTTAATAAACATTTTCATGTTAAACACTGGTATTGACTTCATTATTTTGTAAAAAAAAAAAAATAAAAATAAAAAAAATAGTGAAGTGGATTAAAGCATTGGTTCATAAATTTGGTGGCTTAGTAATTGTGAGTTCAATCCCTGGTCAGGCAGTATGTACTTGGACTCAGTGGAAACAGGCAAGTAATAATTGAGCAGTACTAAAAATAAGAACTAGATAATATCTCTAGACATGAGCAGTGGAACGAGAATAGTCTGCTTGCCATAGATTAAATAAAGGGTTCAGTTCAGAAATTTCCATAGGTTACCCAGATTGATATACAGCTGATAAATGCCAGAGGGCACAATCAAAATGTTGTGGTAACAATAAAGATAAGGACTATAGTCTGAATGTAAATAATGCTAACTCCTCATCCCAGAAATTTAGACAGAAAAAAAAATGAAATTTATAAAGCATAATTATGGTAGCTATGTAACATTATCTGAATATTAACCATGATGGCAAATGTATATCCCCAGTATTAAAACAATGGCATATGATAGGCAACACTTATTAACCTTGTAGATTCCCTTGTGGAATCCCTTAAGCACTCATATTGTGGTTTCTATAGCAATTAGGATTTTATGGGGTGGTGTTGCAAGCACAACTGTGCACATTCTCAACACTCTAGTAACTTTTAAAAAATTTATGCAAGTCAAGGGCAAAGTTTCAAGAAGTACAGGTGACACAAAATGACAAACCTTGATATTACTTACAATGGCAGAAGTATATTCCCAGCATTTAGATATTGGCATTTTTTTTAATCAATTCCAAGCAAAGCCACTAAGAGGCTACCAGGATTGAAAGAGAATGAAAGATTTTAGAATGAACAAGAAAACCAATCCTAAGCAAGAAATAGACCTCAATTCATGTTCAAAAGATCAGTGAGGAATGGGTACTATCATTTTTAAAAAAGAGGTTGAATTCCTGCCATCATATAAAAAACGGGGAGTATCTCATATTTTAATACTAAACTGTTGATATAAACCAGATGCAGGATTTAATAAAACAAATATAAGAACTATTGGTTACATCCAGCATGATACATGAAATTCTGATGAATAGTAGTTATTGTTGATGGTATTTGAACCTGAGGTATGTTGGTAAGATTTTGGATTCACATACTCTTTGACTTTATTTCACTTTAGTCATTTTCTCTACTAACAAACCATTACATGTGAGCTAAAGTTCCTAGCATTTCTACTGTTTTCTTTTTTAAACCCATTGTAACATTTTGTGGATGGTGGTTGTTAATTGGTTATTGGTAGAAACATTTGATTAATAGTGGATTCTATAAAGAACATTAATCAATTAAAGAGTAAAGATTGAATACAACAGAATTTTTTTTATAACCAGCATTATAACAATAAAACAATCAAAATAAATATGGGTTTGTCATATTGATATCATTTTAGTTTATGAAACTATTTAAAAGTTATAAAATCTAGAAAATTAAAATCAATGCTTTATGAAAATTTCGATGATTTAAACATTATGAACTAAAACATTATCTACAATGACAAATTAAAACATTCTTTTCCTTGTTTGTTTCCTGCAAAGACAAATGAATACAAGTTTGTCATACTGACATCATTTCAATTTATGAAACTATTTAGACATTATAACATCAGGAAAATTAAAATCATTGCTTTATAAAAGCTTGAAGGGCCTATACTAGCCTAAAAGATAATATGGCCATGAACATGACTGACAGCCAGAATAAATAAGACTAGTACAATATAGCTATTAAAGATATATAAAGAGATTAAATACCACCAAGCATTTCTGGACAATTGAACTTAAAATAAATAAATGCATCAAGAATATCATAGTGCCTGAGGCCTGCAGATTGACCAAAATGCTCAAATGCTAATTTTATATATATATATATATATATATATATATATATATATATATATATATATATACTACATAAAATAGAAATCCAAATTTACCTCATCAGAATAGCAATTTCAACCAACAAATTCTATGTTGGCATTTTCTACTAAAAAGTGTGAATGTATAAAAGAGGAATTTAAAATTTAAACAAAAGAAGAGAAAAAGGAAAAAAGAAAAAGAAATATCTATTTAAGTCAGACATTTCTCTCTCCCCCTCCCAATTATACTGGGGTTAATTTATATCTATATTTTCATCATCTTTATTCTGCTTCATTTCTTTTCTTCTTTCTCTCCCTTTATTCCTTTTTCTCTTCCTTTTATTTTTAAATATTTAAATTTAAAGTTTCTATTTTATACCTTCACACTTCTGAGTTGAAAATGCCAAAATAGGACTTGTTGCTTGAAATAGCTATTCTGATGAGGTAAATTTGGATTTCTATTCTATGTAATTTATATGCTCTATTATAATAAATACATTGAGAAGCTCTTTTTGTGGATCAGTTTTAATATTTTATATTATTAGGATTCACTTGGATTATATACCAATAGATTATTACTTTATATATATATATATATATATATATATATATATATATATATATATATATGCTATAATTTTTGAATAAATAATTATATATATACATATATATATTTGTGTATTTAGGCAGCAATCGTTCTTTCATTGAATATGACAGACAAGGTGTTTTGACAAGCACCTTGTCTGTCGTATTCAATGAAATGTGCACATATATATATGTGTGTGTGTGTGTATATATATATTGATATAATAGGAAAGAACAGATTAATGATCCAAAGTTCTTTAGCATTTATGTTTTTAATTTATTTATTTTTAAAAAACAGTGCTTGATACAGAAATAGAGCTTAAAATTATTAATTTTTAAAAATATGATTCCATCGTGACACAGAAATTACCGTTTCCAAACTTGACTCAAGCATTAAAGTTTAATTTCAATATTAAACTTTAAATCAAGCGATATTTTAGAATACCTAACTGAAAAAATGCTTTACTCATTTATAGGTTGGAAATGGAGGTGTAATCTGTTTTTTTTTTCTTTCATTATCAAGAGGTTACTACTGCAATGAACGTATGACTGTTTATTATATGTCAAATTTTGGGAGCCGTGTAAGATTTGGTTAGGGGGATTTTTGTATGTATATATATATATATATATATATATATATATATATATAAAAGAGAGAGAGAGAGATTACAGGTTATTTAAAGCCAGAAAATATTTTTAGATTCACCTCAAGCAATGCAACGATGCCACCAAGATGCAAGGGGATGCTGAAAGTGAAAGAGAAGAAAAAGACTTTAGATGAAACTGGAAACAAGGGATAAATCCCTACTCCTGTTCAAAAACCAAGGAGGTGGAACCGGACAATAGGTGAACCCATCTACTCCTATTGAATATAATAATGATTTAGTGATACAAGTCTAACTCATAGCCGGGTAAGAAGAAGTGGTTCATACTTTTCCCAAAGGTATTTGCATGTCAGAGGATATAACAAATCCAACTGGAATTGGAACTCACCTGTCCGATTAACAATTTCAAGCCATTATTTGTTACATCACCCAACACCCAAGCTTACAGCATCTGGTATTCCCAAGCAGTGACCCATCAAGATACTGACCAGGCTTACATAGTTCATTTGCTTAGTTACAATAGTAAGCCATTGTGTAATATCCTTACATTGATGAACTCATGAAAATTATGGCAAAATTATCCCAATGACAAACCAAAGCACTATGAAAAGAAAAGTGGGTGATGTCAGTTCTCCTAAGCCACTTAGCATTGTGGCCAAGTTTCAGTAGCCATTGTGTATCAAACTAATCACATCAAGTGTCCCATTAATTTTACCTTGTGACAAAATTGGCTAAAAATGGGATGGGGGAGGAAACTCACTCTATATTCAATAAAATGGCCAAATCAGAAATAGTCCACAAGGAATTTAAGTCCGAAGATGAAACAAATGGCACATACAAATGTCTGGATATTTCTTAAGCCCTTTGGTTCTTAGAATGAGATTTTGTTAATTTCTTTCATTTAGCAATTCTTCCACCATTCTACTTAACATATTTGACTGAAATACTTTGCATTTGGGAAAGTTCTTGGCTGTAAAAAAGAACAAATCTCTCCTTACATCATCTTGTAATCCCTACAAAATAAAAGCTAAGATATATAACATTCTCCTTGTCCTGTTTTTAATTAAGTGGAAACATTTCAGAACCTGACTAACAATTGCCTAAGGATACAAAAACCCTTATGGACACAACTATTCTGACCTTAACAGTCCCGTTAATATGATGGCTTCCAAGCCTCATATCCCTTGTTGTCCTAGCATTATCTTAAATTCTGTTATAGTGAAATAAGGAAAACAAGGAGTGCAAAGGAAGCTGATAAAAAAAAAGAGAAAAGAAGTAAATCCATTTTGTGCTGAATGTGAAGGTAATCCTTTCCTTTGCCTTGAGTGTTTCAGTAAGAGACATATAAAATAAGAATCAATTTAACTTTTCCGAGTGGTGTAGGGATATGTGCTTTTAAATTTTTCTTTCATAGCTTTTCAAGAAATCAGACATCAGGAATATGTTTTTATTTTTATTTATTAGGAATGTTTTCTATTAGATTAGAATTCTTGTCTTTATTTTACTGGTTGTAGGGATTTTGGTTTCCTAAGTAAATAAAGTATACTTTTTTTCTTAATTTCATGTTTTGCCAATTAAATTTTCTGTTTGTTCAATCTTTCAGTCTACCTGAATTCACAGTGTATATAAAAAAAAAAAAAAAAAAAGAGTCATGACAATGCATATTCTGCTATAGGAGCAAAGAGTGTTCTATAAGACCAGAGTTGTCAGAATGGACTTCTTGAAAGCATACAGCTATTAAACATTATATTTTACTTCTTGTCACTATTTGGGAAAAGAGAGTCAAATTAAAATTTAATAACGGTGGGCTTTCAAACAGAGCAGAGTCTGACAAAACTTAGTGTGAATTGGAAACCATTTGGTGGCTCAGACTCCATCCATATGTATATTTACTTAGCTGAGTTGGGCAAGATCAGACCTGGAAAACAAGCCAGAAGTGTGGGAAAAGAGACTGTTAGCATAGAACTTATAGTTACATTAAGTGAGAATTTCAAGTGCAAAATGGCAAGACCTAGCTGCCAATCTAGTTCTGTGCTGAAATTCATAAAGCCGCAATACCAAAGAAGTTCATCAAAACAATTACCATGGAAATATTTACAAAAAAGGCCCATTGAAGTTATGTTATGGCAGTGGGTAAGTGACTGAAGCTTGAGATTAAATTAAATTAGTTGGCTGAAAATGGGTAACGAAGGAAGAAATGAGAATAAAAACAAAGCAGACCAGATTGCAGATTGTTCAGCCCATTGTCACATCAGAAACAAAATCTAATTTTCTGAAATTATCTCAACTTTCATACATTTTACGCAAATATCATTCCAACTTTATTTTTTCTTGTCAGAATCGATCTTGCATATTTATAAATATACCATTTGTCTATGCAGTGAATATTGCTGCCATATCTGGTCTGGTACTCCTGCTATATATCTTGAAATTCTTGTCAAAATCCAAGGGGTTTGTAATGTAATCAATCCTGAGCTGGTATTTGAACTTCAGTCACTTTCCCCACAGCCATGATGCAGCTGCCCTGTCTTTTCTATATTTTCATGGCAATTGTTTTGACGAGCTTTCTTCCATGGCACCTTGACTGCATGAATTTAAGTGCAGTACTAGATTGGCAATTAGGTCTCACTGTTGAACTAACAAGATTTAACTATTCTAATAGTTTTCCTCATAATTCTCACCTGCAGAACTCTTTTTTTTTGTTCTTTGCTTCTCTATCATCTACAATCTTCAGAAATTTAAATGCAACAACTTTTTTCCTTAAGAACAAGCTTTCAATCCCCCACCTCCTATCTTCTTGAATGACTTTCTTTTACTGTCCTTTCCTCTTATTAAAGTTTTCTCATTTGCTTTCACCCCCTATAATCTCTTGCGTCTTAGTGTCATTATTACTCTTGCTTGGGGTGAAATGTGGGAAGATACCAATATAGCTTGGATATAGTAAAATATAAGTGGTAACAAGAAGTTAAACAAAGCTAGCATTGATTATCAAGTCAGATCAACTACCACATCTTTGCCATTATCATCCCTCAGCCTTCACTATGTTGAACCAGGCAACTACAGCTATTTATTAAGAAATAAAAATCAATTTCTAATAAACCCTTTATTTAATCTACAAAAGGTAGTCAAGATATCCATAGACGTGGACAGCAGACCACCACCCTGACTCTATAAATTAAGGGTTTTGGACATTAGTTTAACTGTAAATAATGGTAACTACCTCTCCAAGAAATTCAGACAGTAACACTACCAGTAATAAATATCAGTCATGAAAATAACAGCAATATTATTAGCTGATTGTCTTGTAAGACAATACATGTATCCAACGAGGACTTAGTTTGATACAGAACAGTATAGATTGTCACTAAACAAGTCAACTTTAGAGAGGCATATTGAAATCTGCAATATGTATAAAGGAGTACTGAAAAGTGCTTGGATGAACCAAGGTTACAATTTCTCTTTCTGCACAGATAAAACATTGCAAGCCTTTTGTTACTCTATTTCCATAGAAAATGTTTCAAGGGGGCTACATTCCTTAGTTCCTCTAGTTCTAGACCTTTACAGCTAAGACATGCCATGTACACTGGGGCGAACAATCCTCATTCCCTTTGTATCCCATTGTTAAAAAGGAAGTCCTTATTTACATTATTCGGACTATTGTCCTCATCTTTGTCGCCATATTTATTACAATGTTTCAGACGTTGTACACTCCAGCCTTCTTCAGGTGGTTGGAATGTCGAACTGAACCCTTTGTTTCGCTCACTGGGGTAGACTATTCTAGTTCCACATGTCACGTTTAATGGATGTCAGTTATCTCCTGTTAATATTTCCCTCTGAAAGTTCTTCACTGCCTTAACTGGGTATTGAACTCACACTCTTTGGGTCCTGTCACTGGATCTAACCAATGCCTTTATCCACTGTGCCATGTGTCCTTGAGGAAATAAAGGGTTCAGTTCCACATTCCAACCACCTATGGCGACAAAATTGAGGACAATAGTCCGAATAATGTAAATAATATACATAATACCTCATCTCAGAAATATAGACAGATATTAAAAGTCCTATTTGGACAACTTTGCTTCTGTTATTACTACAATCTTGACCTCTTCAAGTATAGGGTCATTTGTTATCTATCCTACATATCCTCATATTGTGCACTTCTTACATTCAGAAAATAACCATATTCAGTAACCCTCTACCTTGAGAGGCCTTGCATTAAATAAACTGACAAAATCTTGGGAGGTAGAAGATAAACATTACCTAAACATTTTTTTTTTGTTTGATGTAAACTCTTCAGTTCAAAATTAATTTTTACTGTTTTAAATGACACTAATTATTTTGAAGGTATCTTATTTCTTCATCTGAGAATATGATACCCGAGAAAAAAAAAAGCTTGAAAATTTACCTTACAGTCTACAGGTAAAAGGTTTATTTCGCAGGACTTATGTAATTTATTTTTGTCCAAATATGAAAACTGAGTTGCATTCTTGAACCCTGCCAAGAGAAAATGGCCCATAAGGAAAATATTTTTTTTTGATTAGAATTCTTCGAGCCTTCCTCCAAAGAGTTATGTTTATCTTGGTTTTATTTACAAATGCCATATTTTAAACTGGGCCAACATCAATAACTTCACAATTGAAGTTATCTCACCAACCAAAAAGGGATTTTCCTAATATTTAAAAAAATAAAATTTACAGCCAGAATTTAAATTCAGTTTTTCTTCCCTTAGATTGGCTGTCATCCATAACTAGATAGTTCAATTTATCCTAACATTTTTTTTTTGTTATTGTAATGAAATAACAAAAAAGTCTTAAAAATTACTGCTAATTCAAAACTATCATGCAACATAACATGAAAAATGAGCAAATGTTAAGGAATCTTTTTGGAGGAGTGAAGATGTCTATTTATATTAGAAAGGAACCAAGAATCACTATATAAAAATCTCTAAATATTTAAGATTCAATCTATTAAGAAAATGCAAAATAAAAATATCAATTGTGGATTCTAAGAGAACTTTTAGAAATTAAAGCACAAATGTAGCTCATAATATTAAAAAGGTACACCCAAGAACCTATATCAGTAGCAAAAGTTTTTCTTAAACACCCATCATATAAAGTAGACCTTATGTTGAAAGAGGTAGGAGCATAATAGCCACTATATATATATATGTGTGTGTGTGTGTGTGTGTGTGTGAGACACATTTCATTCCCTAGAACTTCACTGGAGTAAATTTGTTATGTTGGTGTGACTATGCATGTGCATGAACGAGGATGCTGGGAATGATATATTTTTTTTATCTTGCTGATTTCATTTAGATTCTTTTTATTTCCATCAGTTTTGTTATTAGATATCTCACACTGTAATAATATATCTGCCAGGTATGGTGAGATGTTGTAATGTAAACATACAACACCATAGCCGGTTATTCAAGACTTCCAACACTCTGGCTGATTGCTGAAGTGACCGCTTCAATCCCGAGCTAATCCCACATTGTAATTTTTGATCATAAGGCAGCTAAAATTGAATTGTCGCAGGCATCTTCATGTTGGGCTGGTCCAAGAAGGGTGATGACATACAGGAAAAAAAAAACAAAAAAAAAAAAACTCAAATTGAACAAAAAGTAAATACTGTTTATATCAGTCTTTTGTACAATAATTAGATATATCAGAGTTCACATGCAATAACTGTCAGTCTGACCTGCATCTAAATCAGAAGTGATACTATAGTTGTTGACTTGGCAAAGTTTAGCTGGCTTCTTTGGTAAAGTTTGGCACAAGGCTGAAGTTGGAGGTTTTCATTGGCAGATTATCATGTGGGCCTCTGTTTGTCTGACAAATTTACTTTGTGCATTCATATTTATTGATTCACTCAAACTGGCATGAGGCATGATGCATAGGGGTATTTCACTAAGTCCCCTTTGTTGTCAACTTACTTCATAAATCTGGAGAATTCCCTTCTTCCACTCTCATTAAATCCCAGCAAGCAGAGGGTGGCTTACCTACCCACTCCTGGTATTTCAACTCAACTTTCGACTAGGAGAATCAACTCCAAATTCATTGTTTATGAAAAATGAAATTTCTGCTTTACAGCTTACATTTGCAGCTGTGTGCCAATCAGCATTGCCCCCTAAGTCTGAGTCACTTTTCCATTGTTCAATCTGCTCAACATACAATTCAAGTTGTTTGTATGTGAATTAAATCCTCAATTCTTCTCACAGGTTTTGGTATTAATCCTCGTTTAAACGTCTCTCAGCACAACACTTTCTATTGATAAAAAAAAACTTTCTAAGGTTTTATTTTACTGCCGTAACAACAAATGGTATCACAGTAAGAGCCAGGACGCAAATTTGCTGTGGGTGATCTTGGGATTAAAATTTAAAATTCCATGTCACACCAACATAACAAATTTGTCCTGATGAAACCCTAAAGGATGAAATGTGCCGCAAGAAAGTTTTCTCACCATGTCATTTTTCTCCAATATTGTTAATATACATATATCTCTATTAACCATTTGCTGAAATTCTGAGCAAATTTTCTTCAAAGTAGAAAAGCCACAGACTGATATAAAATGTAACCAATATATATATAATTGATAATCTAGCCATGTATATTAATAAATATATACTTTGAAATGTATAGTATGATTGCATTCTTTTTGTGCATGTATACAATAAGTAAAATCAAGTGGCCAGTCATGAAATGTGTAAGAAAAAAAAAAAAGAAAAAAAAGAGGACCAACAACCCTGCAAGCTGACATGAAATCATCAAATGTATTTTGATCTGAAATTTTAATGGTATAAATGCTTGATTTATGTGATTAAATGCATTGACAAATAACTTGTTTAAAATGTACATATGTCTAGTGTCTGTGCCAACATTTCAAGTGTGTGTGTGTGTGTGTATATATATATATATATATATATATATATAAAAATCATTTATTATAGTGAATACGTTGTATTTGAAATAAACACCCCATTTTTATTTATTTATGAAACTGTATTATGTATACGACTACACACAAATCTTAACCAGAAATGCCAATCCATGGAGAAATAACCCTATCAGCTGACAAAATTAATTTTTTTTGAAGGGCTTCTTAGTTGGGCAAAGAAGCTTTCAGCAACCTCAGTTTTTTCGTGTGTGTATATAGATAAATTTTATAAACTGGAAAAGATAGCCTCCCACCAAAAAAAACAACTCAGAAGCAAATGATTCTAAAAAGAACCAAGAAAAGCAGGAGTGATTGACACACAAAACACATCCACACAGAAATTGCATGAAAAACAAAATGTAAGTTTAGACATAGAATTCAAGGACAAATGTTTAGTAATTATTTATTATTTATTTAGATATATAGTCACGTTTTTTTGTTCTCAAAAGAGAATTGTCACAAAATAACTTTTGTATTTTTTTTTAAAATCTTTTAGTTTAACATTTGTGTTACATGAAACATCACATTTGTTTTTTTTTTTTTGCTGTTTATTTTTTGTACTTGTGTGAAATAATGGGATATAAAGGAGTGGGCAGGAGATTTGAGAGAGAGAGAGAGAGAAAAAAAAAAAAGAAAAGAAAAAAAAGGGTACCATGAGCAAAGCTTGAGTGTTGTTGACCCAATGTAGACTGTAGTGTAAATGAGCAGACAGGCAACAACACAAGACATTGGTAATGGGTAAGGGGAGTGGGATAGGTCAGACCTGCAGGAGGACCAGTGCCACATTGGTTGATGTGCAGCTTCCATCACAAGATGGTACTGACAGCAGACACATGCAAATTTGTTCATTTTTCTGAGGCATTTAAAATGGGCTGAATCAAGAACAGGGTTGGGGAGCAGAATATTGTTCTTGTTATAAAAACTTTTCCAGATTTGTTCTTTTCTTTTCCCCTTTATCAAAAGCCAATCAATATGTGCCAGCCATAAGTGGATTCTGTTATAACAAGAGATAGAGGTGTGTGTATATGTGTGTGTGTGTGTGCGCATATGCAGGTATGTATGGATGTATTTATCTCCAATTAAAATATCTCTCTCATTCATAGCTATGTTGAGCAGGTACAGTAAGGGAAGAACACTGGAATGAAAAGGGGAAAGTGTAAATAAATAAGGGGAAAAACATAAAAATAAAAACTTTTTACTTTGTGTTTGCAGCAAACAAATAAAGATGGAGCTTTTATAAAGGCATGAACCCTACACTGAATCATTCATGAAGGATGGCAGCAGACAGTAAAGTATTGCATGAGCCAAGAAAAAAAAAAAAAAAAAATTATGAAGAAGATGGGGAGGGGAAATGCACAAATTGAGCCACATTACACATCCTGTGTGAATAAAAAGTGGGTGGGATCATCACAAATGTGTTCAATACCCACTGCTGAAAGTTTAGGGTGTAGGTGAGGCCTGGGCTATTAAACAAAACCTAAGCAAAAAAAAAAAAAAAAAAAAAAAAAAAAAAAAAAAAAAAAGAGAATTTGAAAGAAAATAAAATAAAAAATGTTATAAAAGGAAAAAAAATTCCCTATCATTCAGCACAACTACTGAAATCCCTGATTTTGTGCTGAAATGTGGGATCACATCTTTTGGTTCAAAATTTTCTCCTTGATTATTTACAAAGAAATATATCAATGTGTCACAAGATGATAGATATATCACCATTTTTGTGTCTGTATGTATATAAAATACATATTTTAACACAGGTAATAACAGGTTGCAGACAACACTTATTAAAGTGTTCCAGTGCTTTAAATGATTGGAAGAGGTTGAAATGAAGCAGTTTGAGTGTCTAGTGAGAAGACTCACTGGATTTCAGTTAATACTACTTAAGGATGGATTTGTTTTTAGTAGTATTAACTTTTGAATGTTATATTTTCATATAGGAAAAAAAAATGATACTGATTTGTCACTAAGTGACAAGTTATCTTTCTGATCAGTGTAGTCTTAATTAAAGCCTATAATGAGAGCCCCAAATTCAATTTGTTTTATGGAGAGAGAGAGAGAAAGAAATGAATTAGCACAAGGGAAAAATAATTTCCTATTTAAGAAAAAATTTGTGATTTAATTCACAATTTTGGTGACAGTCCATTCCAATAGCAACTCAGAGGCAAAACAATATTAAATTGCCGTATTCATTCATTTACATTAGTGCAGAACTATCTGAAAGAATTAGAACATTACTTAACTATCAACCCAAACCCTAGAGAAATTAAAACAAAATATTGATCAGCTTTTGTTTTTATCACTTAAATGATTCAATCTTAAGTTAAAATATGAATAATAACAACAAAATTAAATCATGAACCCAATTTTGGCTCCATATTTTTTCTTGAGTAGCAAAATTTTTTAATGCAACATATTGAAAATTATTCAGTCATAAAAAAAAAAAAAAAAAAAAAAAAATCAATAATAATAATAATAATGATAATAAAATTAAAAAAATAAGAGAGAAATGAGAATTATGGTCAAAGAATAACTCTGAAACCTTAGCAGAATCCAAACATTTAAACTACTCATCACACAAACATTTGTACACAGTATTACCATTGCAGCGTGGATAATCAAATTGCAAAATCCACCCAAAACAATATACCATCAACCATAATGTGAATTTTTCTCTCCATTTTGTTTTATATATATATATATATATATATATATAAAAATTCTGATTTTTTTCATATATATTATTGAAACACAAATGAGAATGTTTCATATTTTTTTAAGTTTTTTTTTTCTTCTTTTCTTCCAAGTGAGATGCAGATATTAACTTAAAACATTTCTTTGGTGATCTTAAAATCTTGTAAAATTTTCTGGTGTATACATTAATTTTTTTTTTTTTAAATTTTATGATATTTTTTTCAAATTTTTAGAATTTTTTTTTTTCAGAAATAAGTACTAAAAGTTTTTAAGGTTGTATTAAAAAAATTTTAAAATTAAAAGAATTTTCTTTCAAATTCTTTGCAAAAGACATCTTAAATAATTAGCCAGATGTCTCCATGGTCCTTGTTTATTTTAAAAATTTTTTTGTTATTATCATCATCATTATTATTATTAATAATATTAATATTATATATATGTATATGAAGGGGGGAAAAATTATCAAGTCCCTGTTCTGGTCACACACATTTTATAAAGTGGAGAGAGAGAGAGAGATAGAGGGAGAGAAAAAAAGAAGATGGAAGATGGCAGACTGAAAAAAAAAAAAAAGAAAAGAAAAGAAAAGAAAAGAAAAGAAAAGAAAAGAAAAGAAAATGATGGTTGGGGGGGGGGGGGGCTAAACATAATAATAATAAAAAAATTATGAATAAATAAACCAGAAATAAGTTGCAAAATAAAGGGACTGAAAAAAAAAAAAAAAAAATTCCTTATTTATTGATTTAAACTGTCTAGGAGTAGAGAGGAAAGGAAAATAAAAAAGTATAACCTTGCTGCACAAGATGAAGACAAGTGTGTGGGGAGGAGGAAAAATAGAAAAAGAAAAAAAGCTACTACATTAAAAAGAAAGCATAAATGGCAGGGAAAGAATTGAAAGATTCAAATCAAGATTGTTTGGCACCATGTGACTTAAAATGCTCATCCAATGCAGCAGGGTCTGCATACATGGTGCCACAACACTCATATTTCACAGCTTTGACAGGGTGATGTGTTTTGAGATGTTTGTTGAGATTGCTGCTACTAGTAAAAGTCTTGAAACAATAATCACATTTATGTGGTTTCTCTCCTGTGTGAATTCTGCGGTGCATTTTGACACTGTAGTTGCATGTGAAGATCTTGTCACACAGGTCACAAGGGAAGGCCCGCTCGCGGGTGTGCAACCGCATGTGCCGTGTACGGTTATAGGGATTAGTGAAAGTTTTCTCACAATGGGAGCACTTGAGGATACCTTCCCCTGTGTGTATGCGTCTATGTTTGGAGAAAGCCGACTGGTCACTGAATGCCTTGCCACAATACTCACAAGTGTGTGGCTTTTCCCCAGTGTGTGTGCGCATATGTCGTGCCAGGTCACATTTCTGCATGAATGCCTTGGTGCAAAGCGTACACTTGAACAGTTTCTCACCAACATGGAAGAGCATATGCTTGTCGGCATTTGCCTTGTGCGTGAAAGTCTTGTTGCAATAATTGCATGAAAATGGTTTCTCGTCAAGATGAATGCGTAAGTGCTTTGCAAGTTGGTCAGAGCTAGCACCAAACGATTTTCCACACATTTCACACTGGTAGGGCCTCTCCCCAGAGTGCACCCTGTAATGCTTCTTTAGGTCACCCTTGCGTGTGTAATTCTTTTCACAGTATCGACACTGGTAGGGCCTTTTGCTATCATGCGTGACCCGATGTGTCTCCAGTTCGGAAACCAAAGAAAATTGTTCTTGGCAATAGTCACAGCTGAAGAATGTCAGGCCACTGTGGTGTGTCAAAATGTGTTGGTTGTAGTCCGACTCAAATGTAAATGTTTTTGTGCACTGTTTGCATTTGTAACACTTACGACGTTTGTGTGCACTCAAATGGGACTGAAGATTACTTTCATACTTGAAAGTCTTTGTGCAGATGGTACATTTAAGGATATCCGAGGCAGTGGGAGTAGCAGCTCCAGCCATGCCATTTGTTCCTTCTGCAGCTGGTGAGCCACTCAGAGCTGTACCCCCATTGGCTACAGTTGTTGCTGAAGTGTCCAAGTTATTACCATTTGATAAAGGCAAAGAAGAACTCAAATTGGTCTCCCTGCCTTCTCTTGCGTTGTTTCCGTTATATTCATTCTCAAGTTCAATAACAGATTCATAAAATTCCATTTCCAGATCATTCTCTGCTTGATTCGGTATTTGTTCATTGTGAATTTTCTGACCACCATTTTCCACACCCCGAATGCCATTCTCCGCACCAAGGTTAGGGACATTCACAACAACAGCTTTGTGGTTACTTCCAGCTGCATGGTGGACACCAGTAGAGGCAATGATACCATTCGGATTCACCACATTACTACTGCCTGGCCGGTCAACCACAGCTGAAGTAACCACAACTTTTGTGACGCTGCTACCACTGGGACAAGCCACATGTTGGCTTAGATTGACCACATTCTCAGAATTACGACCAGCTGCTCCACTAGCCATGCTGGCTTCATTCATACTGGACATGCATTCATTGTTACCCGTTTTTAAATAGTTGTCCAGGTTTTCATTGTAGCAACTCAGATTGAGTACACTTGCAAACCGACCACTTGTGCTCGGGCCAACCATACTGTTTAAATTCATACTAACACCAGAACTCAATGAGCTACTGCCACTTGGGTCAATAGCATTACTACAACTGCTACCACTGTTATTGTCTGTTGGAATGGTAGGGACTATATTGCTCATTTTCTTCTTTTTGCCTGCATCATCATTTCCTGTAATAAGGATGTCAGAGACGCCCAGGAATTCCTCTATATTGATGACTTTCTCTGGATACATAGCCATTTGGAAGAAGTTGTACGAGCTTTCTGAGGTGATTGGACTTGGACAGACTTTGAGGTTGTAAGTGTTGTTGCTACTGCTTGGTTTAGCCAAAGGTCGTTCATCCGAGTGAAAGTTGTGTCCCCGGCTAGTATCAACTTCCACCACTTTCATGCTCTCTGCATTATCCCCTTTCACCATTGAACTCAAACCAGTCTGCTCTGGCGGACCGAGCTTCCGCAAGTCAGAACTGCTTCCAAGAATTTCTGGAGCATTACAGTCTTCTTGTCTATCAAGGTACCGACTACAACCTGGCCTGTCTTGTTTATCAGCAGACATTTGCCAGTTGCAGGGAATACTGATATGTTTGGCACCAATGTTCAGATTTTCTATGCTGTTGCTTTTGCATGAGCTGGGGTTACCCAAATCGTGTAAATATTTTACTACAGAGGTACTGCCACCTGTACCCATCACAGGGGGCTTCATCTTCA
The DNA here is from genome assembly GCA_964036315.1 of Acanthosepion esculentum. NCBI lineage: Eukaryota > Metazoa > Mollusca > Cephalopoda > Sepiida > Sepiidae > Acanthosepion > Acanthosepion esculentum. Next base: position 61,285,776 of record OZ038497.1, read on the forward strand.
TGGGCTTATAGCAGTTGCTGCGGGATATAGCCCACTTAGAAACTTGTTCTTCACAAACAGACTGGCCATTATTGTTTTCCTCTATACATACCTTATCAATGGTGTCAAAACCAAAGCCTTCCAGGTTTTCCACACTGTTGGGATTTTTCAGAATTCCTATATTAACTGGATTTTCCATGATCCCTATATTAATCAAGTTATCCTCTCCTTGTGTAAGAACACCAACATCAACAGGATTCTGGACAATTCCTACATCAATGGGCCGATTGGATAACCTCTTTTTGAATGGAATATCAGCAAGACCCTGTCTGTGACAGCTATCATGGTTTTCACTCATTCTTTTTCTATTTTCCATTGTGGCAAGATTTTCACTATTGTAGTCACTATGGCAGTTTTTACTGGTCCCTGCACTGGTTGATTGAGACTCACACGAATCTAAGTGTAACGACGACAAAAGGGAAGATTTTCGTTTAGAATGATCAATACCTTCAAGTTTCTCATAAAATGTGTGATGATTTTTTGCCAGGCTGCTGTCTTTTCTGTGATTGTCCTTACTGCTAGAGGCATGATGGGTAATATCTAAAATGTTTTGACTGAACCCTGGTCTCACTATAGGCCCAGAGAAACAGTCATACAAGTAAGAGGTAGCCTGTTCACGATGTAGTACAATTCCAGGAGAACTAGAGTGGTGTGAAGATGCTGATGGGTCTGGATTAACAGTGACAGCAAGAGGATCACTCAATCGTAACTGTGAAGGGAGACAACTGCTGCTGCTTGCATTCCTGCCCAAAGGAAGTTGTGACTTGCTACAACTGGCTTCACCATCAACATCTTTCATCAATTCATGCTGCTTGTCCTCCTCAATGGGACGGGGATTGGCCATCATGTGTCAAGGTTCAGAACACTAGCAATGAGAAGAAAAGGGAAGAGGATTCTTGAAAAGTTGGAGCAAGACGATGAAAGACAAGAAAAATTCTATGATGACTGCCTTCGAAAAGCAACTTCCCAATTATGGATGACTATATAAAAAGGCATGAGTGAATGAGTTGTTTTGTTTGTTAGGCAGGAATGGACTGATTGCTTTTGTAGAACCAGAGCAACAGCAATGCTGGGAGAACTAATGAAGCACAGGTGAGGCTTTCAATACTGTTGGCTACTAAATAGGACTATATCCAGAAGAGGTGCCTGAACCATTGTTCAAGGGTTTGTTTAAGTGTGTCAAGGTGTGTGTGGTCAACAATCCAAGTGCTGAACGTTTTCTTGGGTGAAGCTTCTCTTCAGAAAGTCAGTGGAAGGAAGCATGAGGTAGGAGCTAAAGCCAGCACAGCAAGAATCTGAAAATTAAAATGAAAATAGATTAGGTATTTGGTTGTTATACATTTAGACAAGTTATGTTTGATTTCAGAGGCCTGCTCAGGCACATTTGTGCTTGTTCAATACCCTCAGAACCCACCTGTAGATTATACTGCAACTATAATGAGCAGACCTTAGTTACAGTTACTGGAAGAGAATCTGGCATGATCAACAGTCTGAACAAGGCCAATATGCTCAAACCATATATGACAGGATAGGATAAGGAACAAATAGGAAATATTCCTTAACCTATTATTTTGCCCGATTTTCATCCATATTTGAACTCAATTCATATTAGATTGGATTTGGCAAAAAACAGCCAGGTATTTCTGGAAGAATGTTTTAAGGCAGTCTTTATAATTAAAGTGCTCAATGTCAAAAGATAAAGCATTAATAGCAAATGAACATTTCATTTTATCAATTACTATTAATGCCCTCTTTATATTGAGCACTTTAATTACAACGACTGCCTTTAAAGTTATCTTTCAACAGGTTTTTTGTGACCCCCCCCCCCACAAAAAAAAAAAAACTATTGAATATCCTAAATAAATTATCTCCATAAATAGTAAAAAAAGCATTAAGTCAAGACAATACAGAGTCAAATTAATGAGAATTTAAATATAATGCTTATTAGAAGGTAACTGCCTTCAAATGTTTATATCTATGAAGAGCTCAGGTCATAAAGAGGATTAAGAACCCCCATGATTATAATGCATAACATAAATAAGACTACCTGCATTTGACATGAAAAGATGTTAAGAGAAAATTTAAAGTAACATGGTTACATTTAATGAATTTAAAAAGAATATTTAGAAGTCAAGAAAATAATGACAAGTGTAATGTACACAGTTAAGTGATAAACCACAAATGCAAATGAACAATTATATTTTTAACTTAATATTCTATGTGTGTATACAAAACAAACTATATTTTCTGTACAAAAAAGTCATTTTTTTTATTAAGACAAAGAGCCATTATAGTCCTTTCTAAAAAAAAAAAAAAAAAAAAAAAAAAAAATCAGGTCATTAAAATCATTCAAATATGATTGGTTAAACTCAAAGTCATGTAGCATTAGTTACTTATACTAAAGCATACAAAAATAAGTTAGCAATGAATATATAATAAACAGGATTGATTTTTATTGCATTAAATGAAAGATCACAAATGGTTTTATTGTTACTTTAATTCCTTGAAAGGGTCCCTGTAGAGTGTTACTAAAATTTTTATTAGCATTAGATATTCAACAATAAGCAAAGTTTTAAAAGAATGTTTTAAATATTTTTCCTTTTTTTGTACCAGAGAAACAATATCCCAAGTACCTTAGACAGATGAAGATACATTATTACTACTACTGAAAGACAATTTAGTGTATCAAGTTGTATGAAAACTAGTTACAACATGCTTGGAAATAAATCTGAAATATATTTTGCAAGTAGCCATTACTATTAATTTTAAGTAAAATATACTTTCATCTTAATTTTAATTGATTTTTTTTTTATATTGCAATTGTACTCAGTTTGTCGAGAGCTACAGCAACAAATAGTGCAGTTCGGAAATAGAAGCTTTGTGAATATTCAGCTGCAACAAATCAAAAGTTTTGCTGAAGATCAAACCTAACAAGATGACAGCTTGAGTAAAGGTACAATAAAAACCAACTCAAATTAAAAGTAAATAATATAAATAATGGTTGACAAGGCTTCATTTAATAAAATAATACATTGAATAGGTTTGCAGGCTCATGACAGCAAGCAGTTTTGCACATGAGAAGCAATAGCCAAATTAAATTGCTACTTGAGAAAAAAAATTTAAAAATAGTCCTCAAGATTGCCATTCTTATCAATATTAGTAAACCTTAAAACTGATTTAAAACAGTTACCAAGGTAAAGGTTCTATATTAAGTGTAATGATTCAATCTGAACATAAAATATATTTTCAATATTCATCACAGGTGTACATAGGCTGATGCAACCTCTTATACAAACATGTATGCAGAATTAATTAATACTTTTGTGTGAGAGATAAGAAGTAATATCAGACAATATGGTACAGTTTAAACATATATACTCACACAGGAAAAGAGATAAATAATCCCTTTTGAAGGGCATCAGAATTTCTTTTTCATGATCAAGTGTGGTGCAATTGAGGTTGTGTCTGCAATAAAAAGTGAATGAATTATGAACTAATTTTTACAACAAGCACTGAATATTAAAAATAAATATTTTAAAAATGTATTTATATAATTTATCTCAAAACCATTGTTTTTACCTGTCTGCTTTGTTCTAAGACATTTTTCTTTTTCTTTAAAAGAAAAGATTAATAAAGCATTAAGTTTGACAAACAATATTAAAAGTTTAAACCAAGGAGAAAAAAAAAAAAGAAAAAAAAAAGGGAGATCAATACCTAGAGTGATAGTTAAACAAGTAACTGAGACAGGCTTATTATGTTGTAGGCAATAAAAACTGAGCTTCTATCTGTTTCTCCAAAATTCAACTTGAAAAGAAAAAGCTTTCTATTTTTTATACAACTTAGCACTTGTAAAATTGATTACAAATACTTAGAGATAAAAACTATACATTTTAACTTCAAGAAAATTTCAAACCAAAACGCAACATTTTAGCAAATTGGAAAAAAAAAAAAAAAAACTACATATGATTGAAACAGACACATGCTAATCAATCTCTCTGCTTCCAACCTTACACATTCTTCAGATTATATTTTGTAACAGATTATTTGGATTGAGAATATGTCCAAGAAAATATAATTCAGAAAAAACAAAAAATAAAAATTAGATGCAGTTCAAAAGTAAGTAAGTTGGTCAAGGCCAATTTAGGTAACTAACTAGAAAATAAAAAAATAAAACTTAATTTCTCTTCAAGTACGATAGGTTAATGTCCTCAAGTTTTTGAAGAGCAATGAATATGCCAACTACAATATTGCAACTATTTTAGTAATGACTTAATATAACTATGATAATATAACATTAATGTCACAAAAGTTGGTGCAAACAAGATTACAGATAATAGTTTTAAAATCAACAAATAAATAGTAAAAGTTCTGAAGTCTGTAAATAAAATCTTTATAAATAAACAGTTCAATTTTTTCTTTTATAACCAGTAGGGAGTTAAATTTTTTTTTAATCCTTATGCACTGAAGAAACTCAAAATTCTAAGTTTAGTGACCTTGACCTTATTAAATAAAACTAAAAACAATTTCAAAAGACCCAAACCAAAAGATTTTGTTTCATAGCCTCATGCTTGGAAAATTATTGCAACTATCAGGTTATTGACAGTATTATCAAGTAAGCTACACAGATTTTAAATAAAAGCAACCTGCAGTAAGATTTGAACTTAGCACTTGTTTTAGGTATTTGATTTATTTTTTATAGTCTTGTGAACAGTATAAATTTTCATAATTTGTACATTTGTGACATTAACATTTGTATAAATGAATCTTACAAATGACTGAAATGATACGGGTTACTTGGTTGCATAAGTTTGTTTACATCATTATAGTCATGGCAAAATGAGTTTTCATTCTTTTTCTCCTTCAAGTAATTAAAAAGTCAACTGTTATTAACTTCACCATAATAAGCACATGTAAATGCAAGAGGACTAATAGCTCCTTGTGCTCAAGTTATCAAAACTAAAAAATTCAGACAGTTTTTAAGACAATGCATGTTATAAGGATAGATCAGAGAAATATAAAATTAGACTAACATTTCTACTTTAATGTGTGTCAGTATAATTAATAATGATTGGTACAAATTTTAGAAGGTTTATAATTTTTAACTTTGATATGACCAATTACAAAGATGACAGTAGATGAAAGACATTGGACAATTATTAAACAGCTTTTAATATCTTGCAATAAATATTTATGTCCATGTGAAATGTGAGACACTAAAACAAGAACTGTATAAGAGACTAATGAGAGAGAGAAAAAAAAAATCTTAATTTTATATTTTTGCATAAAAGTCATTATTCAAGGATATGACATTTGTATAATCATCAATAGGGGAGGAGAAAATCTGATGTCAATATAAAATTGGAATTAAATATTCTGATAATCAATGTTTTTTTTATAATTACACCAATAATACTGGTAAAAGCTTGAAGGAGATTATATATATATATATATATATATATATATACATACACACACACACACACACACTTAGTGATAAATGGACTTGAGAAAATTTAGCAGCAAAAAAAATAAAAATAAATAAAAATTTATTCCTTAACTGAAAACAAAACATCTACCCCCCCCCCCCAAAAAAAAACATACTAATCTATAAGGGAATAATATCTAGCAGATTACATGTAAAATGTATTTGAAGAAAATACCAATAAAAATTCCAATTTTTTTGCTTCATATAAGAATTTCTTTTTCCAGGGCTAACAAGGACAGAAAAGAAAAAGAATTGCTGCAAACCCTTTGTTATCCACAAAGCCTCCAAAGATGCCTGCATAGATTTGAAGAGGAGGCTATCTAAACCTTAATAGGATTATGGAATACCACATCCCATGTATGGATCAGTGCCTCAGATCAATTCAGTGGAACTACAGTAAAATGTCAGAGATAAAGAGTAACAGACCAAAAATGAAACTTGATTTGAACAGATCAACTCTCAGCTGACTAGCAAGCAATACTGTCATCATTATTTAAGATTAGATTACATAGCTCAAGCCCAGCAGCCAGAACATGGGAGGCATGGACAAGGAAATGATTTACATGGAATTTGTTTAATCTCCAAGACAGAAAAAGCATTAAAAAGAGACCAGAATAATTGCATTTTTCTTAGATATAACATAAACAACACAAATTGGTTAAAGAGAAATACCTAGCCCAAAAATGTTAATTTAATCCTTTTCTAAACTTTTAGAGACATGTAAAAACCACAACATAAAAATTCAGTTATTTTATATTTATATTATATATATATATATATAAAATTGGGCTTATTAGTGTATTTTAATTATCAAATTTTTAAAAAGATTTTTCTCCCATTATTTTTACCAGGAGCTTAAAAAAACAACACACAACTCTAATCCATTATTATTGCAAGTTTCTTTAGCTTTTTTTATACTATGAAAGGAAACTGAAAATCTAAACCCAAGGTTGCTTCCAAAAGTTAATTGATTTAATAAGATTAGGATCTATAATGGTTTCCCCCCATCTAATTTGAAAAAGAATTTAAATTATTATAAACAGAAAAAAAGAAAAGCAAAAGAACAGGTGTTAGCACAAAACATTTAGTTATAAAAAAAATTAATTTCTAATGAACAATATTTGCAGCAAGCTTTTTTTCATTAAATAAAAAATTCTGACATACTTTGAAAGGCTGCAATTCTACACTTACCAAATTACTTTTGCAATTCTAAATGAATTTTAAAAATAACAATTTTGAAGGTTAAGACAAACAAATGTTTACTTTTGAAAAGAAAAGCCAATACTTCAATGAGATTATGATTTGAATAAATTGTAAAACTAATAAAAACCTATCCGTATGGACTATCAATTTCCAAATCTTACATGAATTTGGAAAATTTTTGGCAAAATTACAAAGAAAATAAAACAAAGAATTCATGTGAACATAGAAAGTATTAAAGACAAAATATGAGACAAATAAACAAAGAACTAATTGAGGAAACAGAAATAAGATGGGGTTCTGGAAATAAAGAATGGATGTGAAGAAGTGTGTAAGAGTGGGATGGTGAATGAAGCTTATCACTTCTTTACCTCACCCTCCCTTCAAAGCGACCAGCTGATGGTAGTAGCAGCCTTCAGGATGGATGCAAAAGGATGGCACTCTAACAAAGAACTCTAGTGCTGCAGGTATGCCTAGATCTGCTACTGCCAAGAATTAACATTATTTACAGCACAATGAGAAAAGAGAGAGAAAGGGGAAATACAAATATTAATCAGAGAAGCATAATTATTATTACAAAATGTTAATAATACTAACGTAATTAACCCGTTGAAGTATGTGTGAAAGAAGAACCTCCCTTAAAAAGTAGTATTATTAATAACATGATTAAGTTATTTTTTTTTAATCATAGCCAACTCCTACACACAAAACTTTTATAATAAAAGGTTGATAACAAATAAATGACAAATAGAAAAAGAACAGTTTTTTTTTTGGGGGGGGGGGGGGTAATTCTTGTAAAAGAAAGGATCAAAATGCGAAGCTTCTTTGAAAGTGAGAAAAATTACACGTGAGAAAAGAGGAACAATGTTTACGGCTCCTCAATATTTCTACCACTTAGCATAACATGACCTGGAAACCTTCAGGGGTGGGATCTTAAAATAAACCATTTTTCTGCTGATGCATTTGCAAATAAGATGGAATTACATACCATAGATACACTAAATAAATAATCTATTAGATTAATTCAATATACGTATAGTGGCGCTAGCTAGTTAAATTTCAAGCGAGAAGGAGGGTGGATACAAATCAAGCGAAGTCTGCTATAGCAGAATTGTTGTATACATTATAGAAGAGAAGGAGCGTGGCTAACGAGTTGTGGGGGGAGAAACAAGAGTCGGCAGCTCATCGTTCGCTACCGGAGCCAGGAAAGTTTTACTGTCGACTTCATAAGAAATTCTGGACATTAAACCTACGTAAATCAGAAAAGCAGGCACTGTGGACAGAATCCATGTACACTAGTTTCAGAAGGGAAAAATAAATAAATAAAAATAAAGTAGAAATATTTTTGGGAGGGAGTGGGGTGGTCATATTTCGGAATAATTATAGAAACAATGGGAAGGAAGGAACCAAGGAAGGGGCTTTTAAAAGCCTTTTTTGTAGTAGTAGTAGTAGTAAGTACGGGAGACTACTACAAGTTTGAAACAAAAGGGGGAAAAATTAAAACGCACAGGGGAAATTAGAATGGTTAGAAATTTATGTAAAAAGGAAAATTTATCAATATTAAAAAAAAAGAGGGAATTAAGGTATTTTTGGTTTAACATCAAGATATTTTAAATTTATTTTACTGAAGGAAAAAAGAAAAAAAAAGAAAAGCAAATCTAATCAACTTTTAAGATTTAAGAAATAAAGTTTTTTAGAGAAGCAAAAAATTATCCTAATTTAGGAAAATTCATAGAAAAAGAGTGTATAGCTAAAAAAAAAAAAAAAAAAAAAAAATGATCGCAATTCATTAAGTTACGGAAAAAATTTAAAAATTAAGTAGAAATTCCAGGAACAATAACTAAACACAAATGCATAAATTTGCATATTTATTAACTTTCATTGGAGAGAAATAAAGTTATAAAAAAATAAGTGCCACATACTCTTTAGAAAAAAAAGTTTAATTAAAAAGGGGGAAAATTGAAATATGAGGAAAAGGGTGGGTACCGGAGAATAAAACAAAGCCACCCCTTCACATTTTTTTTATAGAAGTTTTTCTTTTATGCTTACTTTAAACTTAGAATATTTAGATATTCGAAAGCACAATAGAAATTGGGTTTGGTACAGGAAAAATACAAAATATTGCAGCGTATTGGATAATTTACATAATTAAACCTTGCGTTTAGGAACAAATTTGAGCAAGAACTCCTTTCGGTAGACAACTGAGTTTTTGTAGATTTCAAACCAACTTATTTATAATTACGAAAAAATACTTAAACTTAAAACATCCATTAACCACATTTTTTTAAATATTACGAAAAAGAAAAAAATACAAAAAAATTACGAATAAAATTAAAACATTTTAAAAGAGTTTTAAAACGTAATTTATTTCTTTTTTTGAATTTTAAAAAGGAAAACTAAACGAGTGGTCGCAGTCATTCAAGGTGATTCTATGAAATTAAAATAGCATTAGACATTATTCAAAGATATGTAGAAGTTAGCTAAAGATACCAGGATCTGGTCTAAGTAGACAAAAGAATAAGTAATAAAATAAATAGAATGTAGAGCAGGCCAACATATGGGTGTGCATGGAGGAATAAGACACTCAAAGCAGGTACTACATATTACTTCCCTACTCCCTCTAGAAGTATAATGGAGCCTACCAAATTAGGTGGCTTAAATCTAAAATTAAACTGTATTAATACGAAAGTGTTAAAATATTATTATATCAACCTAGACGCATATACTAAATAGCAGTTATTTTATTTGAGAAAACGAATAGGATAAAATATGCAAGACTGAAAAGGTTACAAGACATATGGACCGCTTGCGAGAATTTTATATGGTGAGTAGTTTAGTGAAAAGAAAAAAAAGAATAGCTATCAGAATATTTGCTTTATTAAAAAATAATTCATTAACTGACCCGAGAAATTAATATACAGTTTTTTTTTTTAGATAAAGGAAAGAAAATAATATAAGCAATTAAATTCTAGTCTAAAATAGTTGAAGATTTTAAGAGATGGAAAACGCAATGGTAGGAGCTAAGGAGATAGACTCCATTAAATTCACGAGTCTTCAAAATGATCATTTTTGAGTTGAAAATATGCAAATTGATTATGATTTTCTAATCAAGTATTAAAATATGCATTATAAAATGAAGCAAAAATGTTTATTTTTGGATTGCAAGCATCCTGATGTATTTAAGCTGGATTATTAGACTGTATCAAGTCTGGTGAGATCTAGTAGCAGTACTCCTCGCCTGGTGACAAAGAACACTACTACTTACTTCACTATCAAGTTGAAGCAAAGAATGAGAGGAATTAGCATTTTGCTTCAATTATGCACAATCATGTTAATTCAGCCTTTATCTAAAATAAAATGGGCAAAATAAGAAGCATTTGCCAATTTTAAAGATGCACATATATAAACTATAATAAACCACTGCATCATCATTACATTATAAACAAGGAGTCGTCGTTAGTCCTATATTGTTAAGGAAAAAAGACGAAAATTAAAAGCAAACTTAACCTTGTGAGTTAATATCGAAAATAGACAATAAAATCTTAATTAAAAATAAAATAAAATTAATGAATAAGATTTTGATTGAACAAAAGGAAGATGATTAGATCCAGAAAGGAAAAAAAAGAAGCAATTGGAGAGAAATAGGTTGTAATTTTCCCCTAGTTTTTCTATTCATTTGTAGGCGATAGTTTTTATAAAGTACAAAAAAACTAATTATTGCTCATTTGGAAAATATATAAGAATTTATAACCAAATACTTTGAGCATAAGTAAACTAATGTTTTTAGTAGAAATAACGCTGAAATAAAAAAGGCAATTATGTTCAATTCAATCGTTTTCTATAGGTTTTTCATTTTTGTTCTGTAAAATCGATAAATATTTTTGTTAGGTTTATTGTAGAGAAAAAGGAAATACAAGATCCCAGTTTAGTGTGCATTTTTCTTTTTTAACAAAAAAAATCATAAAAAAAACAAAGCTTTAGTTTAGAGACTAAGATGAGGGGGGGGGTAATAAAAGTACAGATACAGGATGGAATATGAAGTCTACGGTGAATAGAAAACGAGCCCCCATTTTGTAACCAACTAATTTAGATTATATCTAATTGGCGACAGTATCGATAAAAATATTAGATGCATTAAAAAGAGATAAAGACTTAAAAATTATCCATAATAAATCTAGAAAAACAACTTTTTTAAATTAGCGAAAAAATATCTATACAAATACAAAAAAGGAAAAAAATACCTACCCGATCTACGTATTGGATCGCAGAGGAAAGGCGTGTTAAAAAAATCTACGTAAGTAAATACATAGATAAAGAATTGATTTCCCCTAAGAAAGGACAAGAAGGTTGAAAATTTTAAAGAAAATCAGGAGAGTGCTGCTTGCTTTAGCAAAGGGGAGTGCTTGTTCTGTTCTCTTCAACTCGACTTAAGTCTTAGTAGTAGCAGCAGCAGCGTCAACAAATTGGCCAGTTTACTACACATTGAACGGCCATTGTATTAAATATGCCACACACATCAATAAATAAATAATCCATCAAAAGCATCACAAACAAATAAATCTAATTTTAAACATGAAAATAAAATCTCTCTTGGGAATCGAACTCTATACCTTTCTCTAGTTTGAAGATTAATATGGCTCCAGGCCAATGGCCGAATTTTCGTAGTTTTCCCCCTTCTCTTCTCTGTTGGTCAAATAAATTAAGTGTTTTTATGTTATATTTTTTTCTTTTTCTATATCCTTCTAAAAGAAAGAAAAAACTGCTACAGAAAATTGGATCATTACTACTACGCATTTTACATTCGCAAATAAGCTTTTTTTTTTTTTTAAATCTCACATTCTTCAAATTACTTTTTTTATTTTATTAGCCATAGTATGTTTTTTTTATTATTTGCCATCTTTGGCTTTTTTTTAAACATATTTTCCACCTAGATTAAATTAATAACGAAGTTCTTGTTCGATCTCTTAATTCTGAATTTCGGTGGAATTTTATATTTCCCACAGGTTCACTCTAAATAAATTCTATATGAAAATATTATATATTTTTATATACGTGTATTAAACTTCCTCCCTTTTAGTTTTAGTAATATTATATATACAGTACATAGCTTATGTGAGAGAGAGAAGACAGAGAGCCAATATTACCAAAGATTCAGGTCTCAGAATGAGGGGGAAAAGAGCCTAAAACAATTTATGTTGAAGAGTTTAACCGCTCACCATTCCATTCAGCAGTCTTGGAAAAGGCCAAGAAAGGAACTTACCGATGAAAATCCCATGTAAAAAACACACCATGATCTCACAAGAAATTCCAACGCTTGGGAGTGTAGTTTAGATTTCATACGTCACCGGTGAAGCACCAGCGTGTGTCCGCTTTCACTAATGATCCGGCGTCTTTCTCTTACTGACCAATGACGAAAAGGCATACACAATAGTAACCACTCTCTTCCTTAATCTTGGTCTCTTTCGTTTCCTTTCCTTATTTGTAATTCTAGACTAGCAGTGAACGTCGATTTTAAAACCGTGCCATCGAATACTCATTGATCCGAGTGTATAACCATTGGCCCATTTGTAATTTCCTTATGTTAATTCGTGTAGTCAGTTCGAGTTTGTTGGCCTTTTTCTTCTTTTTTTCTAAGTTATGCAAAAATTCATTCATGTCGTCTTCAGCTTCACCAGTGAGAGAAGAAGAAATAGTAAAAAACAACTAGATCTAAAACTAAATAACTATCTTTACGAATGAAAATGAATAGAATCACGTGAAAAGAAAAAGTGATGCATTACTCTCATATCATTATTACTGATCATAAAATACATACTTTATGGTCATGTTCATTTTTCTTTGGCGATGTGCAGTTCAGTTAGAAAACTGAATGTTAGTTAATTGTACGCTGCTGCTAGAGAACTTGCGACAACATTCTTTTTTTTCTCTCTGTGCATTCTAGAATTAATTGAATCGTGGAGGTTTGTGAAGAGAACATGGATTTGCTGCAATAGTTTTTAATTGAATTATTTGAACAACAAGAGTAAGATTTTTAAATAAGATTAATCTGTAAGAATAAGATCGCAGTTAATGTTAATTCTAGCGTCTTCGAGCTTGCTTTCTTTGCAATAGGTTCCATTCCACCACGACACTAAGGATCTTAAGCTGGAAGGAAGCTTTGATTTGTCATGAATAAAAATATGAAATATGAAGCTATAAATATTGAAAATAAATGACTGACCGCTTTTTTTCCTCAGATTGTTTTTATTTGCTAATTTATTATTAGTTAAAGTTTTAGCTGCTAAATAAAAAATATTGGCATTTTGAATTAGAAAGCTTTTAAAATGTAGATAATCTGAATGTTTCAAATAAAAAGTGCATCTTTTTTAAATTGAAAGTTTCAGAAAATAGAACATTTTCATAATGTACTGTAAATTGTAAAATAAGAAATAATTAAGTTGGTATATGTAACAGCAAAAACTTTTTCAGTGAAATTTATTTAGGAACTAACTACTAGTAGTCAGTTAGCTAGGCGTTTTTAAAATATTAGAATAAAGTATCTATAACTAAACGAAAATGAAAACTTAAAGCTTCAAAATTTTTGCTACAAAATCAGGAAAATTTTTTAATTTTTTTTTTTTTTTTTACTGGGTTTTATATTTTGGACAATTAAAAAACAAACAAACACTGCATTGCAGTTTTTGTTTTTTGTTAATGATAAAATTAAAATTGAAAACCTTTGATAAGAGAAAAGGCTGGAAAAGTTATGCATATGTTAACATATTAAGAAAGAAAGAGTTACTTTGTAGCCAACTTAGTATAAAATGAAAAAAGCCTGAAAATATGGAGGAAAAAAAAGCATTGTAAACTAGGATTAAATAAAGTCTTCACTCTTAATTTGAGCGATCCACTCCAGTATAGTTCCAAACTGTAACTTGCAAAATTTGAAATATTACAATTTTTTTGTTTATTCATATATATAGCATACACAATATTCCATTTTATGTCTGAAAACTTTTTTTCTTTAATAACAAAAATTATTCAAAGAGGAAGCAAACTTGAAATTGTCAGAGTCTATCAGCATAAACTATGAGCACATTCTGTAATTTAAGTCACTTTTTTAAGCCTTCTAAGGCTGGATGCTTTCTATTGCTCAACATAAGTAAATTATGCAAATTATCAATTCAAAAAACTTTCAATAGAAATTAAAAGTAAAAAGAAAATGTAGAGTGCAAATTTCAAATGAGATAATGACTCAATTAATCCAAAAATTCATAATAAATATAATATTGATAAAGTATTATTGCAAACTAACGTTACATAAAAAAACGCATTATAAATTTGGTGTACAAGTCATGCTTTTGCTTAGAAATCAGTTTTGCATA
>OZ038497.1:61309863-61429863 GCA_964036315.1 Acanthosepion esculentum
AGTCTATCACATATTGAGAATTACAGCAACATTGTCAAAAGACTAAAAGGTATGAACATGAAAGATAAACTCTTGGTGAGTCTAGATATTAAATCCCTATACACTGATATACCAGTTAACAAATGCTTAAATCTCCTAAAGATATATCCAGTAAAATAAAAAAAAAAATAACCTCTTCCTACTGATAAACAAGATTTGATAACCAATTTTATTTCACTTTTGATAATTATTATTTAATTGTTTTTAATAATTTCACCTCAAGCAAGGCAATAAAGCCACTAAGATACAAAGGGCTACTGAGTATGAGAGAATACAAGAAAAAGAATTATGGAGAGAGAACAATAAAAGAACATGAATTAAGACAAATGATAACAATTGATATTGCATTTAAATTTTTAAAGATCAAAGTTGACTGGAAAGCAAGAAGCCAGAAGAGAGTTCCACAAGCAAGAAGTGCAAGAGAAAAAAATGTTAGCATAGAACTTACAGTTACTGCTAACTATTTCAACTGTAAAATGATGAGACCTAGCTGCCAATCTAGTACTGCACTTAAATTCTTAGATACCAAAAAGCAAAATTAATCAGACTAATTACCATGAAAATATTTATAAAAAAAAAAAGGCACAGGACAACTGTAGTAGAAAAGTGACTGAAGTTAAGATGTCAAGTCAAGATCAATGATATTGCAGATTCTTCTTTGTATTTTATCAAGAATCTCTAAAAACATAGCAGAAACACCAGAGCATCAATATTTAATACATGGACAAATGGTAGACTTATAAATCTGTAAGATAGATTCTGGTGAGAAAAATTGCCTTTCGCAATTAATTCTTTTAACTTTATCCTTCAATATGTCTATAATTCATACCAATTCAACTGGTGATCATTTAAATATTTCTAATTATCCTGGTCACAAAAGCAAAGTTTGAAGGAAATAGTGGCCATTTTTCATACTTGCTAGGCATAAGCAAATAGGAAATAACAGTTGCTAAACCAAAGACAAAAATCATGTTACACAGTGTTATTGCTTGCCCTGAGTGCAAGTACACACTGCTTAGATCAAGGAATGCCCTTCCAATTAATATCACAGGAACCAGTGCTTTAATACACTAGATTATTGACCCATAGAACATTTTTCTGTGGAGAACATGGGGCCTTAAAACTAACCTGCCTACTGATGAGTGTTACTGCTGCTTTTCATTCTTGACTGCACTTACCAAAGTTTTTTCTCTTTTGTTACAGCTGACTTGCTGTCATTTTTCTTTCTTTCTTATCAGCTCACATATCATATTTATTTCTATGCTAGGACTACTGAGGAGGTCCTCATAGCTTAAAGGGTTCAGTTCAGAATTCTCTGTAGGCTACCCAGATCAATATACACTTGATGAAGGTCAGCAGGCATAATGGCTAAAACAGGACAACAGCAACAAGGATGAGGACAATAGTGCAAATATAAATAGTGTAAATAATGATAACTCCTCATCCCAGAAATTCAGACAGAAATTATTGAAAATACAAATGAGTTTAATTATGATGGGGATAAAGCTATATTTACAGGCTTAAGCCTGTATTAGCGAGTAAGCAAATTTATATGACAATGTCACAAATGAAAGTATTTATTCTTTACAATTCATCTTAAACTGTGCTGTTTAATTTAACCTGATCATATACACAATCCCAAATAACAAGCGATAATCCTTCAACAACAAAAAAAATGATCAACCCGAGTGGGTGGATAAGGTATTATTATAGACTAAAAATACCTGTGAAAATTTCATGGTTTTCCTATTTGAATTTTCTGATGAATCTTAATTCTTAATTTAATGATTGAATAAGATCATGGTGAATTCTGTCACAATAAAATTCCCCTATCGCATCATTAAATATTTGAGCTTAACAAAATATTACAATAACAATCATAAATATGAATGCTGGTCTTTATTTTAGGAAGTCAGTGGGTACAAATGAAAAAAAAGTTGAAATTGACAATTTTTTCCATTTCACTGAAACAGATGATAAACACATCTTCCCTTTCTTTTTTTGTTTTGTTTTCTCACTGAAACCAAGTAGCTTCTCTGATATATTTTTTCTATCTTTCCATGCAATCAAAATGGAATAGTCCATTATTTATGAGGTGTTGGCAGGGTATGCTAGCTAAGTAACTAAGGGATGGACCAACAGAATTATATATGATAATAAAAATTTCAATTTGTCACACCATGTGTAAATAAATCAATACTTTTCTTACAGACAGCTTATGGTCGAAAGCCCCCTTTCATTTATAGTTATAAATGTTGATTGTTACTTATTTTTCCTGAATGAAGAGTTTGTGATTTTGGAACTTACTATTTTATTTATGTATTCATGAAAGCAATGATAATTTTACCTGCAATGTTTTCTTTACTTTCATTTATAATTTTAAAGCTAGTAGCTTGTAATTCTTTCCTTTACTACTAACACATTCTATGCTACCCCCATGAAGTTGAATCATCCCCATTTCCCCTGTATTCCATTTGAAGAAAGTTCCAATCAGACAACTCCCCACCAAAAAAAACTTCTACTTTGTGAAATATACATGGATGCTTCCCAAACACTCCAATTTTAACCACTTTAAGCCAAGGGTTAATTATTATCTATCTTTCTTATTCTTATAATCTTCACTTCTCACCACCACATCTTTCACTCATATCTCACCTCATTCATCATGACCATTTTAACAGTAAACCTCAACCTTGAGTGGCTCTCAAGCCTTTTATTGGGTGAACTTTAGTATAAAAAATAAAATTTTAAAAAATTCAGTATCAATATAAAATAAATTCCATAAATATTATTGATGTGTTCTTTACAAAAAGATCACTCTGTATTAATAAGTTGATAGAGAAACATTAAAACCAGATAAAGACCACAAATAGCTTCAATTTACAGATCAAAGTTTCACACTGAAGCATTTATCAGGCCACTGAATTAATAAGCCAAGTTCATTATAAACACTTATATGGATCTACTATTCATCAGTCAAGTGTAGATTGCTCAACAAATTTATTTTCATGCTTCTATTTAGTAACAACTGAGGCTTTTTTTAAAAATTTTTAAAAATATATTTCGCCCTGACCAGGGAATGCAACTATGTTTAATTTCTCTTCCAAACACAAATTACATCTTTTTGATCTCTCTGCAAACATATCTTTTTCACAACCTCCATCTCACATTAGTCATTCATCTGTATCAATCCTTCGGTTCTCTTATATACTTTGAAAATGTTTTACTGTTTTTATATTCATATTGCCTCCCCTCATAGGGAGGAGGTCTTGTGATTGGAAAATCTAAGCATCTAATGTCTTTCTGTGGATCTTTTCTACCATAACAAATCTATCATCTGCTTTCACAATAGCCTGCTATAATTTTATAATTTTTATCTGTGTGTATTTGCTAGTGCATACACACACTGCACACACATACAAAGGCAACCCAAGTCATGCTGCAATTGTAATAGAATCCATACTTGCAAAATGGCAACTGGAGCACATTTATCTTTCATAATTGTTGTACTCTAGGGAAGGTTACGGAATAGAATAATCACACAAAGGTTGGTAATGAACGATAATACTTAGGACAAGAACAACCCATATAAGATTTAACTGCTAGAAGTGAGTCAAGTGAATTCCACAATGAATCTCCAACTGTAGACCAACAAAGTATTTACTACTGTATTTATGTGAATGGGAACACACTCATTATCATCCATAGGTATGCTACAACAATAATTTAACTGATAAAATTTCAAAATGATATGTTGTCATATACACAAACCTTATTTCATTTACTAAATAAATATAAAAGTTACTCAGTTTTTCAATTTTGGGCAATCCTGTGTGAATGTGTGTGGAATATAAAATCACACATACAACTCCTTCCCACTTTTATGATTATTCAAAGAATCTATTCTATAAAATACAATATGACTATTTATTTATTGGTCACACAGCCTGATCTCCTCCTATCTGCTAATATGATATTTCATTGTTATAGAAGCTGGAGGTCTTACTCGACCCAATAAGCAAATATACATTATTTTATTCATTTATTTAAAAAAAATTACTTCACACAAAACAAGGTGATAATACCACAAGGGGTCTACTGGGAGTGAAAGAGAATGAAAAAACTACTCCTCTTCAAAAGATGAGGGAGGGATGTGAGTCAGATGATAGGTTAAACTATCTACTACTATCAAGGAAAATAAATACAATAAATAGTATATAAAATTTCAGAGTTTAGGCAGAATCCTAAACAGGAAACAAGGGATAAACTTCTACTCCTGTTCAAAAAACCAGGAAATCTTAAGTACTTTATTAATAAATAGGGGAGATAGTGCTAATTAATATATTGCATTTTATTTTTACTTCTGGTAATTTTTTTTATTTTTACTTTAGGTATTTTTTACTTTTAATGATTTAAAAGTGGAATTCATTCTTATAAGCAATAGATAAAAATTTTAGATTACTTACACAGAAAGTATCACTGCATTTGCAAAAGTATTTAAATATTTCTATTTTTTTTCTTTCTTTTTTTAAACACTAATGGTAAATTAGTAATCTAAGTACAACTAGTAAAGTAGTAAGTAAACCTGATGTGGTTGACATTTATATGCCTTTGCACTATGGTAAAATATGTCACATGGCTTTTTCAAAATCTTGAAACATCACATATGCACAGGGGAGGAGGACAACAATTGTCAAGTTCTCTCAGACTTGATTTTTTGGCATACCACAAGCATTAGTGTAGTCCAGGTCCTACTTCTCTCTGTTCAATGGAGAGGTGCAGCCTGAGGAATACATTTTCTAGAACTCTACATGAAAATTTTTAGGATGATAGTAAAATTATGTGCTGGGTATCGTGTAGAAGTAGATCATAAAATATGGCTAGTTTGTTTGAGCTTTTGTGATGTAGTCAGTAAGATACTGTCATGATAAGATATGCCCTCAATTTATTAATAAATAGGGGAGATAGTGCTAATTAATATATTGCATTTTATTTTTACTTCTGGTAATTTTTTTTATTTTTACTTTAGGTAAATCAGGTGCAAATTTAATTAGAAGCTTGTTATTTTCAATCTATACTGCTTATTTAATAGCTGTAGAATAAATATAAAAATTACCTGAGTGTTGTTATAAAAAGTAAGAGAATAGTAGGAAAGAATACCACTAAAGAATAATGACAATGTTTCATCAAAGAACTACAAACAATTTCAAGACCACTGCTTAACTCTTTAGCATTCAACCTGCCCAAACCACCCCATAAATGTTGGCTGTCAAGGTTCAACCCACCATCAACCACTCCATGTATACGCTGCCATAATATAGGATGACATCATTACAAATAATGCAGGAAGCCACACAAACAGTAAGACTTTGACCACAAATAGTGGAACTTTGAGATCCGATATGTACAAGGCAGGTCGGAACATGTTGAATAAAGGGTTAAAGAACAAAATTTTAGAGAGGAAGAAAGTAAAGGATAAATAAATTTATATAAAAAGCCCTTTTTTATATAAGATATTAATATATACATCCTTATTTATATTCATTACATTTCTACAGATGCAAAAATTTGAAAAACTGAAATAAAAAATTCATATCAAATTTTGCTGCAAATATTATGGCTATGAAGAGTTATCTTTTTGTTCATGTTGATAATGTAACTCTGAACTGAAGCAAAGATTTTTTTTAAATTTCTTATTTCCATTTAACTAGTTTTTTAAATTAGGGTTTTGACTTTTCTATATTTTTCATGGTGTGCTGTCTTCAACTTGTGCATTAAACTGGACAGCTACAATACTTTTTACCCAAATTAATCATACTGAAAGCAATAAATTTATTAATAGGTAAAAGTAAAACTGAAGTAAAGAATACACATTGCAATAAATGTGTACACAAGGCAAACTACATAAAAAAAGGCAATTTAATAGACACATACACAAGGCAATGGTGCCCTTCGACATGGTGTAATGGTTAGCAAGATTGTATCACTAGATCAATTACAACTGAATAGTGAGTTTGATTGTCACTGGGTGCCCCATATTTTCAGCCTTGTGCCACATCCAAGCTACACTTAGAAAATCACCATACACAAGGCAATGTAATAAGTGAAAACAAAAGAGCTTACTATAAAAGTATGTAGGCTGATGAAGTTATAGACTTAAAAATTTGTGAATTAAGAATTTTTTCTGATTCACTTCTGAGAATCTGCAACCTACCAGGAGAGATTTTTTTTAATCATTTCACCCCAAGCAAGGCAATAAAACCACTAAGATGCAAGGGGCTTACTGAGTGTGAAAAAATATGAGAAAAAGAAAAACATTTTTAAGGAACAGGAATTAAGAAGACAGAAGATAACAGTTGTCATTGCATTTAAATTTTTGAAGATCAAAGTTGACTAGAAATCAAGAGATCAAAAGAGTTGCATGAGTGAGAAGTGCAAGAGAAGAAACTCTTAGCATAAAACTTGCTGTTACATCTAAGCTAGTTCAAATGTAAAATGAGACAGAGATGCCATTTTAGTACTATGCTTACATTCATAAAGTTGTGATACCAAAGAGAAAAGCTCATCAGAACAATTACTATGAAAATATTTATAGAAAAAGAACAGATAAGCTACATTATGGTGGTGGGGATGTGACTGAAACTGAGATGCTAGGTCTGGACTAATAAAATCCTTAGAATCTGCAATATTGTCTAAAATCTGTAGATACATAGCAGAAGCACCAGACCAGATGTGGCAACAGTATTCATTACATTGATGATTGGTACACTTAGAAATGTTTTATTACTTAAATGTTGTTTCTAGTGACATCCATATTTGAATAGATGCTCTGCCTATTTATTAAACAGTATATTTCTTTTTGTCTATAGCCTGAATATTTGAGAAATCTTCTTAAAGAAAAATATGCACTTTCCGTCTCTCTTTATGAAGCACAATTCAAGTTTGCTTGATCACCGACACACATCATGGCTGAAGTGGTCTAAAGCACATTGGATCTAGTGACGGTCTCTCTTGGCAATGGAGGTGCAGGCTTGAATCCTGCTGGAGAGATCACATTTTTCTTTAATAAGTTTTCTTGACCATACTGTTTAATAAATAAATGGAGTGTCTACTCAAATATGGGTGTCCACTATAAATAACATTTAAAGTAATAAAATCTGTTGGATTAATAAATAAAAAATCACTTTAGAAATTACTTATAAATGTGTAAAATAGATTCTGGCAAGAAATATTGTTATAGCAACACACAATGAACAAATCTTCTTAGCAGATAACAGATATTGCAAAAAAAAATGTTGGTGTCAGTGATAAGTTTAAGCAATGATCTTTATTGTGGAAACCTATAGATGGACATTAGTAAGTTTCATCCTTGAATACCTTCATAATAAAGAAAAAAAAGAAGAAATACATTCATTTTCCCATGATGCAAGTAATAAAGGAACTGAAAAGGATTTTTGGTCATCTATGAAATTTTATAAGCTCACTTCAAGAAAGGACAGAAGCTTGCTCTTTCCATTTTCCAATGAGATTCAGATCTGCCTTGCAGCTCTACTCATAAAGTAATTTGGTTGTTCCAACTCTGCATAAAGCTGACTTGAGCTTGACCATTTTAAGCATTCTTATCCTTACTTATCCAAACTTACTTCTGAACCCAAAAAAAGAAAATAAACATACCCAAAAGACACTGAAAACTGTTTCACTACAGTCACCATAAAAAAGAATAAACAGTCCGTAGTAGAACAAGTTTTTGTATACTTCTTAATTGTTTATCATATGTGAAGATGCACACACCTAAAATACATATACAACCTTATAAATTTCATAAGTTTACAATTTGCTGGGACAAAGTTTGCAGCATAGCTGGTATGATTGTGGTTAATGAGCATATATTGCCAATGGCTGGAAGGTAAGAGCCTAATTTTTTGATTTGTTACTAAATCCTTTACCTATATTATGCCTGTACCCTAACACCACTCTGTTGTTTTTTGTAAAAGGTGGAGAACTCTGGTCTTATATTGGCTTATAAAAGAATGAATTCTATCAGTTCTTATGACCACAATTTGTGCACAATCCTGAGATTGTATATCAAAGCCAGGAGTTCAGCTTTGTTTTTCTTTCACAAAGATTATGTATAAATAAAAAAAAGAATTTTTGCTGACCCATGAGAAAGTGAAAGTCAAGCCTAGTGTATGGCTCTACCTATGGTGAAATTTGTGTATAGGATCATTGTATGTCAAGATTGGCAAAGTCTTTAAGACCATTAAAAATCCACAGGTCCTTTCACCTTTATGATAGTGGATAATCCCAGTCATTATTCTTTGAGAATGTGTCTAATCAAGATGATGACTGGGAGTTGTACGTTTTATGACAAGAAGTAAAAAGGTTTTGTCTGGAAACACAGTTTGTACTTTTAACAATGACTTCTGTTTTTGTTTGACCTTGGAATGATTTGGTTTTATTTAGTGGCATATCAGCCATTAGAGGTTATTTAATGCTGAAATATAAATATTTTAAACAGTTTTATAGCTTCAACTATAGATAAAATATATTGTTGGTCATTTTGCTATAAAATTTATTGTTGGTAATTCTGTAAATATGTATTGTTGGTAATTTTTGTTGGTAATTCTATAAATATGTATCGTTGGTAATTTATTTTATATAAAAATGTATTACTGGTATTTTTACTATAAAAATGTATTTTTAAAAACTTTCATAGTGTTTGGGGGTTCACTATTTACCCATAGCTGGGGCCCTAACAGGTGGTACCACCCACCTTAGAATGAAAACTTCTCAGGCTTCCTTTTTGTTTGAGAGGACTTTATGGAACCTCAAATCTGTATTTGTAAAAATGTTTCAGAATTGTAGGGAATGACTATGCTTTCATTCATCTAGAAATTATGATTCCCAATTCTCAATTTCAGAGATGTAGTCCTTTGTTGTAGACCTTTTAGTAGCACAGGGCTGTTTCTATAGATGCTGCTCTTCATTTGACATACTTGGTAAGGATTTTATTATTAATTTGTTTAAAACCATAGGCAACTTAGAAAATCTGATTTGATTCATTCATTTTCTATGGCTTGTTAACCCATTGCAAGTTAATTAAAGCCAGAAAACATTTTAGAATTTTTATAAGAATTTTTTTTTAGATAATGATTTAATGATACTTGTCTTACTAATTAACCCATAGCTGAGGGAGAAGACATGAATATATACCTTTCTCAAGGCTATTTGCATGTAAGTGAATATAATGAACCCAACAGGAATTGGAACTTGGCTTTCTGATTAACAATTCTGAGCCATTATCTATTAAACCACCCATACATCCAAGCTTACAGCATCTGGTATTCCTAAGTGGTCACTCATCTAGGTACTGACCATGCTTGATGTGGCTTAACTTTGGTGATTGTACAGAAACCAGTATTTCAACACTTCAATAATAAGCCTTACAGAATCTGAGTTTTCCTTGCTGTTACAAGGAAGCAGTAGAACATCTGTGACAGGTTAATTTTGAAAGTTTTCTAAGTTCTTGTCACATTGGCAAGATATCACAGGGTTTAGTATAGGATGTTATAATGCAATCTTTTATCATCTCTGGCTAAGAACTAACTTCAATAGGAAGGCTGCAAAGAGGAGTTGTTCTATTAAAAATTTCTCAGGTATTTTAACATCTACAAATCCCCTGGATTTATTCCATCATTCTTCTTATATATGGTAAGCTAACTAAATGCAGAAGGTGAAATTGGTGAGTCAAGTTAAGATTCTGGACTAGTCTATTGCATTCACTTTCTTTTAATGTCCTTAGAAAAGGCGTGAATCCATTTTTTTTCTTCTTCAACCAGCTATGAGTTAAATAGCAGGGATGACTAGGCTTTCTAGCCTTGGGTGGGAGCCAGTCTAGGAGAAAAACTACTCTGAATGCAAAACCATAGGGAAGGCAACCAGAAACCACTTCACTATATTTCCAAAGAATGAATGGTAGTTTATAGATGATAATCTGTAGAGTACCATGATTACCCAAGTTCTGAAGAGACATTGCATTTGAAAATAAAATATGGGTTGGATAGTTGTTCCTTAGGAGGGTACTCTCGAGTGCCAAATAAAAGTGGGGTTGTAATAATATTAGAAAGATAAATGGGAGGGGTTCAATAAATGGGGTGGTTGGGAAATTATTACAAAAACTCGTCTTTCAAAACTATGAGACCTTCAAGAAATAAAACTAAAATATCCATCAATGTCTAAGAAAATGCTTTAACAAAATCAAAAATATTTCTATAAAGTTTTTCTGTTGCTCCTGCTATATATTTAGAGATTCTTGATAAAATCCAAAGAATAATCTGCAATGTAATTGCCTAGCATCTTGCCTTCAGTCACTTCCCACTGCCATAACATAACTTTGCTGTATCTTTTTTATACTTTCATAGTAATTGTTTTGATGAACTTTGCTCTATGGTACTTTATGAATTTAAGTGCAGTACTAGATTGGCAGCAAGGTCTCATTTTACAGTTGAAGTGGTAAGATGTAACTGTAAGTTCTATGCTAACAGTTTCTTCTCTTGCACTTCTTGCTTGTGGAACTATTCTGGCTTCCCAGTCAACTTTGATCTTCAAAAATTTAAATGCAATGTCAGTCATTATCTATTGTCTTATTCATTCTTGTTCTTTTATTGTTCTCTCTCCTAAATAGTGTTATTTCCCTCATATTTTCTAACATCCAGTAACTTCTTGTGACTTACAAGTGACTTTATTACTTTGTTTGGAATGAAATGATTAAAAAAAAAAAGAAAAGTTCATCAATGGCCAGCAAATATATCCAACAATATCCCAAAATATATCTTAAATGACATTAATGATATTAAAAATATTTCCATGTTTTTTTTTTCCTTGTCTTCATTCTAATAAGCAGAGTGGTTCTAATAAGCTTTGAGGTGGAGTGGGGTGGGTATAATTTAGAAACTAGTGGTGATGGGAGTATGTTTAGTTGTCATCAAAGAGTACTGCTTATATGGTTTAAATTTTTTAGATTGCTTAACAACAAAAGTTGCCTTTATGAAATACCATAGTGTTGGAAAAGAATATATATATATATATATATATATATATATATATATTTATAGAAAACAATAGACTTTTTAGTAAGATATGAGGATCAAAGACTATGGGACAACGTTTGGGTTTCTTCAGAAGAAACATGGACAAGTAGTAATAATTTTGCTTAATATATTTCTCCAGGAATGAAACATTATTTCAACTTTAGCTTCCTGTCTAGAGTGAGTTATAGGGAAGTTCTATTTACTTTATAAGAACATTTTTCATTATTCAAGTTGTACAATAGGATGTTTAATGGTTATCAACATGGAAAGTGGAATCAGTAAAACAAGTTCAAGTTTTGACCTTGTCTGCTGCATTGATTTTGCACATAGGCCAGTGGAAAAGACATGAATCAATCACTTCTCCCCTCATGTATAAACTAAATAGCAGAGTAGAATTCAAAACCATGGTGAAAATCAATGGGTGTGGGGAACACTCAACTATGTTTTCCAAGAAATAATGGCATTTCAGATAACTTATCCAGCCAAGCTGAAACCAAGTATTCTGAATTTTTTAAAGTGATGAAGTCAAAGTCTTCCTGAGTAGGTGATACTTTGTATACCTCAATGACTCATTACCCAATCAAATAACCAAAAGTTTTATCTCAGGGCAGGTTAAATCAAGGTTGTCGATTTTGTATTTAAGGCTGCATCTGATACTCTTCCAGTTGGTCATAATTTAAGTAATCAATTTTATGAAGTATTTAAAAAATTCTCTGGTAGGATTTTGATTGTTCATGATTTTCATTGTCAGTAGCTGCTGGGAAGGACTATTTCTTTTCCTCAAAAAGTGACAGGTGGGTAGAATGGGCTAACTCTAAATTTGTGAATGTCCACTTCTTTTGGAATGAAGAGACTGAATGTGCCCTTGTTATATTTTTGGACTAGAAGAGATGTATTTCCTACAGTATTTTTGAGTACAGTGGTGTCATATCTACACAAGATTTGTGATTACTTTTGTTGATAGCTTTAATTGGAGCCTCTAGGGTTTTGACCTCTGTTGTTGCTACTGCAGCTTCCTTCTTCCAAGCCAATATAGTCCTAGGAGTATCCAGACAAACCTTTGTTATCCTCATTACCTTTTTCATCTCCATAATGGTTAATTTATTTATTAAAGATTCACTTAGTTTTGTACAAAGTTGAACGTGACTGTAGCAGTCACTCAGCTAAGTCTGATGCTGCTTAACTTCAGTTGAGATGAAAGCCAGCACTTTCTACATGACTTGAGCATAAAAGCCTTCCTCCTGGAGGCTTGGCAGGTTGTCATCATATCTATGAGATGTTCAAATGTTTTAAAAATCCTGAGATACAAGGTATTTTTTTTCTTATAAAGTTGTCTCTTGTTCCTTATCAAGTGACTGAATGTCACGCTGTTAGTATTTTGTCACAAAATCGTTCTCTCGGGATTTTTTTGATTTTTTTAAGTCAGTGTTGTAACATTTTCATTTCATTTTACTGTATTGTCCTTAACTTAGACAAACTTTGAGAATTAATGTTTTTAATCATTGATCAAACAGAAGACTGGAAAAAAAAGATGTAATGTAATAAATGTCTCCACAAGGCAATATGATGTATCCAGATGTATTAATAAACAATATCATAACACACACAATAAGTTGATAAGCACCACTGCAAAGAAAAGAAACCACTGAAATTATGGTGTCCAATGTCTGGGTATTAAAATTGTGTTATAGAATTTTTTTGCTGATTCACTTCAAATATGCACAGTACAGTAAAGTCTACTTCTATTAACCAACCAACCAAATTTCAGACTGCTGGCAGGTCACAGCCACTAAAGATAAATGTGAGCTAGGGAAAAAACCCAAAAGGTTCTAGTAACAGAATACAAAGTATTGAGAAGAATATACAGAGGAGAACAAGATCATTCCTCACTGCATCATTGACAATACAGGTCTCTCCTCTCACACACTGTGTTAATCTAAAAATAAACTTGGTAAAACTAGGATATATTAAAAATACATATGGATAAGCATGATTACGAATGAAATAAATATCACCAGCATTGAGGATGCATTGATTTTTGATCAAAGTACATTGAACATGCAGATTCCTAAAGCTAAGCAATGTTTAACATGCTCATTGTAGCATGAGTAACTAACAAAACAAAACAATTTTTTCTCCTTTTTAAATGGCATGTCTCTTCAGGACATAAGCAATGATGACACTCAACAACCTCCTTTTCTGTGTGAATTGCCAAGAGTCTTTTTTTTTTTTTCAAATAGGCTATTTTGCTGGTACCAGTAAAATAGACACACAGGCTATTTTGCCAGTTCTGGTAAAATAGGCACCAAGGCTATTTTGCTGGCCCTGCTAAAATAGACCTCAAGGCTGTTTGCTGGTAACAGTAAAATAGACACCAAGGCTACTTTGCTGGTAAATATAATGTTTTAGAACTAAGTATATATTATAGATATAAATCAAGACTTGATAAATCTAACCCATTCATTAAGTAATCATTGAGTGACAGGGATCTACAGATACTTGGATACTTTGTCAGTGATAAAGATTCCATTTGTGCTATATGTGGAGAACTTCTCCCTGAAGATACTGTGGAACAAAACCTTCCTGCAATACCTACATCTTGTCTGGATGAAAATGTGTCAATGCAGAAGATACGCAGATATTTTGATCCAGATAGTCGCAAAGCTGTGCAAAATGTTGGAGATTTGAGATCGTTAGCACAGTGGTTGTGTGAACTGTATAAACAAGATGAATTCTGTAGTCTGTGACTGTTGTCTTCAGTGGGTGCACTTGAAGTGTATTGGCAAGAGAACCATGCCTAAGGGCAAGTTTTGGATTTGCAGAGACTGTTATGCCTGAAGTTCTTAAAATATTCAGAGACTTTTTGTTATATTCCGTGCTAATAGGATTATATACTTGAAAAACAAGGTGGATAAAATAAGTAAAGGTTTATTGTAAAAAACAAACAAAAAAACAGTACAATAAGAATAAAGGTAACAGTTATGCACAAGGTTGTCACAAGTCAATCCAGTAGAAAGTGCTACTATTAGAAGGTCGGTAGTTCTTCTGTAAGTCTGAGTCATACTCAACAGACCCCAGCTAGACCCCATAGTCCGTTGACTTACAGATACTTATAGGTAGTAACTACCTATAGTCCGTTGACTTACAGATACTTATAGGTAGTAACTACCTATAGTCCGTTGACTTACAGATACTTATAGGTAGTAACTACCTATAGTCCGTTGACTTACAGATACTTATAGGTAGTAACTACCTATAGTCCGTTGACTTACAGATACTTATAGGTAGTAACTACCTATAGTCCGTTGACTTACAGATACTTATAGGTAGTAACTACCTATAGTCCGTTGACTTACAGATACTTATAGGTAGTAACTACCTATAGTCCGTTGACTTACAGATACTTATAGGTAGTAACTGACTATAAGTATCTGTAAGTCAATGGACTATGGGGACTAACTATATAGGTAGTTACTACCTATAGTGTGGTCACTCATGGGGGTGACAGGTTATTCCATTACATCACTTTTATATTTCTTTTAATAATTGATAATGAATAACAATTTAATAATTGATGGTGGAAAAGATTTTAAACTGTCTTCAGAAATGATGATTAAAAATAATCTTCTGTGTTAAATGAGTGTGTTGTTAATTTTAACCTTACTTGTTTCCAAAATAATAGAAATATTTACCAGCAAAACAGCCTGGGGGTTTATTTTACAGAGTCTGGTAAAATAAGCTTAAAAGCATATTTGTTTATTTCAAAAAGATGGGAAAAAGTAATAAAAAAAAATATAATTATAAAATAAAATGAGAAAATTTTAATACAGACATTGAACACCATAATTTCAGTGGTCTCTATTCTTTACTTTTGCAGTGGTGTTTATTAGTGTGTGCATTATTACATTGTTTATTACTATATCTGTATACATCATATTGCCTTCTGTATGTATTTGCTGTATTGATTTTTGTAGGCATTTATTACATTGTATTGATTATTTACATTTCAAGTTTTATCTTTATTTCATGATTAATAAAAACTTTTTAACATTCCAGTCTTTTTGATCAGTGAGCAAAATGGTATATTCTGTTTTTTTTTTAACTTCCCTCAATACAATTCTAAAGTGCAACTCAGAGTAGAGTGATACTGAATAAAGTTGTTGTTTGAGCATAAAAGGAAGAAGTGCAGCTTCTAAGGATATGTAGGAAAGATAACAGTTAACCCAAGACTTTATGAGGTTAAGATTGTAAGGATCAGGAAAGCATCCTCTCAGTAGTAATGGTTGTTGGAAAGAATTTATCTTTTTATTAAAAAATTTATAAAAAATAAAATTATCAAGATATATTAACCAACTACAATACTTTACCATTTTATAAATAACTATGAAAATAATTTTTTTATTCATAATTTTATAAAAATATCAATGAGCTATTGTCAATTTCCAAAAATAAAAAAAATATATAAATCCACTTTCATATGTTTAGGTTTTATAAAAATTCTAATCATTGCTTTTTAAAACAATAAATATTACTGAAGTAATCAAAAGTGTGCGGATGTTGTGAGCTTGTGGGTTTTGTATGTATTTTTTTGGTGAAGGTGAGTGTTCAATATATAAACAAAATAGAAGTATAGAAAAAGACTTGTTTATGCTATGGACATAAATTTCTTTTATGTTGAATGTATTGAAACAAAATTAAATGTCTCTAGAGTATGTTTATTTTCCTTTTGGTTCTGAAATGATTTATAGGAAGTAAGGGTAAGAATGGTTAATGATGGTCGAGCTCATGCTGAGTTGGGATGGCTGAATCTATTTCCAGAGTAGGACTGCTGAAAACGTCCAAAAGATCTCAATCTCATTGGAAAGTGGAAAGAGAAAGATTCTGTCCTTTCTGGAAATTGGAATCATAAAATCACACATGTGACCAGAAACCCTTTCCGTTGTCTTTATAATTTTCATTATAAGAAAATGAATTTATTTATATTTTTTATTATTATTTTGTTTATTGTTTTTATTTCATTAGTGTCAAGAGAATAACTGTCCTTTTGATAGTTTTTTTGGAAATGTTTAAGCTTTGTAGGTTAAACATTTCTAAAAAATGTTCACTCCTCAGCTTCCAAAATTGACAAATAAGATCCTATTCACAATTAGGGAATCTTACTTCTGTGGTTTAACATAACAAATTTCTATTTCTACTAAGTCATGAAAAGAATTTCTACCATAGACATAGATAATTCATCTATTTCTGTAAAGTAGTAATGTAGAAAAGTGTATATACAAAACATGTGAAGATAGTGAAAAGTTCTTAGCCTGATAAAGAAGTTTTTCTACCAAAATAAAAAAAAATCATGTATATATCTAGTATTTCGTTAGATATTGGGAAATGGCACCCACTCATGTGGTGCATATATGTGGATAAACAAAGCCATATATTACATTATAAATGGTTAAAATTAACTTTTATAAAAATGTAATTTGGAAAATTGACCTTAACAAATATTGTTGTACAATGCACAATGGAGCCAAATAGACATTTTTAGTTTTTGAACCCTCTAAATGATTTTCAGCTCAATTGTGGAAGTGTATTAATGTTATTTATAATTAAGAGGAAGATTAAAACAAAGCTTTCACATTTCTAATTAAATAAATAAAGGTCTTAGGTCCAGAAACCTTGGTTTGGAGGGAAGAGTGAAAATTCTAAAGTGATTAAATGTTGCATTTAACTCCTTTAGACTTCTTGGGGGTGGTCAGTGCCAAAAATGGATTCAGCAGCCCCAAAACAGAAATGGAGGTCTAGATCATGATTTTCTGATAAATACAAAGAAAATACTGTCAAAAGAGGATAACAACCAATTTAATGCATGAAAAAAACTGAGTATATTTAATGTTATATTTTATGTTAACTAAAGAGTTAATTTTAAGCAAAATAATACTTCAGGTTTTGTAATTGCAGAACACCTAATCAATAATCCAATTTTCACTTCATCTTTTAACAAATTTCTTTTTACAGTTAACAGCCAAGAACTAAATCATTAGAAAGTGCTTTGGACTCCGTATATTAAGTCTAAGCAACCTTCTCTCTATAAGCAGTTTTCATGCAATATGTATGTGATTCACAGTGCTTATTTTCTGCTAGTATTGTTTTCTTTTCTTTTTAGTCATTGCACACATACACTTTATTCAAGGGGTGAAATTCTAGATTATGATGCCATGGGCTGCCACCCTCGGAGCCCATATGGAAATCTAGCAAGAAAATTCCTGAAAATCTATGAAAGTCTAACTTACATGAATAGAAAGTTTGCTTTTTCTTTTTTACTTAATTTCAGAGTGAAGAGACTAGCTTTCCATCTTATGAATCATCATTACTTCTTGCAGGAATACATTCACAATATCTAGAAAAAAAACAAGTTTCTTGCAAGCAGTTGAGAACATGTCTACTGTATAATTGGAACTCATTTATGCTTAATCTACATACAGAAACAAACAAGCATTTAAAGAACATAAAAAAGCAAATTAAAGATGCAGAACAAGACATGTCAACGTGGGATAGGGCAAATCTGAGATCAAAGTGATCTTCATTGATCATATGCTGTGATGGAAGTCTTGGAAGACTGAGGAGGGTGCTGTACAATTATACTAGTACGCTTTTTCTTACTGATAATTGAATCTGGGAAGTGTTTTAACTAAGAGTGGAAAACGTGATACCAAATGTGCATTGTAATCATGAAAGATGCATTCCAAAAGCTAAGCCAAAGATTAACAGGAAAATATGTCTATATTTCCGAGATGAGATATTGTAATCATTTATACTATTTATATTGAATGTGGTAACAGAGATGAGGACAATGATCTGAACAATGTAAATAGTGTGAATAGAAACAGAAAAAGTTCAGCACTCATCTTTGTTTCTAATTAAATTTCTTACAAGAGAATTGATATTGTATAACAGTTCAGCACTCTTTGTTTTTATGTAATATTAATTCTCTTGTATGGGAGTGAAGGCTGGACAATTTTCTCACAGATGAAAACTGGGGGCAACAAATGTGATTCCACAGAGGCAGGGCTGGCACATTGTATTTCTGAACCCCACAACCAGAGGCACTGAGTAGAACCTTATGACCCTTGCTATCTTATTAACATTTGCTTTTTTTTAAAACTACATTTACATATGTTATAAATTAAACTAAATACAACTGTCTATTAAAGAATGAAAATTTTTTGCAGATTTTGAAGTCATTTTGGATTCTTTGTTTTTTTTTTCACCCAAATCCGTCAATTTTTTTTGCTCGTGCTAAGTCTTGAAAAACACCATATAGAATTTACTATTTTTTGTCCATAATGTTGAAGGTGTTAAAATTATTCAACTTTTTAACAAGAAAAATCTCAAATTGATGTTAAAAATTACCATAAACATTGATTTATTTAATATGGAATGATCTATTACGACATGTCTAATTTGTATTTAGATACAGTGTATTTATTTTCAATTTTTCT
Source organism: Acanthosepion esculentum (assembly GCA_964036315.1). Classification (NCBI taxonomy): domain Eukaryota; kingdom Metazoa; phylum Mollusca; class Cephalopoda; order Sepiida; family Sepiidae; genus Acanthosepion; species Acanthosepion esculentum. The sequence goes on from OZ038497.1 coordinate 61,328,486, forward strand.
AGTTGAATTGATCATCTATATTGCATATAATCCATTATTGTAAATAATTATGCTACAATAAAATTTTTACTATCAATACTACCTTATGAAAATTGATATGTAGTAGAGAGGGGGCTCTGTATCATAGATTCAGTGGGGTAAGGGGCACAAGACACTTGCACCAATCCTGTACAGAAGGATGTTGAGAATACCATGGATGGAGTGGCACATAAACAACAAAAAAGTCTTAAGGAAAATGGAAACAAAAAAAAAAAGAAACTTAAAATCAGATAGAGACAGCTGAAATCTCTTGGCGACAAAGAGGGCTTGGAGAATTTGACACTCACAGGACATAGCAAAGGGAGAAGGGGAAGCAGAAGTTAACCTATCCTAACCAGCTTGTAGAAATGGGAGCAGTTGGAAGGATTGCAAAAAGACAAATGTTATTAAGAGCTACAAGGGATAGGAAATTGTGGAGAGCCATGACCATTCACAACCTGAATTCTCACACCTACTTCAAAAAACTTTGAGCAACCAATACTACCAAATTGACTTATGGTCAAATCATGCTGAAAGCACTGGTTCTCATTTGATCACCAAAGTTAAGCAGTATTGAGCCTGATCAATACTTAGACAGGGAACCACTTGGGAACACCTGGCTAATATAAGAAACCTCCTAAAATCTGAAATATGTTCTGGCTTTTAAATAACCCACAAATGTTGATAAGCCGTAAAGACAAAAGAACAAACCAAAAAAAACAAAAAACAAATCAATCAAAATATTCCCAAATTGTCTTGTTCACTGTAATAAAAGATCATATATGTTTGATAATGAGTTACAGATGATTAAAAAAAATATTCACTTGGCAATCTCCTGTTGTGTCCCTGTCCATATCTTGAAAATTTAGCAAATGAAATCCTTTCAAAAGATGACTGTGCCAAAACTTCAAGCATCTGTTAGTTTCAATTGCTCATTTCTTTCTTTATTGAATGTTGACTAGTTTAAGAAATGGCTGATCTGCTATCTCAATCCATGTGATGTCAATATCATATTGCTTTCCTTGTGTCAATTTGAGCCCACTTTGCTAGGTCTGCTATTTTGCAATAATGATTTCTTTTAATTTCCCATTTCATTGCAACATCTTGACATTATAAGGCTTAGTTCAACCTGAACAAGACATGGTAGCTTTCCTTTATGAATTGTATGATCACATGGTGTGCAGTTAAAGATGGAATTCCCAATTGTGATGCTATTTGACACAGATTCACTTCGACTCTGGACTAACCAGCAATTTGTCTTTGAAAATTGATCATTTCAGTGGGTTATAAGGCATTGTGCATTTATTTCTCTTGCATTTTAACAGCAAATTGAGTAATTATTAATAATTCTATCTTTTATTAAATGTCTATACTGTTTAAAATAATAGGAACTGCTTTTCTATATACAGCTAAGCTAATCTTGTGTATAGATGAATTTGATTTAAAGAAATCTTCAAGATATGCCTCATGTATAACTTGGTCTCTATTCTTGAGATGAATGGAACAATAAAGTAACAGATTGTGATATTTTTATGGCTTAAAAAACATTCCAAGAAGCTCACTAAAAGTCCAGAGCTGATAAAAAGTGTATGTGTTTTCCTGAAGCACAGAGAACCAAAAGCAGAATATCTTTTTTCATTTGCTATGTCCCTTCAGGATGTAGGTGATCATGGCCCTCCACATCTTTGTCCCTTGTAACTCTTAAGTTTTGTCTTTGTTATTTCTCCTAAACCCCATTATACCATCTATTTATTCAAGCTTATCAAGTATGTTATACGCTGCTTTACCCTGTTCCTCAATCCATCTTGTGAGTATCAGATTTTCCAAGCCCTCCTTTCTCATTACATGCCCCAAAAATTTCAACTACCTCTTCCTGATAAGTGTAAGTTTCTTTTTCGTTTCCATTTTCTCTAAAACCTAGTCATTGCTCAACATGTTCAGTCCATGGTATCCTCAGCATTTTTATGTAGAACCACATTTCTGTTGCTTAAAGTCATTTCTTCATCTTCGAGGAGATTGCCATACAGGAGCTACTGTTTATAATTGTTACTTTGTATTGAAATGTTGTAAGTTTCAGAAAATAAATTTATTATATATTTCTATTCAAGTTTTTATTTAAGTCAGTTTCAATATTATAATACAGTTATCCACCTCCACAACTCTTAAATATTTTTTCTATTTGAAAGTAAATGCTGCTCTTTGTCCTTATGGATTTCTTTATTTTGAATTTTATTCATGATCTGTTCTGTCAAAAAAAGAAACACTTGGTCTTAAAAACAGGTATATATATTTTCATAAAAGCAAAGAAATATACATCACTCAAAGATATAAAATAATTACTATTTCATTTATTTTTCAATACAAAGGAAAACATATCCTAAGTTTTTGCCAACATGAACACAATAATAAATATATATCATTGAAGAAAAATCTGCCATAAATTCAGCTGAAGATAAACTAAGGAAAAATACTGAATACAAAATAATTCAGTACTCAGCAAAATAAAAAGTTTTGCCATAGCAGTTGCATTATGATACAAGTCATAAATAGATAAGAATTTTATAAAATAACTTGATAAAAATGGAATAAAATCACAATAATGAATTTTTAATATTTGAACTTGACTGAATTTGATTCATAAAAGTTTGACACAAGTAACATTAAAAGAATATTCTGAAAAATTGATCTGACATTAGTAATAATAAGACAATGATTTGATTTCAGATTCTTAAAAAGGTCACAGAAAATTCAATAGCAAAATGAGGGCAACATTTTTCCCCTTGAAAATATTAATGCCTAAATTACTCAATGTCACTTTTTGGCCTAATAAAATAAATCAAATCCAAAATAATGAATAATCAAAATAAAAATAAATTATGCAAATGAATGAAAAAGTGGAAAAATTCCATGTAACATGTTTCATTCTCTAGAAGAGTATTTCTTAACTGGTAGGCCCGAGCACAATAATGTGCTCTGAAAGGTGTCCATGTGCACCCCAACTTAACAAAAGAGTAATTTATAAATTATTTTTATATTGAAAAAAATCTTTATTTTTAAAAAGTCAGAGATACCAAGCACATGGCTTCCATGTCTAAGTAAATTGATGTTTCAACTGATGATAGCTTATTAATGGAAAAGGAGTTGATCACTATATCTGCTGATCATGGCTTACATATAAAGTATAGGGAGATATCCATTGATCAATTTTGGATTTCGATTGAATAAGAATATCCTTCAACAGCTAGTAAGGCACTGAATATTATATTGCAATTTTCCACATCATACCTCAGTGAATTACAATTTTCTGCATTTTCCAACATTAAATGCAAAAATAGATCAAATATTGAATGCGTTGGTGAGGAAATGAGAGTATGTTTATCACATATAAGGCCTTCAACAATTGCCAAAGCACAGGTTTCACACAAGCATACTTAAGTATCTTAAAAATAATGTTTATTTCAAGAGACTTCTTTATTATTTTTCTATTTTCAAATTTAATGACTAATTTTTCTTTATTAAAATTTAAAGTGTACCCCAGAGTTTTAGATATTCTACAAGTGTGTCCTGAAGTAAAATTGCTTAAGAAACACTGCTCTAGAAGAACTTCATTGGACTAAAAGTAATGTTAATTTTTATGTGTAGAAGGGGGAGATATAAGCACAAATGTTGGCTATAATTATATTCTGAGGGGAAATACTGAATTTTACATTTTTGAGTTAATTTTTATTTTAGACATGTCTGTAAAGTCTAAGCAATCTCATACTGTTTCCTGAATCTTTTGTCTTTAAGTATCCCTTATTGTGTTAACAGAAGATCTGCCAAGAAATGTTGTAAGAACCTGAACACAAATTTACTGTGGATGGTTTAGCAATCAGGTCACTTTCTAGATATTTTTGCCTTAGAAAATTGCTTTCTCTTTAAATTAAAATATCATTTTTTTATAGTTATGATAAACAAAATTATCTTTCCCTCCTAAACATATAACTCCATCAATGACAACATTACTTTAGTCTAATGAAAACATTCTATAAGACAAAATGTGTTACACAGAATTTTTCCACTTTGTCATTTGTTTAACCTTGTTCTGATATATAAAAATTTAAATATCACTTACTCCCAAAATAAATTAAATAAAATAACCAAATTAAATCATATTAAACAAATTTAGCTTGCAACAGGGAAAAAAAATTAAATTTTTTTTAAGATCATTTTACGCATTAGAACTGCAAGTTTTATCTAAATTTTTTTTTACTCTTTTTTTTTTTTTACTTCTGATAGCTACAAGAAATGGATTCCATTTCTAGTTTTGAAGTCAGAGTTGCCAGTACATGTTAAAAATTAATGATAATTTGTTGTATTGGGTGTTTACCATGTCACCTCCTTTACATCCTGACAAGTCAATTGTATAGACTTGCATGAGATAGCAAATTTTTTAGCTCAAATTCCTGTTTAAAAACATCTTTGACTCCAACTGCAGAATGAAGCTCTCTATTTTTTAAGTGCTATAAACAACAAAATAACTGCTACTTATTATTGCTATTGGAGAAGAGATATGAAAACAAATAAAGTAGTTTGTATAATGTTGATAAATTATTTTCTAGTTTCTCATCAGCAGCAAAATATCTTCAAAAGAGTTGATACATATACATTTTTGTGTGGCAAGAACATAATTTTTGGAAAAGATTTACAAGCAAGTCTCTCAAGGAGTTTGGCAAGATAATAAAAATGTATTCTAATTAGTTGGGTAAAAGTGAATCAATCCTACTACTTGGGGTTTTGCATCGTTTCTCCAAACTATAAAACAATATGATTTCATTGTCTGTACCCTTATTCTCATCATTGACTGCAATGCTGAGGCCCAGTGACAGTTGTAATTAAGGATAGAGCCATGAAAAATAACAAGGTATATACCATTTCCTCACTAATAATATTTGTATACTAGAATAGTTATTCATTAAATTGTAATGTTTCAAGCATTTATTGCGTACAATTTTGAGAATAAAGAAGAAAAATAACAAGCAGATAAGCTTTATTCTTATCCCAATCACATATTTTAAAATTACGTTTCTCTCCAACCCTCTTCACCCTTGGTTCTAGGATTTAGAAGTATAGCAAGGTTAAACATGGAATTAATATTATTATAATTATGATTCTCTGTTAGTTACCAAGTTCACATGTGTTTTATGCTTTGCCATTACCTCAGACAAATAATGAACCATTCCATTTTGATTGTGGAGAAAGACGAAAGAAAAAGATATATCAGAGACATTGTTTGGTTTTAGTGAGAAAAAGAAAGCATACATAATAAGAAAGAAAAAAGGAAGATAGAATGGGGTTTTTGTGTTGTTTCTCCAGACTATAAGACAACCTATGATTTCATTATCTGTACCTTTATTCTCCTCATTGATTGCAATTCTATAATTAAGGCTAGAGCCATGAAAAATAGCAAGGTATTTATTTCCTCACTAATAATGCTTTCATGTTTAATGTCTGCTATGCAGACTGAATTCCAATCAGGTTTGTTACATTCATTTATATGCAATACCCTTAAAACCATCTCCTAACCCAGCTATGGGTTAAAAAGTAGGACTTGTATCTGGAAAAATTGTTGTTAGTCTATAGACAAAAAAGAAAAAAATTGTTATTGCAATATTCACTTGGAAAAAAAAGGTATTCTTGCATTAGCTTTAAATGACCCACAAAGGGTTGATAAGTCATAAAAAACAATCAATCAATCAATGTCTGCTTCAGTAAAATGGAAAACCTTGTCAATTTTGAATCTTTTCATTTGTACCCTCTTACTTCCTTAATAACCAGCCTCCATATTTATGATTGTTATTGCAATATTTTGTTAAAGTTGTTAAGCTCAAATATTTAATGATGCAATAGGGGAAATTCCAAGGGTATTTTATTGTTGTGTAACTTGCAAAGAGCGTATTCAATCATTAAAGAATTATGATTCATTAGAAAATTCAAATAGCCAAACCATGACATTTTCATGGGTACTGCTAGTTTGAAAGAATTAAGAAAATTTATATAGTCTGAAACTTTACAGATTATCCTTGAATGGAGCACCTCCAATAGAGTGATTGTTAACAAATCAGTCTCTTTGTTTGCTAGTCTGCAGAACATAATGAAGTGTGATTTCCTTCATATTTTCTCAGTTCAGTGGTAATAGTTAATTTTGTGTATTATATTCTGCCCCTCTCCTTACTGCTTGGGCACTTATATAGTCTCTGTGCCTTAGCTATGCTAATTAGGTAGTTATTTAGATATCACTAGTTATTTTAGTAAAAATAAATATCTATAATAATATATATAACAAAATGTTCAAATAAGGTCAAAGGGCAATATTTATTCCAATCCCTTAGATTGTCATTTATTATATTTTTGACTAGTATTTATTTAATCTTATTTTTGTGGAATGGTAATCAGGGAGTTGTGATAAAATGCAAGTGAAATTAAAATGAGTGACATACTGTCAGAAATTAATAATAAAGGTCAAGGGGCCTTTTTCTCTAACAGTCAGTCTAGTATGTATAAAATGCACAATACTATCTGTGTCTAAATCTTAGTTTGATGCTAACAAAAAGGTTACTGATAATCCCAAAGGAGGTAACCTTGCTATTCACACCAACGAAACACAAAAGAAAAATATTTAAAAGCAAAAAGCATTATTAAAAAATAATACAATGCATATGTGAAAAAAAATGGAATTATAAGTTGAGATATGTCTAATCAATAACAAAATTGGTTTATATTTCTATACAATACAGAATATAATCTGATTAGAGAATGCTTTGCAAAAAGGAGCCCCCCTCCCCCCGTTTTCACTCTGCTCTATTTTGATGGCTTTATAGCAGTAAATCCAGACAATGAATATAAATTGTAAAGGAATGAAATCTCCTCTTAAAATAGTGGGGAAGGGTCAGTAAAACATTGTATTCAGATTTTTATTCTCTTTGACAGGATTTTTCCCTTTAAGTCCTTTAATTCAGTGCAAAATCTAATATACTTTTAATAAAATTACTTGTTTCTCATAAACTGAATCAGAAAGCTCTTCACAGCTTCATAATTACTCACTTCTCTTAAAGCTTTATTGTTAAACTTTTTCTTGTGGTTATTTCATATTTTACTGCTTGTTAGAGGAAGTATTTTTCATAGTTGCTAACAAAACTTTTCCTTAAGCAGGTATTTGTATCGGCATGACTAACAAAGAACTAATTATTATAAATTTCTAGGATACTTATAGCTTGGGATAGGTTACAAACATAATTTGGTTTATTGCTAAATATGAACTATCCATAGTTAAACAGGTCTTGCAAAAAATTTTGAACTTAAATGAGGATTAGGTTAAGTCATAAGTAATTCCAGTAGGAGTAGATAGGTTCACAACTCTACTCAGTATTTTGAACAGAAGTAGAAGTTTGTCACTGGTTTCCTTTTTAGAATTGGGTTTCTGAGTTCCTTCTAAATTCTACTTCAAGTCTATACTCCAAAATGTTATTTACTATTTACTTTTTCCCTCCCTCAATAGGAGTAGATAGGTTCACCTATCATCTGGTTCATACTCCTCCTTAGTCTTTTCAAAAGGAGTAGAGGTTTAGCCCTTGTTTCCTGTTTAAGATTGGGTTTCTGGTTACTTCTAAAATCTTCTCATTCTCTTCCAATAGCCCAATAAATGTTCAAATCTAATCCTCATTATTCCTTTTTCTTGCTACCAAACACTTAATATAACATATATAAGCACTACTTAAATACCCTGATCCACTCATGAAATATAGGAAAAATATTTGTAGATTAGCATTCATTAGACTTCCCTAAAGTACAATAATTTTTCAAAATCATAAAATATTGATTTTTTTTTTATTGATTTAGAACAGTACTTTTCAGTTGTCTTTAACAAAACTTGTATAAAAGAGGGATTGCTTCCCAAATACACACACACATAATTAAGTAATTCATTGAGTCTGAAATTCTATCATATATATATATATATATATATATATATATATATAGCTACCACATCATTGTTGAGTCTGACCATTGATATCAAGCAATGCTTGTGTTTGATATTTTAAAGTTGAGAAAGATGTTGCACTGGATTATACACTCTCTAAGCAAGAACAGCATGTAGCCAAAAAGAACCAGTCAGCATCTTGGATACTGTCAGGGCCTAGTGTTATATCAGAGTTTTCCTTCTCCTTAATGAAGGCTAAGGTGTTAAACTCACCCAATGGGCTTACTGCTTGCCTGGACACCAACCTAGGGATTTCTATGTTCCCCACACTGTTGCAAGATGGGAATTGATCTCATGAAAGGATTCCTCTACCATTTGACAGTTTTTTGGGTTTTTTAAAACTAGACACCCACCACACCATAAAAGACTGGTGGGGTATATATATAAATAAAGGTATATTTAGGCAGCATGTATTCATCCAGATAATTTTGATTAAAAAGAACTAATGTCTGTGTGTTTAATTGTTTATTATATTTTTCCAATTTTCAGATAAGTTGTTGAGTATTGCCGTCAAAGTTGTGGATGAACTATCCAAAGTTCATATTTTATTCTTTGTTCAAATACTTTTGATTTTCACAAACCAATGTGGTTCCTGTGTGGTAGTTAGAATTTTTTTGTCTACATCTTGGTATTCTTTGGGAAGCTTTTTTTTTCTTTTTATGTGCCATGTCCTTTCAGGATGTAGGCGATCATGGTTCTCCACCTCCCTCTATCCCTTGCAGCTCTCAACAAGTTCCTTCCCTCTGCTCCCTCCCCAGATGACGTTCTGTCATCCACTTGCTTAAGTACGCCAGGTATGTCACATGTTGTTTTCCCTTGTGTCTCTTTTCCTCTATTTGACCCATGAGTATCAGATTCTCCAGGCCCGCCTTCCTAATTACGTGTCCCAGAAACTTCAGCTGCCTCTTCCTGATATTAAGTATAAGCTTCCTCCTTAAATGATCTAACAAAGGGCAGAGGAACTCACTGAGTCAACAGCCAACTAACTAGAGGTGGTGTCTCCATTAAACCACCATGGAGAAGGCAACAGGAAACCACTCCACTATCACTCCCAAGACAAAGCAAAGTTTGGGAAGCTAGATGTCTGTAATGGTCTAACATGACGTCATGTGTAATGGCATTTGTGAACAAGGCTTCACAAAAAGAATGCAATTTCTTTTCTTTTTTTTATATTTTTAATACTAATATAATATTTGCATACATTAATTATATCATATGCACTTCAAGAAACCATCTCCTGTGGTGATTAATATTTTATTTAATGTAGACCATTTATTTTGGATAATACCGCACCCAATGCAAGGAAACACTCTAAACCCTAGAAGCTATTATTTACAAAATAAGCAGATCACATTAAATATCTCTCACCACACGAGATGGTATCTTTAAATACATATAATTAATGTGTGCATATATTAGTGTTAAAAATAAATAAATTGCAAACTTTTTGTACAGTATTGTTCCCAATAGCTGTTTCACATAACATCTCACTAGACCATTTCAAGCGTCCAAAAGAAGAGACTTGAAGCAACAGAAATGTGGTTCTACAGAAGGATGCTGAGAATACCATAGACTGAACATGTGAGAAATGACAAAGTTCTAGAGACAATGGCAACAAAAAGGACACTAATGCTTAACAACTGGAAGAGAGATTTGAAATTTCTGGGGTACATAAACAAGGAAAGAGAGCTTGGAAAATTTGATACTCACAGGACAGATTGAAAGTAAGAGGGCCAGAGGAAAGCAACACACAACCTACCTGGTGGTCTTGAGTGAATTGATGGTGGAGCAGGGTTTTGGAGAGATGGAAAAAAGACAAAAGTTATTAAGAGCTAAAAATGACAGGAAAAGGAAATTGTGCAGACCTGGTAGAAGTTAGTACGGCTTGGCTAGGATGTCCTATTACACCTGCTGTACTCATCTGACTTTGCACCTCTGTATTTCCACTTATTTCAACACCTACAAAATTCTCTTAATGAGAACATCAATTCTCTGGAAGCCTGTAAAAACCACTTATATCACCCAGAAGATGCCAATTTCTGCAAGGATAGATCCATGATGCTGCCTCAAAGATGGTGAAAGCTAATGGAATGAAGTAGCACATATTTTGATGAATAAATCCATGTACAAATATCTAAATATTATCTTTAAAGTTCATTTGAAAAACATTGTTGCAAAGTAGTACATCTGTTTGGAGTACCAGTTGTACCCTGTCTTTTTATCATTACAATTGGCGAGACTACCATAAAACTCCACAAACAAAGCATGACCACCCAACTTGTTGGTCTCTGCGAATTACATGATGTTCTCATGCTCATACTCATTTTACCAAGTGGCTGGGGCTCAGAAATTTGCATAAGCCACAAATTTGTCTTGCAAAATCTGAGACATGAGATCAGTTTGTTCTCAAATTGTATCTTTTGGATTGGCCATGTTTTCTTTCAAGTATCTTGCATGCATGTTCCGGGATGTAAGCCATTTTCCTTTCTACAACTATAAACTCTTGTTCTGACCCAATACAAAACAATTATACATAAGTGTTATAATTAAAACGCTAATATTCTTTGTTAACTTATGTGCATATCATCTACTGGTGCATTTTATATGGTATGAGATGCAATAAATAAATCTCATTTTAAACTGTCAATTATTTTTTTATCAATACATGAATCTTGAGTATCAGTTGGTTTACTGGTTTAAGTCTCTAATGGAAAACTCATTTATCATGTTTAGAGGTCAGTCCTATTTTTTCAATTTTATTTTCAACTTGGAATTAGCAAACTAAAAATACTGGACGATTGAAAATGGAGTCAACAAATAGACATAAGTTGATGCCAGCTAATCTTCTCTTCTCTCATCTAGGAACTTCAAAATGTGACCCAAATTGGCTGACAAGAGACTAGTCTATTCTAGTAGCAAGACTGGGGTCCAATTTCTTCAATGGTTTCACTTCCTGTTGCATCAGTATAGATATTTCAGCAGCATTTGAAGGTATTTCCTGTGTGACTATCATTTTCCAGACATTAACACTTCCCAGATGGATCAACATGACATGGATATTTTATTGCATTTGATTTCCATAGAAATAAAAAAAATATTCCTGAATAAAAAAAAATGTTTCTACCAAATGAGTTTACTATTAAGATATCTGTAAGAAGAGGCACAGAAATATTCTTGACTCAACCTACTTCCCAAAAGTCACCATTTCAATGACCAAACATTAAAACACTTATTTCAGGAAATGAGTTGGAAAAATAATTTTTCAGCAGCTCTAATATAGAGGGGTTAATCTGCATAGATAGCTCACAAGTCGAATTTAAATAAGAGTTCTATTAAAACTGGTAAGATTTAGATATTTGACCTGAAGAGAGTTAAGGGTAAATAATTTTGTGAATATATATATATATATATATATATATATATAAAATATGAGAACTGGAAGCAGAAGTAAGTTGGTCAGTTTATTATTTAATAACAATAGAAAACTGATCCATCATTTTATGCCCGATAAAATCTTATATTAATACTGCAGGTACACAACTGATTTTTCAGCAACTTTGGTTCCAGAACCATTGCCAGATTATCCATCTGGCAATTGAGTGAAAACCTTGTAATTTTGTCTTGATTAAAAGAGGTACCAGACATTTACTTACTGGAAAATTGTTGGCCCACCTGTAAAAGAATTTTTGATGAAGGAGGTTCAGTCATTCAGATGAAAAAAATTGTCATACTCATCTGAACCCAGGTTTTGACAATTAAAATTAATTAATGCAATCAAAACAGACATAATAAAAATGGGCAAGGGGAAATTACAACTATTGTAGTTGACAATATGAAAAGAAAAAAAATACTATAGAAGATGTGACCGGTTATCGCTCCTCATTCATCAGAACAAAATATTGTGCACACCAACTAAAAAAGGGAAACATGGAAAAAGAAAAATACACGCGTATCAATAATATATTGCCACAAGTATATCTATAGACACTAAGTCCTAACAACCAATCATTTTTTTTTTTTTTGCATAAGGATACTAGTGTTGATTTAAATTTAACAAACTAAATTTATCCATTATCTCAAAAATATTTTCTAAGATATCCTATTGTCAGTTCCCTCTCCCCATCAAAAAAATTGTTAATACATCACAATGTATGTTTGTTTTTTCCATCTCTACCTGCCATTCAATAGTTCATGCCTGGTTTCTTAAATTCTGGTCTTGTTTTCATCCATTCTATCTTTATAAAGATTTACTTGAATTTCTTATGAGAAATTTATTTTTCATAGGTAGACATGTTTGAGTTGTTATCTGTTTTTTTAGTAGGTACATGTTTTTAGTAAGTACATGTATCCGAGTTGCTGTCCTTATTTTTTATTTTTCTTAAACAGTGAAATTAACAACAACCAACAGATTGAGAGGTTTTATCAAAAACAAATTGTACCTCCTGACAGAAATTGAACCTGTATCCCTTTTTTCACCAAGGAAACCACTCCTATATCCATGTACACTATAGCTATAGGGGTGGTTTCCCTGATGAAGAAAGGGATACAGGTTCAATTCCAGTTGGTAAGCACAGTTTTTCTTTAATAGGACTTCTTAATCTAGGCCAGTTGTTATTAATTTCATTGTTTAAGAAAAAGAAAAACAGGATAGCTAATCAAATGTGTGCCCACTAAAAATATTGTTTATAGTAATAACAATAATGTTGGATTAAAAAATTAATTTAAAAAATACTTGAATTTCCAACAGTTGAAATCTTTTTTAGCAGACCTGGCAGAAGTTGGTACAGCTTGGCTGTGATGTCCTACTACACCTGCTGTACTCACCTGTAATCAAATGCTTTGTTCTATAATGCTCACAGTCTAAATTAAGGGGGAGGAAATTTCTTGAATATATAATAAAAATGGGTGAATTGAATTGGAATGTTCCAGGTGTATTTCTTTTTTTTCCAAAATATAATAAATGTCTCAGCCCTTCCGTTTGAAACTCAAAGGTATGTGAATTTACTTTTTCTTTTCACTTTTGTATATCTTTCTTATCTTCTACCATCGTTCCTTCATAATAATTTCCACTTTTACTGTTCTTGATTTTTCCCCCAGACCCTTCTTGCTTATTATTATTAAGTAGGTTTCTTGGTAAAAAAGCATACCTAATTCCAGTTCAGAACAGCAAGCAATTGGACATACTCTACAGATTAAAAAAACAAAAAAAACAAAGGCTAATTACTGTACATACAAGAAAACAGAATAAGTATAAATATCACAATCTACTCTATCATACATTAAACTGTTATTGAAAAAAATTGTTGGCTTATTAATAATTGTTTATAGACCATTTAACAAAAGATAACTGCCACCTCATAGTTGAATATGACCATCACAAGATATCAATTTATGATGTCAAGCAATGACTGTACATGACATTTTTAAAGTGGAGAAAGACATTGTACTGGGTCAACCCCACTCCCTAATGCTATCAAGTAACAGGTATTACATTAGTTGTATGCCTTAATGAAGGCTAAAAGGTCCAACACTCCAAGTGAGATAACCACGTAACTGGATGCCAACCCAGGTATTTACATTCAGAATATTGTTAAACCTAGTCAATTAAAGTGTTGGTTCATCAATTAAGTGACATTAATTGTGAGTTCACCCCCTGGGCCAAGCAGTGTGTACTTGAACTCAGTGAGAAAAGAGTGAGCAATAACTGAGCAGTACTAAAAATAAGAACTAGACAAGATATCCCTAGATATGGGGAGTGGAACAAGAACAGTCTACTCCTGTAGACTAAATAAAAGGTTCAGTTCTGAATTCCCTGTATTGATATACACCTGATGAAGGCTGAAGGGAACAATGGCTGAAACATTGTGATAATAACAACAAAGTTGAGGACAATAATCTGAATGCAAATAGTGTACATAATGATAACTTCATCTCAGAAATACAGACAGAAACCAATCTAGGTGTTTTTACACCCCCACTCCTGTGCTAGATGACCAATGATGTCATGAAAGTATTTTTTCACCCTTTGAGAGGGGTCTTTTTAAAAATTTTGCTGGGAGTCTAGCCACTCTCCACACAGGAAAAGACTGGTAGGGGATCTAATATACATACATACACTAATGAATTAAAACCTTATAATTATTAAAAAACTTATAAGGTGTTGGTACCGCCTGTAACTGATGAACCACTCTTGATCAGGCATAGGCTTCTTTTTCTATGTGCCATATCCATTCAGGATGTTGGTGACCATGGCTCTCCACAAAATTCTTGTCCTTTGTAGTTCTTAGTAAATTTTGTCCTTTTGCTATCTCTTCTAACCCTGTTCGATCATCCATTTACACAAGCTTGTTAGGTAGGTTATGCGCGGTTCTCCTCTGTCCCTCTTGCCTTCAATATGTCCTGTTAGTATTAAATTTTCTAAACCCTCTTGCATCATCATGTGCCTTAGAAGTTTCAACTATCTCTTTCTGACGTTACGTATGCGTGTCCTTTTCGTTTCCAGTTTCTCTAAAACTTATTATTTAGTATTCTTTTCTTCATTACTAATGAAATTTTCCTGTTTTTTAATACTTTTCTTAGCTCTTGGAGAGCATCTTTGCCTATCTCAATGCAAGTTTGGATTTCAGTGTTGCACTTTCCATCCTCTGTTAAAACACTTCCCAGATGTTCAAGAGACAAAAGTCTCTGCTGGTGCCAGGATATTAAAGCAGAACATATTGAGAGCTGGTGGTCAAGGCAATAGAATAAAATCTATGTTCATGTAGAACTCATGCAGTGGTAAGCAACAAAGTATCTTTCAAAGGAATGATAAAACCCAATATTTTCCAGCAGAACCATTTATTATTCACACTAGCATTTTTTCTCCAGTATGTCCAATTGCCATTGCTTTTCCAGAATAATGATGCTCAGGTACTTTGTCATCAACCTTAACAAGAAGAAACAAACTTGACTTAAAGACCAAGTAACTGTCTTCCAGTGAAACAACATTCACTTCCAATGCACACTGAACAGGTTTTTAATCATGTGGCCTGTGAGCTATACAGCTTTATACACAAAGAGTAATGTTCTATTTGTTGTGACACATTCCTTCTTTCACCATTATTTAAGCTTTCTGCTCTTGGCTTATAATTGTTAGGAAAGCCTTGTATAGATTAGTCTTAGCCATCCAATGCCTTGTCAGTGTTTGGTGATTTTTTTAACCTCATCAGACTGATGAGGTTAAAAAAAAATCACAAACAAGTCATTTCAGAAATGCTCTAATTGTAATTTGTCTTTTATCAAAGTCACTCAAATCTTCTTAACCATAAATGCAACATTCAGGATATCAAAATGAAATCCTTGAGTATATATTATTTGACCCTGACATATAGCAGTTGTTATAAGACAGTAGCTGTCATTCTTTCCACATGTTTGATAATTATAACATTTTATATATATATATAAATATAAATATAAAAGCTGTAAAATGAATCATTATGAGTTGCTAAGCAAAGATTTGAACAGCTTAAGGTCTGAAAAGAATTTCTTAAAGGAGGAAAAAAATTAATGAAAAATTAGGTTCTTTTAATTCTTGTTAATTTCATAGATGAATATACTGATCAAATTGTCCAAATTCCCTGAACTTTTGCATAGCATCTCATTTTAAACTAACTTTATTTTATTGAAGTTTCCAGGAGTTAGGTCAGGAAACTACTGGTAACATGTAATTCTGTATAACCTGCCATATGAATGGGTGGTTGGCATCTAAACCAACTCCTTCACTAGCTTTTCTACTGGTGAGGAAGGTGACATGTCACTCCCACACAAGAAAAAAAAACATGTCTAAGGGCCAATGAGCTTCTTATAGTGGACAACAGCAAAAAGTATATATAAGGCTAGGAAGATATATCAAGCCTTGAATAGCAACCTTCCTAAAGATGGTGTCTCAATAAAAACACTGTGTACTTGGAATACCATGAGTGTCCGAGTTGGGCATCGCAAAGAGCATCCAGGCTTGTGAAACCATGCCTCAGATTATAATAACAAGTATCAGTATGTTGACAGGTGTATGTGAAGAGGTAAACTGAGATCCTCTGTCAGGCAGGACCCACCTTGCTTTGTGCCAGACTAATTCCAGTTCTGCCTCAGCAAAAAAACACGGCTGTATGGGTGAAAAATTAAAAAAAAAAATAATGCCATAGGAATAAAGCATACACAATATATAACTTTATATTACTATGGGAGATGTTCAGACAAATTACATTTCTTAGCTCCACCAGCTCAGACCTTCACAGCTAGGACCTGCCCTGCCCCGTCCTGGGTATGACGATAAAGTATATCTGGCAGCAAGACCTCTGATTGGGAAGTTTTGAGGAGTGTGGAACCACCTCTTAAATGCTGTTCAAAAGTCCACCCTGACCTGGGGTGGTAGCACTTGTTAGGGTCCCAACTATGGGCAAATAGTTAGTCCCCAAACTGGGGTCAAACATGAAAGTATAAAAAGTTTTATATTAAAATTACTAGCAATACATTCTCATAATAAAACATTACCAGTAATACATTTCTGTAAGAAAAAAAAAATATTACCAGCAATACATTTTTGAAAGAGAAATTACTAATGCTCTCAAGAAAATTACATTTTGGAATTAAAAAAACCCATAAGGAGTTGATATGCTGCTAAACAAACAAACCTGCCATGCCACATTCACAACCGTTATCTATCCTACATGTCATCATAATATGCATTTCTTACTTCTTTCTTTACAATAATCTCAATTAGTAACCCTTTGCCTTGAGTGTCCCTTAGGCCTTTTATTAAGTGAATTAACAATAAAAAAATATTTTTATTGGTAATGTCACAAAAACTACTGTGCTGATTTAGGGTAAAAAATATATCTTTTGTCTTTATTCATTTTTGTTGAGTAATTTCTAATTTTACCACTGTCGATAAATGAAAGAGACAAACACAAATAAAAGAGAAAAATATAGATAGAGAGACACATAGGCATATCTAATTAAATCTACACAGTGGAAAATATTTACCTTGTTGTTTTGCAGAAAAACATCAGAGCTGTTTCTTTTAAACTCAATGAAACAAGTCCAAGGTTAATTTTAAAGACCAACTGTTAGATCTTCAAATATCTCAGTAAAAGAAAAAATTAAAAAAGAAGGTGGGTAGCTCAACATAATTAATTTTCATAAAAGTCAATAGATTTAAAAATACCTAATTTATAAATAATTCCATATTTTTAATATTCCATGTTTTTCTATTACTGACCAGTAATTATTGCTGAGGACACAGTATTACAAATTAAGGTGTTTTTTTTAAATATTCATTAATAAAATAAATTTTATTTGTCTGAAAATAATTTTTTTTATATTAATCACTAGCTTTTCAAGGTAACAATATCACAAGAAATGCCTGGGTTTGATGTACATAAACAATGAAGAAAAAATAATAGCAAATATGAAAAATATCTGATTACCTATAGTTTTAAAAAATAAATATACTTTCATCTTTTATATATTAAACTTGACTGATGAATGAATTTTAATCAGAAAATTAATATTTTCTATATAAATCAAATGTTGGGAAACATTCAAATCAATGGCTGCTGATTTTTCTTTTACTGACAATCTTCCACATAGAAGCAAGATGAATTATGGGAATGCTTAAAGCCACATATATACAGACCAAAAATAATCTTACACAATTCCCTTGGTGAAGTCACTCTGCTAACATCCTGTGAACTATTTAAAATTACCTTCTCTATGGATTATTTGAGATTACCTTGATTACTCTGGTTGACCCATCTTGCTTTTTGTATTCATTGCTTCAGTTTTGACTTATTATTTTGCTAAATCACTTTGCTTCCCATTGTGTTAAATAAGAACTATGACAGTTCCTTTAACATCAAAGTTATGTTTATGCAAGCCTTTTACTGATTTGATGGTAAAGACTACATGGTAAATACAGCACAAGATTATTGTGGTGTACACAAAGCTAGTTGCATATTTCCAACTGGTGCCAAGTTCCCGAACATTTAAGACAGGCAAATTGTTTCCATTAGGAAAATTGGCTCAACCTTTTTCTGTACACATTTGACCTTGTGCCTTACTAAACTAAGAATACCTACAATCCTTGTACATTCAATGTTAATTGTACAATATGCTATTGGTCACCCAATACAAGGCCCAAGAGCCACCCAAAGTAGAGGGTTACTAAATGGGGCTGTTGTAAGGGTATACAAGGAGAGAGTAAGAGGTGTTTACTATGAGGATATGTAGGATAGATAACAGTAATTTACACTATTTACATCTGGACTATTGCCCTCATCTTTGTTGCTTTTATTACAAGGTTTCATCTATTGTGCTCGCTGGCCTTCCTCGGGTGTATATCGATCTGGGTAACCTAAAGGGAATTTTGAACTGAACCCTTTATTTAATCTACAGGGGTAGACGGTTCTTGTTCCACTGCTCATGTCTAGGGATATCATCTAATTCTTATTTTTAGTACTGTTCAGTTAGTTCCCAGCCAGGGATTGAACTCACAACCACTATATCACCAAATACACAAACCATGCTTTTATCCACTAGGCCATTGTCCTATAGGATAGTGGTTGATCCTAGACTTGAAGAGGCTAAAATTGGAGGAAGCATCCTACAGTATAAGAGTTCTGTGGAAAAAGCTGTTGTATGAATGTAAGAGGAGGAGGTAAGAAGTGCAGTATGAGAATATGTAGGATAGATAACGGTTGACCCTAGACTTGAAAAAGTTAAGATTGTAGCGATCAGGGAAGAATTCTTTTCAGAGTAGCAATACTTCATTTTTGGTCTGGTCTAGTTCTTGTAAAGATAGAGCATGGCAGGAAAAGTTAGATAGTTTTTGGAGCATCTTTAACAGTGGATCGTATATACGAGTTCTACTTGAGGTCTAGAGTGAACTTGAGTCCCAATAGATGTCCTAGGCAAGGAACCTCATTCAGTGAACAACCATTAATTATGACTGGAGAAAACTCTGTAATGAAGGATGATAGAAACCTATTTTAGCAGTTCTACGAAAATTTAACTAAAAAATTCCACCTAAGCATATTTTAGCAGAATTATAAACAGCATTTGAGAAATTGCAAGGTGTCTCTTCCTTGTGAAAATTCCACAAGTTATCATTTTAACTATTATTTTTATTTGTTAGGAACAAATAGTTGTATATAGTAAATTAAGCAAATGCAACAAGATAGAAAGTGGAGTGTGATAAGGTGTTTTTTCACTGGATTTATTTAACCTGTGTTGGAAAATGATTCTAAGTGAATTAAACAACTCATCAGTGGATATAACCATATCAATATGGCCATATCAATATATGCTACACAAATGACATGGGGGTTGATGGTAGAATCAAAAGAAAACCAAAAGAACAAGAAGACAATGTAGTAAAGAAGAAAAAACTCAGTATTAATTACAAGAAGATAGAAATATGATAAGCAAAGGGACAACCCTAAATGATAGTTACATATTGGAGAAATCAAAATTAAACAAATGTTGAAATTCAACAACAAATGATGGAAAGTTGTAACACAGAAATTCAAAGACATGTAAGATAGTGAAAGAGATTTGAGAAAACTCCAGAAATTATTATGGGACTGAAAAATTATACCAGGAATGAAGAAAAGATTGATTTGTTTTTTTTTTACAGTTCATAAAACCCTTTGCAGGTTATTTAAAGCCATAAAATAATTTTAGATTGTAAGAATATTTTGGAGTTAATGATTTTTACTGATACAAGTTCTATTAATTAACCCATAGCTGGGGGAGAAGAGGTGGTTTCATATCTTTCCCCAAGAGTATTTCAGCAGAAGTAAATATAAAATTTAAAAATTAAATATAATGAATCTGGCTCTCCAATTTCAAGATTGTTATCCATTACATCAACTGCACATCTAAGATTACAGTACCTGGTATTCCCAAATTGTTACCCATCTAGGTACTAATGAAGAAAAAATTGCTCTGTGATATCTACTCTCCAAATTTGACAGTGAGAATTGTAAAAGTTTTATAAATAAAAAATGAAAAAAAATCTTCAAGCAACTGATTTGTGGTACTACTGATAAGTATATCTGTTGGGTGCAGGGGGGGAGTAGTTTGTGACCCTCGTTATCTTATCAACATTTGGTTTATTTTCTACCTACATTTATAAATGTTTACAAATAAAACTAAGCACAACTGACTATTAAAGGATGAAAATTTTTTGATGTCATTCTGTGGAGTCTTGTTTTCTTTTTCATTCAAATTCATGATTTTTTTCCTCATGATAGTCTAAAAAAAAAAAAGACACCATAAAATTCACTATTTCTTATTCATAATATTGAATGTGTTAAAATTCAAATTTTTAACAAGAAAAATCTCAAGTTGATGTTAAAAATTGCTGCAAAACCTTATGAATTTATTTAAGATGGAATGACCTGTTATGATGTCTCTAATTTGTATTTATTTTCAATTTTTCTAGTTGAATTGTTCACCTATATTGCATATGATCTGTTATTGTAGATAATTAGGTTACAATAAAATTTTTATTTTATATGAATAGTACCTTATGAAAATTGAGATGTAGTAAAGAGGTGTGCCCCATATAATAGATTGGGAGGTTTCAGATTTGAGGAGGGAACAAGACCCTTGCCCTGCTTAAGGGACAAGGCAGATAGAGCGAGAAAGAGAGACAGATTTCTTCCTGTAATACATAACACTTTGATCTGAGTAAAGGCTTCATTTTGTAATGCACATACTTTCTATAAATCTGGATACAAATTTGTTAAAGAAGATCTCAAAGCATTGAAAAACTTTCTGCTTCATCATTACCTCTTGGTAGATCATATATAAGACACTCTTTTATATACCAAAGTTTGATAGGAAACGCGATTTCCCCTCTTCTGCATCAGGTTGTCCTCTCCTGTTGTAGAACAATACCTGTGCTTTATTTACCATTTCAGAGAAATGAGCATGTATGGAATTCATCCCATGCAATGCCTGTTCTCCCCCACCCCATTAATAATAATGATACTGGCCAAATGCTATATAGAAAATTTGTATTTAAAAGAAAAAAAAAGTCCCATTGTAATTTCAAGGCTAGCCAATAAAGCATGTTCAGTGTTGCTCTGCTTGAAATAAACAGGTATTGCAGGACCAAATAAAAAAAATATTGATATAAACACCTCAAAATTATATACCTCAAATGGCTTGTTAATTTTAATGCCTCCAAAACTAAACTTCTTTCCATTAATCATCTGAGAGACCTCTCTCTGCCTTCCATCAGCCTGGCTGATGCTGACCTCCAGATAAAAAGAAAATAAAAAAAACTTGAATAAAATTTTTTATATTTGACATCAATTTTGAGTGAAGAAATAGTAAATAATAAACAGGTCTAGTAGAAACCTATGTAATACGCAGAAAGGCAAATATTTTAATTAATTTTAAAAAACAATTTTTTTGCATCATATCAAGCAGTTGCTTAATGTAGCCTATTTAGCAAACATACAAGAAAAAAATAAAATAAAAATAAAGCCTTGGATGGAATTTTTGGTACACAGCAAAGTTCAGAGGTCAGAATAAGTTAATGCCTTAGTAAGAATATTAGTGTGAAATTGAATACAAGCAGTATTGGTTGGGATTTGAACATGGTTTGCCAATTTCATTTTCCATTCTAATGACCATTGCAACATTAACTTCAGCATTTCTGATCTTTCAGCATTGAAAACCAATAATTAATTAAAGGAATTATCCTTCAGACAGTACCTACCCTTTACAATAAGAGAAATAGAGTTAGGAATACATTTCAATATCTGCAGCAATTGTCAAGGGAAGTAGGTATTTTCTGAGTGACCTACCATAAAATGCAATCTTGGATTGTAAGCTGTATTGAATGAATATGTGTTATCCCAAATAAATCCATATCTTCCTGGCATGAGTTTAAAATGACATCTTCATATATCTAAATCCTAACTATAACTTTGGAAAAAGTATCTACATTATTTACATGTGGACTATTGTTGTCATCTTTGTTGTTATCACCTGATTTGCCTTCTGCCTGAATTTCTGGGATGAGGAGTTAAAATTATTTACATCTTTGTTGTTATTGCAATAACAATAGCCTGCATGTAAATAGTGTAAATAATGATAATTTCTCATCCCAGAAATTCACTGAAATATATTAGAAAGTGTCCAACATTTTATTTGAAATCAAGAAAATACGAACTTTAAGCAAAATGGTCACAATTTATAGAAGAAAGATGTCAGATTAAACTCATGACATGAAGAAAAAAATGATCATTCATTGAATTTGGATACTGCAGGGGACAAACTTGGACCTTTGTGCCTGCAAAAAAAAATAAATAAAAGTGTCAAAAGGATGATTTTTCCATTGACACTTATTTTAACTACCTTCACTCCTCAACAATGTTCATTTTATAAAGTTATGGTTAGAATTGTAATAAAATCTAAACATATGAAATTATTTATTTATTAGATTGTTTATTTACACTATTATATTATTTATTGGAATGGTTGGCAAAACATTGACTAATTGTCAATAAATTTGAACTTTATAAAATGGTAAATAAGGATTACATTTTAATAATTTATTAAATGTTGATAAATTTATGAATAAAAAATCGTTTTCATATTTATTTATTTTTATAAATTAGTAAATGATAAATATTGCATTGCATTAGTTTTGTATTAGTTTTTAGAATGTTGTAAATATAAAATTATTCTTGTAAATAAAGAATCTAATAAATAAACAGTGTTTATTATTGTGGACACAAAGTTCCAAGTTTGCCCTGTGGGTAGTGAATAAAAGATTACACCAGCTTGAAATTTTCCATGTCATTATACAAAACAAAGAAATCAGATTTCATGCATTTTAATATTATACTTGAAAGACAGTTGCCATAATAATTTGCAGATAATGTATTGCTGTATAGATGAAAAAAAAAAAAAAAAAATTGCAGGAAAAAAACAAAGCTATTTTAATAAAAACATTTAGCACAACCTATCATATAATTCTTTTCTGCCCAAATTACTTCATGAATGTAATAGCTAAGCTGATCATAATAACTAAATTTTTACCTCTGGTGATATCAGAGATCAAAAACATTTTTGCAATTCATTATAAACTCAATATGTCAGTTAATTTTGTGAGAAATGGTACACTGTACTCTTTGTTGACTTCTGGTAATCTGAAGTCAACCCCACAAAGCTGGTGTTATATCTTGTGGTCTTGTGCTTCTCCATGCAAGAACCTGAATCTCTAGATCTTACTCTTTTGGCTGTGATGTATGAGCATACAAACAGATATTTTCCCTATGGAGGACATATTTTCTTTACTAATATTTCTTGAATGCACAGGTCTGTAGACACACTGTTTAACAAATAAAAATGGTGCATCTATTTTAAATACTAAGTGTCCACTATAATAACGTTTGAAGTAATAAACACATACATATACACAAATGTTGGCCCAGTAACAGATTGCATAAAGAATATGCATATTTATGTTTGCTGTGTGGAGTGGATTGGACATTTTGGCGATCTTGGACCATTTTGCCTGTAAAAAAATGGAGTGTTAAAAGGATGGGTTTTTTTCCTCCCTGACACTGCTATTATTTTAACTACATTCACTCCTCAGCAATACTTGTTTTAAAAAGCGGTGATTAGAATTGTAATAAAACCTAATTATATGAAAAGGAATTTATACATTTTCTTTGTTCTTGAGAATTTACAACAAAAATAACACTTTATTAGATGTTTATTGGAATGGTTGATAAGACATTGGCTAATTGCCAATTGATTCAAACTTTATAAATTAGTAAATAAGGATTTATTTATAGTTGGTTCACATATTAATAATTTAGTAAATGTTTATAAATTTATTAATAAATTTTTTGTTTATTTCTTTCTAAATTGGTAAAGGATAAATATTGCATTAGTTTTAATACAATTCTATTAGTTTTTAGATTGCTGTAAATGTAAAATTATTCTTGTAAATAAACAATCTAATAAATAAATAGGATTTAATATTTTTATTGTAAATTCTCAAGAACAAAAAAATGTATAAATGCACTTTCATATATTTAGGTTTTATTACAATTCTAATCATTGCTTTTTAAAACAAACATTCTTGAGGGGTGAAGGTAGTTAAAATAATAGTGGTTTCAAGGGTAAAACCGTCCTTTTGACATTCATTTTTTTTTATGGGCACAAAGGTTCAAGATGGCTCATATTTTCATGGCCACAATAGAAGAGACATTTTTCCCCCCATGCAAACAAAAGCTTTTATTTGGGTTAGGATTATCATACACTCCTACTGTTTCCTAACATTATTGTTTTGTTAGCAAGTTTGAAATATTAAAGTTCCATAACAACCAAAGATAGGAACAATACTTCAAACAAATCATATCAATGTTTACATTATTTATCCCCAGACTTTGTTATCACATTTTAGCCATTATGCACTCCCAACAAGTTTGTGGATCTGGGTAATCTTCAAGGAAGTTTGAACTGAACCCTTTATTTAATATACAAGAGTAGATTGTTCCCATTCCACTGCCTATATCTAGGAATATCTTGTCTATTTATTTAGTACTATTCAATTATTGCTTGCCCAGTTTACACCAAGTTTCAGTTTGTGCTACCTGACCCAGTGATTGAACTCTCAATTACTGTTATCAAATACATGAACCTGTACTTTAATCCACTAAGTGATTAACTAAAGGGTTCAGCTTGAAATTCCCTGAAGATTATTTTGATTGACAGACACCTGAAGTAGGCTGGCAAGCACAACAGACAAAACATTGTGATGATAACAACAATGATGAGGACAGCAGTCAAACTAAATAATGCAAATAACTTATGCCAGAAATTCAGACAGAAAAGATAAAGACACTTCCTCATCTCAAAAATAAAACATCATTAGCAAGTATGACAGCAAATTGTTAAAACTATTAGATGCTGGATTTAAAAGATTTTGTAATACATCACTCACTGATGTACTTTAATGGCATAGGATTTTTTATTGTTTGATTCGGTTTCTATGGCTTATCAACCCTTTGCATGTTATTTAAAGTCAATTTTTTTTTAAGATTCTAAGGAATTGGGGGCAATTATCTATTAAAATTTTTAGAAATTTTTGTGGATCCTACAAATATACCATTGATTTCATTTCAACTTGGGTCAAGCTTGAAATAGCCTTTTTTGACCAATCATCATGCCAGTGATTATTCTCCTCTACTAAAGTAAATATTGAGTTTTTCTTTTGTCAAAATGATATGCACCAATTATTAACTTCTTCAGTTCAGATTTTACACAAACAATTTGAATGTATTTTTATATTAATGAGTTTTGGAGACCTTCAGTGACCACTGCTTTTAAAATTGAATATTACTAGTTCATGAGACCTTCATTAAGCACTATTCTTTAGATCCAATGTGTTTTAAACAAGATATTTTAGGAATTGGACAAAAATATCCTAATAGTGATATTATATAACAGTTGGTATTATTAACAGATATTTTTATTAGAAATAGTTTAATGTATGCCAATTAGGAGAGGCTGTTGAAAAGAAGCCCCTCAAAAAATAATTCCAGTATTTGGCCAACTTTTGCGAAGTGGGTTGAGCTGAGAGCTTTTCAGTATCCCCTTGTAAGAAGTCTATTATTGAAATTAATTTATTGTTTTCATTTTAACTGAAAAATTTAAGGGGGGTAGCATAGAAAGAGTTAATGTGATTTTATGCCACATTAATTCCTATATAATGGTCATATATACAAAAGCAAAGTAGCTTTCCATATTGTAAAAAAAAATGAGGCAATAATATTTGTCTTGATTTCTCAAATGATCCATAGAGATCTAATCAGTGTTGGTAGCAATTGTGAATTTTTCTGGATCTAGAGTGCTAGTGCAAAGCCCAAAATAGACTACTTTCATAGCTAAAATGACAATATTATCTGTTTCCTTATGTGGAAACATTTGGCATTCTTTTACCAAACAGCAAGTGCTACCATCAGTTGGAATTTATAAAATCTTTCTATTAAAACAATTTCCAGGAAAATAGTCAAGTCCAGTTACTTTTGTTTTTTTCCAGGGGGTTTCCTTCCTAACCTTTTGTTTGAAGTAGTATGGAACATCAGCATCTTGATTATGTCATCATTTTCTCTTCAAGTTACCTGTGCTATTCATTTTAGTTGTTGCTTCTTCTGTTGAAAATCTTCCAGTGCTGTTATTTGATACAGTTCTTTCTTTGTGATGCTGTAGCACCAGTTCATGTTCTAAGATGGATCTCACTAAAACCTATAGGCCTCATTTGCTAGAAGCCATTTTTAATCATCAAGCTTAGAAAGTGGTTGTATACAGCTGACAGTTTAGATATTCTTGAACGGGTTTGGTGCCATGCTTGAGATCCATATGAAAGTTTTGATCTGATGAGGCTATTTAAGAACATGACTGAATTTCTTAGTTTAATGTTCTGATTTTTCTTTATCATTATCTTGTTGCATTAGGCAAATGAAATAGCATCATCAATATCTGACTGTACTGCACAAAACTGGTTTCATCTTTTTTAATACTGCTGACTTGTCCCTAGAGATATAAAATCCTAAAAGAGACAATTAGTTATCAATTATGTTAAAAAGCACAAGGCAAAGGAGAACATGACCACAAATACTGGAAAACTTTAAAAAAAGCCTGGATCATCCTAGTCTCAGATTACTACACCTTGTCTGCAAGGAAAATGTTAATACCCGCTAGATGGCATTGTATAAAGCAATACAAAAGGAAAAGCCACAAAACCTCTCTCTCTCTTTAACCACAGGATGACATAGCAAGAACATGTTTTATGCTTCCCTCTGGCAAGGAATTTTAGCTTCTGGGTAAGCCATATCTAGCATACAATACATCACACTATCTCCTATTTAATAAACCCACATTGCAAACAATATGGTTACAATAACTTGTCATATAAACATTTTTCTTCAACATGAAAACATATTCCAGTTCAACAAATGAGACAATGTTGCAACAAACTGGGCTCCTGTAATAAACAGTTAACCTTTATGTCATTACAAGATTCTCTAAGAAATTTATTGTCAGTTACTTTTTCAGAAACTGTAGGTTAGTAGTTTGTTCAAGAATGCATTTTTATCTCTTCTGGGCTATTTTACAGTTTTGTATATAAATATAAAATCCACTTGTACATCAAATTCATTTCTTTTGAGAATAGTTAAGACTTTCAACCAAATTTCATTATAATTGGTGACTCCTGTTACATGAAAAAGCTATATGTAGAGCATTGCATAAACTTAAAAACAAAAAATAAAAAAAATAAAAAAATTGGCCCTTGAGAAATAAAAAGAAATTTTTGATACACTTCAATAATTAACTGCAGATAATCCTGAAATATATAATAATAGTCTATTTTAGATTGTGGTTTATCAGCTAATATGAAATGGCAAATAAGCTGATTTTCCATTTTTTTTTCTTTCTTGGATATTTAAAGTTTGAATAATAGTCTTCAGGCATACTAAGTAGATTTTAGTTTTTGCCTAAGAGTGACCAAGAAATGTACAAAGCATTGGTATTCAACTCCTCGAGATAGTTTACACACACTAAAAATGGAGTACTTCTGCCCTGTCTTGAAAAAGCCCCCCAAAATCCAAATGTCTCAGTGTCCTTGTGGACAAGGAATTATTTTCCACCCTACAACCCCTTTGTCACAGCTGAAACATCGCAAACCTCTCACTGTTTCCATAGAAAGGGTTCCGATTAACGACATTCCTTATTTCCACAATTTCTAACCTTTACAAATAAGACCCACCATGTAGCACATTGTAGCGAACCACCCTCATTCCCTTTGTATTACATTGGTAAGATGCAAATTCCACTTGCTCAGCTTCTTCATAAGTGCCATTGCTTTGTGGAATTGACTCTTAAAAGGAGGCCTACCTGATCACTACAACCTTAACCTGTCCAAGTATAGAGTTAAACATTATTTTCCACATAAAACTGACACTTACTATGTAACCCTCTACCTAGAGTGGCTCTCGGGCCTTGTATAGAGTGAACATCATTGTAAAAAACAAAAACACATGCGCAATGTTTCTTTCTTTTATGAACCCTTAAATAGAAACCTCATCACATTGACAAAAAATATATCCTTACGAAAGTAAATACACGGTGCGGCAGAAATACCTCCCACATAATGGTAAGAGTGGCAATGGTGTCTTATTATGTGGGAGGTGTTTCAGTCGCATCCTGTATAACTGGTAAGACGGGGAGTGACTACACCATGATCACATGACAAGTGGAAAGATAAAAAATATAAATTTTCAGTTTTAAAATGTAGCATACACGAATTCGTTTCCCGTTTAAAATGTTTTGTTTTAGACCAGTAAAAACAAAATTAAGCTACATTATGAGGTTTAATTTTCTAAGTCAAGTCACTGATCAGTAATCTTGCCGTGTTCGGTGTTCACATTATGATTAAAAATACTTTTAGCCAAATAATTTTATCGGTTAAAAAGTTTGTTCCATATTCTGTCTCAAAAGGTTTATTTTGCAAAAAGTACACGAATTAAATAATTTAATAAGATACAATTAAAGAAAAGAAAAAAGCTTTTTGTTATGGACAGTAACGCTTTCTTGTCATTGATTGCACCGTCACGTGTTCGTCTTAACGTAAGCTGTAACAGTAACTGTAAACAAGTATGAAAACCAGCTTGCTTGAATAATTTTGAAAGTCATTTCCTGAGTTACTTGATTTTCGCCGTTGCCTTTTAATTAAATCCTAGACCTAAAAATCTAATCTCAAGGCGAATTAACATACACACACACGCGACGCGGAAAGAAAATCATAAAGTTAAACATTTTTCGTAATGCTTAGTACATTTTTGTTTACTTTATTCCTGACCTTAAGAATGAATATTTACGACAGACATTGAGTGAATTGAAAGAGGATGAGGCTGCAAATGTCTCTAGAGCTCATTAAAAGTAGTGTTAAATTTTAATTTTATGGTAAAACTAAAAAAGTAAAGTTTTAAAAATCCAATAACAAAAATAATTGAAAAAGTGGACGCTTATAAAAAAATCGTGAACATTAATTTGTGTTTGAAATAATAGCGAGTATATCATTTATTTTTTTTAAGTTAAAAAAAAAAAAAAAAAAAAAAAATTGAAAATATTAGCAGTACAAAATCCTCCCCCAAAAACAAAAGCACGAGAAGTGGAAAATACATATCAAAATGGAAAATGAACAGAAAAACTGCATAGGAAATGAATGAATATAAACAGAGACACTGAAGAAATGAGTAGTTTTTGTAGGATGTTTAAATAGCTCCGTAACATCAGGATAAAAATAAAACAAGGTACAGAGTTCGTACATCACCGGTTAGCTCAACTGTTTAAACATCGTTAGTAGTTAAATCAATAACATGTCAATGATGGTAATAAGAATAATAAATTACGTTTTATTCATTTCCAGCTGAAAATATTAAAAGCAAACCAATAAAAAAACAAGTATAAAATGAAAGCATTTTTATTGGAAAGCATGAAGGGGAGAGAAAAACAGAGGCGATCGGCGTCCTGGATACGAAATTATGAAAGTATATTAAAAAAAAAAAAAAAAAAAAAAACACATCTAAGTTTTAAGACAATATTTATGCATAAATTTAGTAGAAACTAATATGGCAACAATATTATTGCTTCTGATATTTTACAATATTTGGATTTTGGAAAGTATATTCAATAAAGGGTGGGCTAATAATAGACATCGAGCCTCCAAAAAGGAGGAAAGGGTGAGTAAATAAGGAGTCTCACAAGGACAATAACATACATCATACCCGATTGCCTCCCCTCCGTACATACACTGCTGGCCAAGATCTTAAGACTAATGAAAAAGAAAAAATATACCTTTTTGTGTTGTTAGACTCAATCACTTATTTGAGTTAGAGGCTCTGAAAAAAAAAAAAAAAAAAAATGAAAAACTTTTTAACATTTAATAGGGAAAATTTGAATACTGGGAAATTAGGCTAAAGGGTCAAAAGTTTAACACATTATTTTTAAATGAAGCTTTACGTAACTGAATTTAGTCATTTGTTTTCAAGCATTAGAGAGCAGTCGACATTTCCACGTTACGTTAGGTAAAAACATGGCACAATTGTCGAAATGCAAAAGCAAGGTCTCTCTCAACGTGCCATCGCTGGTGAGAGTAGTAAAATTGCTGTTGTAAATTCCTTAAAAGACCATGAGGGATACGGAACAAGAATTTCAAGTGGTCGGCTCCAGAAAACTTCGTCAGCATTGAGCAGGAGGATTCTACGGGTTATCCAGCAATACAACAGCCGATCATCGAACCAGAAGGCCTTTACGGACGTAGAATGCAGCTCAATAATAAGATGTCTTCTCTGAGAAAGGCCTTAAAAATCTTGAACGTTTTCAGAGTCCACGCCTCCCCCGCCAAAAACAACTGCTCGACAGACATGGGACATAGAAAAGCAAAAGTGGAAAGTCTTTCGAGGAGAAAAATTTGATCTGGATGATATAGCTGGCTTTCAACATTACTGTTACGATAAGGATATCCCACAGAAAACTTTTTTTCACACTACCTGGTGGTGGAAGTTACATTATGATCTGGAGTGCTATCTCCTTCCAACAAACAATGGAGCTTTAGGTTATACAAGGGCGCCAATCCGCGGATGGTTACATCGGCATGTTGCAGAGACCATACTACCGACTGAAGGCCCTCGCTTGTGTGGAAATGACAATCTTTCAGCAGAACAACATTGCAATCCATAATGCCCGCAAGACAAAGGAATTTTTAAACGTGATTCTTTTGCGCCATTCAGCATGCGTCCGACTTCATCTACATTGAATGTTTGGAGTGGATGGCAAGCGAAGTCTGTAGAAATGGACGTCAATTTGCATGATCTTCGTGAAGCCGCTTTCACCACTTGGAATCACATGTCAGCCAGCCTTCTGCGGATGCTTATATCAGCCATACCAAAGCGAATTTTTGAAGTTGTTGACAATGACCTGCAACTCGCTACTGAAACGTCTTGTTGGGCATTTCCTACTGTTTAGGGCTTCTTTTAGGTATGGTCTTGAACTTTTTTGACCAGCTAGTATTTATTTAAATTTTACCTAAATGCTAAAGTTCCTTTTTAAATCTCTACTCAAATAAGTGGTTGAATCTAACAACTCAAAAGGTTTTTGCTTTCTTTTCATTGGTTTTAAGATTTTGGCCAGTAGTCTAAACTTAGTATATAATTTTAAAAACATTGCTTTATCGCACGTATGCATGCATACGCCAACAACGTTAGATAAAAATCAGCAAATAAAATAAAACCATGATGACTGGAAATTTAATAAAACGTTACGTAAATGCATAAATTTTAAATCTTAATTCGATTTTTATCTAGTGGTGAAAAAGCGTGATATAATAAACCAGTAATAAAGAGGATATGTAGTTACGTCATGTGTGTACTATACACACGTTACATTTGTGGAGATGGGTAACCGTTAATGATTATATTAATGAACGAAACTTAAAAGGCTTACTAGAAATTGAAGGCAGAGCGGGGAAAGATTAGGCGGTTTGTAAATAGATTACTGTTCGTATGAAGATCCGTACAAAAAATAAAAACTATTTGGTATACGTACAAACTACAAGAAGGTATGTTGTTAGAGACCTGTTTTTTAGTTTTGGTACTTTATATTGATTAGACTTTAATTAAAATGGGGATTTTTTTTTTCTTTTACGTCTTTTATAGCCAATAGTCTAGAAAAAAAAGCCTGGGTCGTTGTTTGGGTCTGTTCTGCTGTATTACACACATATTAATTGAATTCGGTTGATTTTGTTTAAGAAATGTGATTTGTGTTTAAAATTCTATATGGGTTCTCTCTAGTTGCCTCTCCCAGGTTTAAATAGGTGGGGTGTAATGTGACAACGATAAGAGGGAGAGTGCTTTGGTAGATCTTGGCACACACTATTACACTTGTGAGGTAGGAAAGACAGATATGATTATTAGTGTTGTTCTATTATCGTTGGGGGAGAAGAAAAAATTTAAAAATATTAGTCTGCAACGAGAACCATGTTGTGAAACCTAAGGCTCGATTTAGAAAAAAAAAATAGGTCTTTAATTCATTCATTTATTATATTATTTTATGATTTTTAAATTTATAAAGTTTCGCCTTTGCCATTTCTTTTAACCAAGTCTCTATTTTCTACTTTTTATCCTAAAACTAATTTAAGTCTAAATTTTTTTAGACTAATTTGAATCTGTCCATCTCGCCGAATGACCTTTCCGATGCCTTTGTCTCCCTCGCTAATGTAAATAAATTGACTACTTATGTACATACATAAATAAATGTAATTACTTTTTATGCATGCACACATATGAACAATAATGAGCTATTCCGTTGTACTCCAGGAGATAACTATAATTTCTCTTTTGTGGAATTTAAATTCTTTCTCCATTGTCAAGATTCAAGAACTAGAAGTGCTTTTCATAGGAATATGAAAAATTACCGATCGCAGTTTAAGAGAAATAAAAAAAATATTTCTGCACAAAGAACAAATGCATTAACGAAAGTTAATCGACTTTCTCATTTTTTAAAGATAATAAAAAAAAAATTAAATGAAAGTGGGTAAAACCAAAAAATTAAAACCATAATTCAGCTTATGAAAAAAAAAAAAATTAGTCTCTAGTTGAAACCCCTTTTACAAAAGATTAAATCCCAAATGATACAAATCTTACTCTTGTCTAAAAAAAATGTTCAGTTATTTTTTACACTGTACTGTATGTTTGTTTGTTTTTACTCTACACTCCATTCTAAAGATGTCAGCAACATTCAAAATTCCTTATTCTATGTCCCGGTAAGTAATTTAATATTTATTCTGTATATATACTTTTCACTGCAAATAGTCTTCTACTGAAAAGTAAACGTTAAAAATAAGTTTCGTGTAGGTGACTGCTAAATAAAATCATTTACGTGAATGAATAACGTTTCTTTTTCTCTTTTTTTTTCTTTTTTTTTTGTATTTTTCAGTACGATAATTAACAAAAGAATCATACACTATTGAATATTTTTGTCTAGTCTATTAGAAAAAAGAAAAATAGAAAGACACTCGATACAAGGCATTTTTTTTAAGTCTGCTTTTTTTTTTCCAGTCGTTTATCATCGTTTTACTTTCTTGATTAAGGATCGAACCTCCGAATTAGCTGCATAGCAATTAGTAACAATGACTAAGTCCACCGAATAGCCAGCTGCCAAATATCGAACTTTAGTTGTAACCAGAAAAGCATCTCTTTTATTGTCTCTGACGACATTGTCGACGTAGTTAATTGTACTGAACTGTAAAATTTTGCGAAATGATTGTGTAGAAGGGGAGCTAAAAATTCTTTCTTAGTGACTCGACTTTAAGTGTCGATCTACTAAGAGAAAAAAAGGCTATAAAATGCATTAAATTATGTGGCGGGGGGAACTATAACGCTATCACATGATTTATTAAAATAAACATTTAGATTAGAAAAATATACAATTTTGAAATGAGCGAATTATAAAAAAAAGAATAAGTTTTGACGAGTTTGCCATTTCAATGATGTTTAAAAATATCAGCGCTCTTTTGCAAAAAAGGGAAAAACATGCTAATGATGAAAAAGTTTTAATGAAATATCTTAAAAGTTTGTACGTATAATTGACAATAAGGGATATTAATTAGTGCTTTGAAATTGAATTTTAGATTATTTTATGAGATCAACGAATTGTACTGTCCCCACCCACAAGAAAAACCGTTAATAAAGAAAATAAGTTCCATTCACTATTCAGTGATTTATTTATTTTTCTTTACTACACAATACTAGGTAAGACTAGTACATTTTTTGAAAATACATTTCGAATAAGAAAAATCCATAATAAAATTTTAAATCTTATTTTTTTTTTAAGTACACACTTTTAGTTTAAATTTGGTTAGCTTACTTCTGGAATTGACATTTCCTGAGTAACTTTATTTTATTTTATTATTTTTGCTACATATTGGAAAACAATTTCAAAACCCACTCTTTGCTTAGGATTTCATTTAAATCAAGAAAAAGCTCAAAATAAATACCCCTTCGATGACGTCTTACACAAAGAAATAATAGTTGAATTTGTTTTGAAAGGAATTTTAAGATTCTTTGAAAATCTGAAATACCGAATCAGTGTATGAAAAAAGTTTCTAATTTATTCGCATAATTGGAAAAAAAAATATCGAAATTAATTTTCTTTTGAATATCTTCTCCAAACTAAGAAAACGAAATACAATTTCTTTCTAGGTTAAAATCGCTGTTCAATATTCATTCATGAGAAAGTTTTATTTCTTCATAGCTATTTAAAAATGTAAGAAGTTTTCACTCTGTTAATACAAGATAAGAAACTGGATCTATCTCTCTCTCTCACAGAGAGAGAGAGAGAGAATGAAAATTCTACTGATTCACCATACACAAGTCGTCCCACCTGATGATAGCGCCTGTTGTAAAATTATTAAAATTATGAAGCTAACCGAAATGCTATGAAGCCTGGTAGTAAAGGAATGTTTAACGAATGATTTGTTATTTTTCATTGTAGACGTAATAGTACTGAATTAGAATTAGACGACGTTAAAAAAATACAGAAAGAAAAAGGGCACATCTGATTTTAGCAACACGGGACAAAATATCAAATTGTTAGAATTTTTTTTCCTATGACTTTATCACCCAAACAAACATCTTAGAAATAAAAAGAAAACTTACTATTCCAAATTGTAAGTGTAACCCGGATATAAGAGAGTTGTCGGGACCGGAACCGAAGTCTCTTATATCCGGGTTTGGTCTATTATATATACATTAACACAAGCTCTAATTTGGGACAATCTTATAACCGGGGTTCTCATATCCGGGTTACACTATATATATATATATATATATATATATATATATATATATTCCCTAGTTGTTACATTGTTAGTGTGTGCAAAGGTAGGATGCTTACGGCCGTATCACGTTAAAACATCGGTTCTCGTACGATCACCGAAGTTAAGTAACGGCAAGACTGTTCAGTACTGAAATGGGTGATTGCTTGAGAATACCGGGTGCTGTAAGCGTAGATGTACGGCTAATGGAATTGGAAATTCGAGAGCAGTGTTCCAATTCCAGTTGTGTTCGTTATATTCACTTACGCGCAAATACTCTTGGGAAAGGCATGAATCCACCTTTTCTCCATCTAGCTATGGGTTAATTAGTACGACTTTTATCAGGAAATCATTTACTCTAAAAATTGTTATAATATAAAAATGTTCTGGCTTTAAATAATATGCAAAAGTTAATAAGCCGTAAAAAACACATCCATCTACTAAGATGGGACAGAAAGGCAGTAGATAATAGTGCTACTTAGTGGTTGAGGTAATTGCGATTTTCTGACCAGTTTGATTTCTGATGTAAAAACGTCAACAGGATCTCAAATGTTCATTTTTCTTTTTTCACTTGACACAAGCTTTTTCCTTCATCTAACTGTGTCCGGCTAATCTCTCTCTATGATACGGAAAAATAAGTCATAATCTGAACAATTAAATTAAGTTACATAGTAGTCATAGGGATATTAAGTTATGTAAGTGATTTGCAGGGCTGGTGCAGTGGTCTCGTGTCCCCCACCTCCATCTTGGATGCAGGACCCCACTTTACTGCATCTCAATTTTCATAAAGTAGTTATTTAAAATACACATTTTATATTATAACCTATGTACAATAATGGATCATATGCAATATAGGTGAACAATTCAGCTAAAAACATTGAAAATGAATACAATGTATCTAAATTCAAATTAGATACATGTAATAATAGATCATTCCATCTTAAATAAGTCGAGGTTTTGCGGCAATTTTTAACATCAACTTGAGATTTCTCTTTCTAAAAAGTTGAATAACACATTGAACATTATGGATAAAAAAATAGTGAATTTTATATAGTTTTTTCTTTCGAGAGCACGCATGAGCAAAACATTCACCGATTCGGACGAAAATAGAAAATGTCATCAAAATCTGAAAACTTTTCATCCTTTAATAATCCGTTGTGATTAGTTTAATTTGTAATGTATATAAATGTAGGTAGAGAAAAAAATCAATATTAAAATAGCAAGGGTCACAAAGTACTACATGGGATTTCCAATCAGTCTGGTGTAGTACGCGCTGGACCTGGTGATTTGTTGATTTAATAAAAATCTGCCACTCTCATTGATGACTTTTGGGAAGTCTTGTACAAATCCTATATATGCGTTCAAAATTTGTACGTGATAACTTTCTCGTTAGAAAGGTACTAATCCTTGGCAACTTGCGTTATGAGACTGTTTAATATAATGACCAGCTACTCGTTTCAGAGTAGATCAGTCTGCTAGGGCAGTTAGCCAGTCCCTGTTGCTGATCAGACCTTTGTTACAGTTTTTAGGAGAAAACGTATAATCTGGCGTGATCAACAGTTTGAACAAGGCCAATACTCTCAAACCCTCGGTCACAATGACTTGTGACTTTGTGCTAACCATAGATGGCTTCTGAATAGTTAATTCTACCCAATTTCACTCACGCGGTATGGTTTCCAGACACTTTCCAACTATACTGCGCGCTAGGATCGCATTTCCAGGCCGATGACATCAAAAAGTTACCTCTCTGACAAATCTATTTGGTGAGATTCGAACGTGAACGCTCTAACCACTCGGCTCTCAACCACTCTAACCAAAACACGAAGTTAGTTTGTTTAGCAGCATATCGACTTATGGGTCATTTAATGCTAAAATTTAATTTTCGTGGGAGAATTAGTCATTTTCTTTACAAAAATGTCTAGCGGGTAATTTTTTATTTTTTTACTATGAAAATATATATTTTTATACTTTCATAGTGTTTTGCCCCCAGCTTGGGGGGTTAACTATTTGCCCATAGTTGAGACCCTAACATGTGCTACCATCCTGCGTCAGAGGTAGTTCCACGCTCCTCACAACCTCAATCTCCCGATCAGAGGCTTTGCTGCCAGATTTAGTTTGTCGTCATACCCAAGACGAAAAACACGAAGTTACAAGTCATCGTGATCAAAGGTTTGAGCGTACTGACCTTGTTAAAACTGTTTTTCATAAATAAAAAAATAAAAAATAAAGCTTACAACCTGGATATTTATGAAGGATTTTATTGCAATGGGAATATTTATGCTACTTAATGCCGAATAAAGTTCAATGCTAAACTTCTGACAAGACTAAAATACATATATTTATGCTGAGTTCTATACAAAATTGAACGCCTAGTGTTCTCTGCAGTACGTGTCTTGTAGAGTTGCTTTTCGGATTCAAGGAGTTCGCAACAGTTTGCTAAAATTACATGTCCGCAGTGTCAAATGCCAAACATGATACGCGATATACGTTTGGGAAATCCTCTCTTTCGATTCATTACTAAGCAGAATATTTTCCTGTAGTAGGCCGCCGTTCAATTTCTGCAGTCGACTGGTTGCCAGCCAAAGCTATAGAATTTAGTCTTGCTATTTAACCCATAAGTGAGAGAAGAAGGGATGGATTCATGCCTTTCACAAGGGTATTTGCGCGCAAGCGAATGTAATGAACCCGACTGAAATTGGAACCCTGCTCTCCGATTTCTCATTTTAAGCCGTTATCCATTACACCATCCGTACATTCAGCGCAGAACAAGTTCTTAAATACCCTTGGCCTTTAGATATGACTAAAAATTTGTGATTATAAAGAAACAAAACCGGTTTATAATTATACGCGCGCGCGCGCACACACACACACACACACAAAGATGGCAAAGAGAAACTGTTCCAAGAAATTTTGAATTCCAACACTGGTCAATTTGGCGTGTTCTGCTGGAGATGCAGAGTTCGTTGTAAAAATGGCTAATTTGTGGAGTTAGCGATATGGCCAAAGAAATCACTAATAACGAAATGGTTTTTCTTTATTTTTACCCGAATAAAAATGTGAATGCAAAGTGTATAAAGATATCGCAGCTGTTTTTATTCTCTGCGTCAATCGATAACCCATCAACTTAAAACAAAGCGATCCTAGGACTAAAAAAAAAAAAAAGTAAATGTAGATAAAGAGTGGTCAGTCTTTTCATATGTGGTGTGGTAATTAACATGCTGAATAAAGTTCACGCCCGAGTTAGTTTTACACATCGCTCCGTTTTGGTGAGCCTTCTGTTTTCCAAATATGTACAGTTCGTTTATCTGTCTTCTGTCAGTTTTAATTCACTTTGTCGTTGGGCAGATAACTTGACCGCATCACATGCCAGAAAATACTTTATCTTGTAATATTTGTGCTACAAGCAGTATTGTTATTTATTAAACTTTGTTTTGACAGAAAGCACACTGAGTATCAAACTTACTATTCAGTATTAATGGACAACCAGACTAGCTTCGCTAACCATTACTCCATCTGAGGCGCCCCAGCTACAAACAATGTTTTGCCATAAAAACTTTGCAAAATGTTCAGGAACGGTGTGGCATAAAACGAGAAATATTTTTTTTGCTAGGAAAGTTGTTCTTCGTAAAAATCTGGAAAATTAGGAATAACAGTATTTTTCTTTCCTTTGTAGATTCGTGAACAGATAAGCCACTATTTAAATTATAGATCTTTTCTTTTTAATGCATTAATAAAATAGATTATCCATTCTGTCTTCGTTTGCTAAATTATACAGATGCACTGGGAAATTCCCGTGCGTTCTGCTGTCCCCAACTTATTTTATTTAAAGTTGCATATGTGTATAATGGAGAAGCAAGTAATATAAATTCGTTATTTTTTTTTCTAAATTATTGAAATGTGTTAATTATTGATTGTCTGGGTAAATTGCCCAAATGTATCATATAATTTTCACATGTTCTACGCAGTTAAGAAATTTTCTTCAAACCCATTTTGTTTAGAATCTGTTCCTGCACGAAGCAGGTTTTTTTTTTTGTTTTTTTGTTTATCAATGAATATTTGATAAACTCTGCAACAGAATGACGTTCTAAGACGGATTTTGAAAAGAACATCGATTTTTTTTAGATATTAATGAAGCAAAAACACACTAGTTATTTGAAAAATGACCTACAATCTGTTAACTGGGCAAGTAATGGCTTGTTAACACCTCCAAAACTAAACTACTCTATTAATCGTCTGAAAGAATCCTTTCTCCTTTTGGCTGATGCTAACCTCCGGGAAAATGGCTGGTTGCGCCTTCTTGGGCTAAAGTTTTCCGCTGATATAAGGGGAAAAGATTATGTTGAATCAATTGCTAGGTTTGATGCTAGGAAAGTTAGTTCACTGTCGTGCGAGACAGGTTTTCTCGCCTGAATTTATCTTACATATTTACAAGTCTACCATTTGTCCATGCCTTGAATATTACTGCCACATATGATATGGTGCTCCTGCTATATATATATATATATATATATATATATATATATATAAATATATATACACACACACAGAAGCATTTGTAATTTTATTGGCACTAACATGACATATCAGCTTCAGTCATTTTCCACCATCGTAATGTAGCTTCCCTGTGCCTTTTCTATAAATACTTTCACGGGAATTGCCTCTATGGAATCCAGACTTTGAATTTAAGCACAGTACTAGATTGGCGGCAATATCTCGACATTTTACAGTTGAAATGGATAGATGTAACCCTAAGTTCTATGCTAACAACTTTTCTCGTTTGTGGAACTCTCTTCCGGCTTCTTGCTTTCCAGTCTAGTTTCATCTTTAAAAATTTAAATGCAGTCGCAATCTTCTGTCTTCATTTGTTCTTTTATTGTTCTCATACCTTAATGTTTTTCCTTTTGTTATATTATTTCATACTCAGTAACTCCTTTCGTCTTAGTGGCTTTATTTCGTGTAAAATGATAAAACTACTTAGATGAACTAAACAGTATTACATTTGGAGAGAACCGGAGGAAGACAAAGAATTTGCACCAGGTGATAAGAGAAAAAAAGGAGACTTACTAACCTTTCTAAAAGAATGTAATTTAGTGATTTGTTTTTTCGATCACTATATTTCATCTAGCTGACTTTCTAACTTTCTTCAGATGTATGTATCGCATCGTGTAAATTTTATTTGAACTCGGTCGATCCCACATTCTGTGCGATAAGCACTACGCCACGCGCATATCCTAGAGTTCAAATTTCGGCCGAGGTCGTGACATTAACTTTCACACAAATACCCTTGGAAAAGATATGAAGAATCCATTTCTACACCCCACCAGCTGTGGGTTAAATAGCAAGCAGATTGGATTCTCTAGCACTTGTTTGATAACCAATCTGAGAAGGATAACTAAATTCAAAACAGGTTGGGTGTTGATCTAGCAGTTCTACCCCCATAAAAAGCCATCTGGCTACGAAAACCACTGCAGCAACCCTACCGTACCAGGGGTCTACTGGTACTAAAGAGGAGGTGGAGGAGAAGGGGGCGTCAGTTTAAAAAATATTAGAAAGCCTTTTGATGGAAATTTTTATTTTTTTCTGTCACGGAATACACCTGATGAAGTCTAAAGACTTAATCAACCGAAACCTTTGTATTAGCCACCGCAAGTATACGAAGAAAGGTTCCAGTCACTCGAAAAAAATGTTTGGTATGTTAATCTTCTCACAGTTACAGACAACAGAAAACATTCCAACTTCATAGACTGCTCGATAACCGTGACCATGTTCCAAACCAAACTAAGTAGATAAAGGGCACCTAGACATGGGTAATAGCGAATTCGTCTAGTTGACCATCACTAATGTGTAGCGATTTCGTTCCTTACTAGGTAATTCATACTGGTGGCATTTTTAATGTCATGTCCCTTGAATAAGTAGGTGACCATGGCACTCCAACATTCCTTTTCTTTATTATCTGTAAATTGCCAGGGATTAGTTTCAAGTTGTTTCCTCTAGTGTCATTCTCTTAGACTGGTTACCACTCAAGGCTAGAGAGCCCAGTTCAACCTATAGCTGAGTGGGGGAGAGATGGATTCATACCTTTCTTAAAGGCACTAATAGAAAAGGCCCCCTAGTTGATGTTTACCTAAAAAATTTAATCTTGACCTCTACAAGTCAAGGGTCAATCGTTATATATTCTAATCTTCACCGCCTTCTCTTCCACGCATATCTCACCTCTTATTCATTGTTTCCATTTCAATTGTAACCCGCAACGTTGGGTGTAACTCGAAACTTGTATTGGTCGAAATTTAATGAAAATAAATAAAATTTAAATTAAATATATTATTGTGACTAATATTAAAAGACAGTCTGCCATTCGATATGGTATGTCCGTCCAGTGTCAATGCAGCAATAAAAAAGGTTTTCTAAAAGAATTGTGAATTTATCAAAACAGAAACATTCAGGTGCTGACTTGAAAGAAAGTGATCATTACTTAGAGTTTAGTGAGTTAAACATGGCTTCAAGTTTTCGGTTGTTGGTCGATTCGTTTTCTACGGCTTGTCAACTCTTTGCGGGTTATTTAAAGCCAGAAAATATTTTTAGATTGTAAGAGTTTTGTTTAGAGAGAATAATGGTTTCGTGATACAAGTCCTACTAATTAGCTCATAGCTGGATGGAAGAAGTTGATTCAAACCTATCCCAAGGGTATTCGTGCGTAAGTGACTATAACGAACCCGGCTCTCAGATTAACAATTCCTAGCCATTATCATTACATCACCCGCACATCCAAGCTTACAGCACCTGGTATTCCCAAACTGTCCATCTAGGTATTGACCAGGTTCAACATTGCTTATCTTCGGTGATCATATGGGAACCAATGTTTCAACGTGATGTGACCGTAATTTTCCAGATTGAAGGGATATGTTTAATAGTTAATGAACATATTCAGAGACTGCGTCAAAAGGCTCAAAAGTGTGCGTTAATGTGTAGTTACAAGTAATTGTACTTTGGGAGTTGTCCAATTCGCTCTGATGAAAGGCGTCATATCGAGGAGTGTCCTATCTGGAATCTAAGTGGCAATGATGATCATTTATTTCATATAATCTCATTTTATAAGAAAGGCGCTGACGTAATTGTAAGCAAAAGTAAACTTTCTCTAACTTTCGCAAATCCTACAGATTTTGTCTTTTTGAACAGTTTTATATGGCTAATATTCACAAACACTACTTAGGGAGGATCTGCCAAAGATCTAAGTATGGAGAAAGTTTCGTAGAGATTTGTTAGAATGCTTTCTTGGTAATCTAAAAAAAAATATGCGATATTTTTATGTGAATATTCTTATTCATGTCACCAAATAATTAATGGGGGCATCTATTTGCTAAATTTACAGTAGACTGGGTAAAGGCCTGACATTTAGCTTGGGGTAGGGGGAACAATTGTTAAAAAAAATTGTGAGAAG
Organism: Acanthosepion esculentum; assembly: GCA_964036315.1. Classification (NCBI taxonomy): domain Eukaryota; kingdom Metazoa; phylum Mollusca; class Cephalopoda; order Sepiida; family Sepiidae; genus Acanthosepion; species Acanthosepion esculentum. The sequence continues at coordinate 61,370,906 of OZ038497.1, forward strand.
AATAAATTTTAATTTTACAATGTGTGTATATTGGCAAAAACTGAAATAGAATCGAAATATTATGAAGTAGTTCAATATTGTAATTCCTAATGAATGAATGAAAATGAATGAATGAAAAAATGAAAAAAATTTTTTTTTTAATTAAAACTATTTCTGATCCTGATACTTCTGTTGCGCAGTTTAGAAATAAAACTCTAAGTTTATTACAACAGCTTAACAACTTTTGGCAGGAAGCTAAGAAGCTTTTCGGCAACAGCGTGAATTTTGTTTTCAGTGAGTACTCGACAACCAGTGATTGATTTTTTATAGGTTATCAACCTTTTTGTAGAACATTTTTAGGTTGTAAGAATTTGGTGTGGTAGGGATAATGATTTAGTGATAAGTCCTATTTAATCCATAGCTGAGGGAAGAAGTGGATTCATACATTTCCTCCGAGTATTTGTACTCAAGTGAATATAAGGAATCCAACAAGAATTGAAACTCGCCGTTATAAATTACACCACTCGCACATCCACGCTTACAGCCCCTGGTATTTCAGAATACGTTCGGAAAATCATTACCAACAAGACAATCCATCTATGATTGGTAAAAAAAAAATTTTTTTAAATTGCAACAACAGGATGTTTATGTAAAAGTTAAACTCCTGGGAAACCAGTGTTATCTGAAGTTGAGCGTGTTATTAAGAGACATCGTGCATCTGTAAAGAGAGCCTGAAGAAGATTGTGTGTGACACTCCTCTGCTTGCTAGATCAACCAGGAGGCAGAGGAATGTCACACGAAGCCAATAAACGCAGAATCTTTCCTGTTATCATACAATTTTTTTTTTCGGATGGCCTACTTTTAGAAAAGTGTGCCATTCCCGTGTCGGTCTAATCAAATCAAACATGAAAAGAACTGGACGACTTCGACTACGACGACGAGTCTGTAAGGTGATACTGTAAAAAAACAAAAAAACCCAAAAATCTCCAAGAACTGCGCATCGTGAGGATCAATATCTTAAGTACCATCGGTTTAATCTGCTTTAAAACTGTCTCTAAGTTTATTAAGTAACTAATGTACCAAAAGAGACTATGAGGAGAAAAGAACAAATATTTACAAAGCTTACTTTACTGAGGCTTGAACCAAGACCAACTGACACCAGTGCGAAACACGTAGTTATTCATACCATGATAAGGTCAATAACAAAGCTTAAACTATTTTGGCACCCAGTGAGAAGTCAGTTCTTCACACTGACGAATTGGTTTTTGAGACGAACATTTTAATAGTTGTTCTGCGACATAGCGATCGGACACGAAAAGTGTACATAGATACGAAGCATAAAATTAATTCGTTCTTGCAGTCTATATGGATACCTTTGCCCAAATCCGACAATCGAATACACCGATAGATTATCTCTGAAAATATAAACAAACATTATTCTAATGGATTGCCGGTTATTTGGCCAGTAAGCAAGAAATCCCAACTCTCAATGTTTTATATAACACGAACACGTAGTTAAAATAATATATTTCAGATTTCATCGATTGACATGATACAGTCAATCCCCCTTAACACGAAGTTATTATGTTATAATACAGGGTACGGCAGATATACCTCCCACATGTACTGCATATTTTGGGCAAGATAGCCTGACGGAGCGCAAACAGGCTGGTTTGAATTCAAACTTTTCTTTCTACAAAACTGACTGCCAACCAAAGCTATAGGATCCAATATGCCCTGCTATTTACCCATAGCTGGGGATGATAAATGAATGCATACTTTTCCCAAAAGTAAGTGAACTCGGCACCCCGATTCCTCAACCCGAGCCGCTGGCCATTAATCCACCGTACCTCCATAATTCTTTATATAACTGCAAAAAGTCTGAAATGATCCATTAGCATTAGTTTCTGTAAATCAAAACAGACGAACGTTTAAGCCTGTAGTGAAGCTTTATACAGTACAACTTCACTATTGCTAATAAGTGAGGTTTCTATAATTTCTTTTATAGCCGAGTGGTTTGAGGTGGGGGAGACAACTGTGGTTGCTTTCCACCAGTTTCCATCGGTTTTAGGAAATACATTTTTAATTCGTATTCATTTATAGCAGGAGTATTTACTCAAAGTATTTTTACTGGGTTTCTACGACCATTCTCCATCTATAAGCTAAATTGTGTATTCCACCATAAATGAACAATTCTGTTTTTGATTTGAAGAACTTTTCGAATTTTTTTTCGATATCTTTAACTTGTTGGAAAGACAAAGATGTTTCCTTGATGGCAAAAAGGAATACTGGTTCGATTCCATTCGGAGGATACATTTTTCTTTAGGACTTTTCGGTCTAGGCCGGTTTATATTAATTTCACTGTTCAAGAAAAGAAAATCGATTTCAGTTTAATCATTCATATCTCTATTCAGTTAGTTTCTGTTTATATAACAGTCTCTTCAGATCTATCTCTCTGCATCCGCACACGTAGATATTTTTTATGAATACTGATAAGAAAGTATTTTATTGGGAACCTGCGAGCAAATTTTGCCATTTCTTTGTCTTACCGATACATTTCTAAACATTCTGGGACAAATGATTTTTAAGACGAATAAATCATTTTCGGAAAAGTTATTAAGCATGAGGCCCCTTCCCCATCACTGGGTTCTACCTGCAAGTGGATATCAAGAAACACACTCATGAGAGAATTTATAATCTTATTAAATATCCATTCGATTATATTAACGAATCAATTATGGTTCACCTTTTTTCAATTTGGTTTTGATCCGGACACAAGTACCTGTGTTTACTCAGCTCTGTTGAAGCATTAGCACGAATATATTAACGATTGATAGGCAGGATTAAACCTTTGACTTGATTTCCAGGCAACAGGCATTCTTTTGTTTGGCCATTTTACAACTCTTTAGACGACATACACTTATAACAAGGCACTGTTCTAAATGTCATAGAACTGCTAAGATGGCAGGCAAATTAATTAAGCATCTGACGTCAAAAGGACAATGACATTAGGCGTAGGCCAAATTTCGTGAATATCACATTTAGAGAGGGTGGCCAGAGAAACTTGATATTTGTGTTTTCAAAGCGAATATCAGGAATCATCAGGGTTCAGATTGCCAATTACAAAGTTGAGCATTATTCAAAAATCTTCACAGCAATATCTAGATACATTATTCTCATTACCATAGAGGAATTCAAATCAGAAATCCAAATATGGCGAACGACTATTCTTGTGTTTGCCAAATCTGCGATATCCAAGTGGTAATAAAAATATTAATCGTTTTCATTCGTTTGGTTCGATGAATTTTGAGTTGGAAATAAGATTTGAAGTTTTCTATCATTTTCTGTCATCATCCACCTGGTGTCAGTTTAAAGAATCGCTTTCATTTTTCTATATATCGCGACCATTTTAATTGAAGTTAGTATTTTCGTGATTTCAGATGAAAGCTTGGGAAATTTCCAACATATTTCAGTGAAATTTTTACTTAGCCGAAATTGCAGTTTATAGTTTAGATATATGAGAAAAAGTCGGTGCCAGATTAAACTGACATCTTTCACATTGTGGCCATTTTACATAAAATTCGCTTTTTTTAGATGAAAACTAGACAAAATTTCAAAATAGTTGAATGATTTTTTCACTTTCCAAAAGTAGTTGATAATTATAGTTTAAATATAGAATAAAAGAACGCATCAGTTAAAAAAAAGAGGATATAGATTAATCTACAAATGTAGTGAACTAAGTTTGGTGCAAGGCTAAAGAAAAAAGACTTATGTTAATATTCTAAGTTTTAAAAACGGCTTACCTTGAAAGTCAACTTTCAAAACCTTGGTTTTTTTACTTTTTTCATCCAAACACCAAACAATTACGTCGTTAAGAAATATGTAGTTACCGTATTTACCAAGCAGAGCGACGGTGCTGAGTCAATTTCCGAACTGAGAATTTGCCCGCTTTGAAAAAGCCTGGCCTTCAACGCTCTTTGTGGCCAAGCAGTCAAAAGCACACTGGATCAAACGAGTATCCACTAAAAAAATAACATTTGAAGTTATAAAAATGTCGGATTAAAAATAAAACAATTTAGAAATTGCTTTGTTTACTTTTTGGATACACGACATCACCCAGATATGGACTTTCGTGAAAATCTGAACGAAGGAAAGTGCATTTCTTAAAAGGGTAAATGGAACTTTGCTTTTTTTATGACGCTCGCTGTGGTGGAGCTGTCTAAAGCATGCCGGATCAAATGGTGATTTCTACTACAAAGGGAGACGCAGGTTCTAACCCTGCCGAAGAACAATTTTTCTCTACGTTTTCTCAAGTGCTCAGGCCGGTATACGTAATACATACTGTTTAAAAAAAAAAAATTGAGGCGTCTATTTCAAAAACAGGTATCCACTAAAAATAACGTTTAAAATATTTTTAAAACTTCTATTTTGACATGCTTCGCCGATAAACTGGCATCATAATAAATTAATAAACAATTCTATTACAATTCCGTCTGGTCTTGCTGCTTTGTTTCTGTTCAATTTGGCCAGTGCTGGTTTAACTTCAAATTTTAATATTTTTGGTCCTTCGATATTTTTGTGCATTGCGGGTTGTCTTCTTTCGTCGTATTCATTTTCGTCTTCCGATGTATTCATTCCATCTGAAATATTTTTCTCGGTGTCTCGTCCTTATGCATCATTTTGACGAGCATGTATTTTATCCTGTTAGTTCGCATATTTTGATGCATATCTGCTTTATCTTTCTAAACACTTTTCGTTTAGTTATTCCCTTTTAGCTCGGTTGCATTTGTTCCTAATTTCTTTATACAATGTCCTATATTCTGTGCTCTACCTTGGCATTGTTTTTGTCTCCTTTTCATCATGTCGAAAATTTCATCTGTCGACCATTCCTGTTTTTTTTCTTTAGTTTTTGGCGGTAATCTCGACTGCTGATGTTACTAAAGCTTCTCTTAAAGGGTCCCACTTCGAGTTTCCATTCTCATTTTGTTCACTGTATCTGCCTTTTACACTGTTCACAAATGTCTTCTGTATGTTCTGCTTTCGGTGCATATACAACGATGATGGATATTTTAAAAGGCTTCCACATTTCAGTCTAACTACAATAATTCTTTCAAATAGTTGATAGTATCCCAGAACACATTTTTTCATGTCTTTGTCTAATATCCGTCTAACTCGCCTCTCATTTTTCTTTCCGCCTGTACATATGGCATTGTCACTGACGAAATCCCCATTGTTTGTGCCCTACCCTTCGTTCCGCATACGCCTAAAATATTAACATTTAGCCTATTCATTTTCTGATTTATATTTTCTAACTGACCACATTGATTTAGTGTTCTAACATTTAATGGCCTGAGAACTATCTTTTTGTTTAAAGCAACTCCATATTTTTAAATGAACACCTCTTTTTACCTTTCCTGGATATTTTGGTATAGAGTGTTTTTCAAGGACTAAATTTTATAATAAAATATGTAAATATGGTATCTATAATATATTCAAACTGAATTAAATTTATGAGTATCTACTGAAAATTACAGCTTAGTCCTCATGAAAGTGAGAATACAGGATGGTATAAAGGTATCGAGTTGGTAAAGAGTAATCGACGATCATGGTTCGAATTCCAGCTGAATTTCTTTTACGTTTAATTTGAAAAAATGCTTATAGGAAAAGCATGAAGCAATTCTTCCCTTTAATTCTGTTCTGTCACCAAATATCTGTACAAAATGTCCTGCCACTATTATATCACAATGTTTAGCAAAATGGAATGGATGGGAGAGATACATGGAGCAAACATCCACCATCCATCCGAGCTGTTTCGACTTGAAGGCATACTGTGAATCAGTGTGATTTCTAATCTTTATCGTAACTGCTCGTTTCTAAGCATGCCTATCTGCTCAGGGGTATTTGTGTTTCTTCAAAAGACACACAGCCAACCTGTGGCTTATACTGCAACTATGCTGATCGGACTTTAGTTACATTTCAAGTATGTGATCCACTGGGGACACATACGGGTTTGAATTCACAGTAGTGGTTCTATACTGACCGTCGATCACAGCTAGAGAGTTAAAGTTCTATGTACTTAGAGATTCTTGATAAAATACAAAAAAGAATCAGCAATGTTACTGGTTCTGACCCGGAATATCTGCTTCAGCCACTTTCCCACCGACATAAGGTAGCTCGCTGGGCCTTTTCTATAAATATTCTCATGGTAATTGTTCTGATGAACTTTCCACTATGGCGTCTAGACCTTATGAATTTAAGCGCAGTACTAGATTGGCGGCAAGGTCTCAATTTTCAGTTTGAAATTCAAAGATTTAAATGCAATTTCAGTCGTTATCTTCTGTCTTAATTCCTATTCTTTTGTTCTCTCTCCGTAAATTTTTATTCTCTCACACTCTGTAACTCTTTGCGTTTTAGTGACTTTACTGTCTTGTTAGGAGAGTGAATGTGGGACAATAATCTATCTGATGGAGAAGAGACTTGAAGCATCAGAGATGTGATTCTACAGAGGGATGCTGATAATAACATTGATAGAGCTTGTTTTATTTTAAGGAAACAGGAACTACAAATTTAAAGGCGAATGGGAACTACAAGAAAAAAACACCAGAAAGCGACAGCTAAACATTTGGGGACAGAATGACGAATGAAGGCCCGGAGAATGGAACACTCACAGATTATACTGTAGGCGGTGGAGACAGCCAATGACCTATTTCACGAATCTGAGTAAAACGATAGTAGAATAAAAACGACAAAGAGCGATAGTAAAAGAGTAAGATCAATAAAAGACGGATGTTATGGAGAGCTATGATCGCCCATGTCCTGAAAGAACACGACACATAAGAGCCTGAAAATCTATCGTTGCAATGAAACAGATGGGTGGAAAATGTCTCAGAAGTTAAAACCGTGTTACTTCAGGTATTTATTTTTCATGTAGTCCGTTTTAATGAAGCAACCTGCCGCCATGTTCTATATCGTGTAGACTCATTAATTCGTTTAACCAATTTCAATGCTCCGGTTCCTCATCACCAAAAATACACAGCTCAACACTTTCAAAGAATTACTGCACTTATTTTTAATTTAACATTTTTATTACTTCAAACTGATAGTGGATGCTTCGTATTTGAAATAGACGCCCGGATACAAAACTGAGCAGATATAAAGCTCACAGGAAAATAATTTGAGTGAAGACGTGCGTTCCTTAAAAAGGAAACGTATAACCTTGCTTGCTGCATCCTTCTCCGTGTCAGAGTGGCAAAGAACACTGGATCAAACGGTGGTTTCCCCCTACAAAGCGGGACGCAGGTTCGATCCCTGCCTGGGAATGCATTTTCTTTATTACGATTTCTCGAATAAGCAAGCCGATTCAATAAACATTATAATAACGCTTGAAATAACAGAAAGCTGTTCATAGGAACTGAACTGGCACGCCAAGAAGATTTGCACAGCCTAAGGAAGTTTTACGGAAAATGGGAACGAAAAGGACATTTGTACTTTAGCACAGAAAGAAACAGTTGGGATTTGTCCCGTTTAATGAAGTGTTCTTGAAGAATGTCAAATTCTCCAGAACTTCACAGGACATATCGAAGTAAGAGTATACGAGGTAGACAGAGTAGCTCACATAACGAACTTTTGTAAATGGATGGCAGCAGTATTAAGGGGACAACCATTGAGTTTCAAACGAAAAGTTGTGGAGAGCCGTTATTGCCAATGTGCTGAAAGGACAAAGAATAAAGCTGTTCGTTTGAATAATTTTATTATAGTCATGTTTTCTCTTCACTACTAGAACAGCGCATAACCTATCTAACGAGCTTGTATAAATGTTTGGTAGAATAGAGATTAGCAGAAATAGCCAAAGGTGCATTCCAAAAGCTAAGCAGATTACAAAACAGAAAAAAAAATTGTTAGAAACAAAGAAAAGAGTACTGAACTGTGATATCTGTCCAACTATATGGCAGTGAATGCTGGACAATCGCTTCAAATATGAAAGAGAGACTTGAAGCAACAGAAACGTGGTTCTACAGAAGGGTGAGGATATCATGGACCGAATATGTGAGAAACGACGAATGGAAGCAAAAAGCACACTTATACTTAATATCAAAAAGAGAGAGTTGAAATTTCTGGGGTACATGAAGATGTGAGAGCTTGGAAAATATGATAACCATAGGACAGATTGAAGGCAAGAGAGACAGAAAAAAAAACAAGGCATAACATACTTAGTGAGCCCGAGTTTAGGAGAAATAAAAAGATAAAATTTATTAAGAGCTACAAAGAACAAGAAATTGTGGAGAGCCATTATCGGCTACGCCCTGAAGGTAAATAAAGAAGCACAAAGACAAAATTTAAAAAGAGGTATAAAGGGTATGGACATTTGGAGAGCCTACATCCTGAAGGGACATGGCATATAGAAGAAAAAAACTGTTTTTTCGCAAATACAGTTCTGAAATATAAAAAAATATATAGGGATAATTTTCAGGTTTCAACGGGTTAAATAAAAGACCATTAGCATTAAACTTAATACTATTTTTTCCATACCGGAAACAAAATTTTATCGTCTAAATGTGTGTTATTATGAAGACGAAAGTTTTTATTCGTTCTTTTTAGAACATTGTAAATTTTGATTAAAAAAAAAAAAAACCTTGTTTCTCTTTGTATCACCGGAACTAGTAAAATAACACAATTTTTAGCACTTTTTTATGACACACATTAATTTGGAAAATCTTGCAAAAATAAAAATAATTATCTGATGTTAACGAATCTTTCAGAAACTATTCACAGATGATCGTAATTATTATAAATGTTTTTTTTTTTTTATTAAAGTCATGGCAGAAATATTTATTACCCCCTATAATTAATTTTATGAAAACTCTAGAAATCCGATCGAGTCCACTTTAGTGATTACAATAGCTAAAAGCACAATGCTTTGAGGAATGCAAATCATGTTTTTTTGTTTTTAATTGGACCTCCCTACCTGAAAATCAGCTCTGAATTGTAACATACAAAAATCAATAAAACAAAGATATTTAATTTCAAATGCTTTTATTTGCTTTTAGTTGTTTTTATGATTATGGACAATGTTTTCTGAAAGCAAAAAATTTTTTCGATGAAAAATTTAATTTTTAATACAATTATTTGTTATTTCTTGAATTATAATAGATTTTTACATTTAAGTTGTTAAAATATTATAAAATTAGTTAAAAGCCGCATCCGCTTTCGTAAGTGTCCTTATGAGATAGATCTTTTTTTTAGCTCGTTGTAAATTGTATCGTTTTGACTAATCAGAAGATCCGCAGTAATTAAGAAATGTAATTTTGTATTTATAATCGGGCTGTAATTATAAAGTACGGAAGACCAACCAGAATACAATTGAGTTACGTTATTTGAGTTAAGCATTGTTCTCCGCTGTTAAGGCCTTTTATTTTTGCGAAACACGTTTGGAGAAGTTAATTTGATTTTTCAATTTCAACTGAGAAGGGTACCTACAAGTATCACTATCATATGAAATTTATATGGCATTTTTTCCATAAATGAAATATCAAAATTAATAATAAAATGAATGGAAATACAAATAACACAGTAAAATGTAGTAAATGTACATAAAATTATAGTATTTTATGTACACTTCTGATAAAATTTCATAAGGTACCTATAAATTAATTAGATACCTTATGAAATTTAATCTCACTCTCAACAGTCTTGTTTTAATTTCTTTATATTTTCCATAAAGCGTCGTAAACGCAAGGTGAAAGCTAAGTACAAAAAGAAAAAAGAGCGCTGAAAATTTTCATTAAAAATAACGAGGTAAATAATTTGTTCACTTAAATGTAAATAGCTTCACTTCTCTCCTTCCGTAGAAGTAATTATCCTCACGTAATCCGTCAATATGTCATTCATCACCTGTCAAGTGACGCGAAAGTTTATGACATGCTTTGTTTTATTTTCAAATTACATCTTTTCGGCGCAGAAGCTAAGCTAAGTTAAGCTTGGTTTAAAATATTTTAAATAAACATAATTTCTAATTTTCTTAAAATAAGTTTTGAAAAAATAATTGATTTTTAAAAGAATTTCAAACAGATTTTCATTTTTTTTTTATAAAATGGAAAAAATGGTTGCCATGATCGATTATCTGTCAATTTTGCTGACTGAAAAAAAAACAAAAAAAAACAAACAAGATTAACGATAATTTCGGCGCGCTAGGAACGATTAAAAAATGTAAAAAAAAAATACCCCCAAAATATTTTTATCTTTCCTCTTAATAATAAACATTTAGACGATAAAATTTTATTTTCGTTAAGTTTGGCGTCTTTTTCATCATGCTATGCTTTTTTTTTTTTTAGCAATCTCGTAGAGGTATGTATATATATATATATATATATATATATATATAAACCGGGACCGACTACTACTAGTTTCTGACCACACCTGTCTGCCAGAGTGCCTAGCCAAACTCTCTTATAGAGGCCTGTCTGTTTATACTGCAACTATTAGTCAGATTTTAAATATTTATTTCTGAGGGGGAAAAAAAACTCAAAAATGAGGCGAACAATTTGGGAAATATTGCCTGGAACGAAATGTCAAAATTCTAGAATATTGATATCTGTATATTTCTACTTCAGTATGACATAATACCGAAACTCTAGACACCATCTGAAGTTTCTTAGAAACAAGATTAACAACCACGACCAGCGGAACACCCCGCCTACACCAAAAAAGTCGTCAAACTATTTCTAATGCCAAAATGTTGAAATGTGAAGATGCCGGACAATCTCTGCAAGCAGAACTTAAATTATATCTGCCTATTCTTTCAATGACAATGGTCACTGGAACTGGACAATTTTTGTCTTCTGCTCATATGTACGCGTACTAGCCTCTCCCCAAAAGAAAACTTAGTGGGGGAGGTTAGGTAAATAACGCGGGTTTGAGATCCTTTGTCAAATAGCTCGCTCATCACCCGACAACAGGCTTCCGAGAAAGATATTTAAATATATTTAACTTTAAACTGTGTGTGCGCACCCGTCGACTAAGAAAAAGCTGGTGTTATATAGCCCTCTCAGTCCCAGGCTGACCATAATGCCTGCCCAGTATCGTTCATATGACGATATTGTCAGCGCCACCTACTGTAAGTAGAATGTCCTCTCTCAAAAGCTCATTGTTGAAGAGGACGTAACTCCTAGTGCTTACTGCATCACACACTACCAACTCTGGGTCTCTTATCGGGTTAACCGTTACAATCAGTATTAACGTCTATCTTTTAAATAATATAATTTTTTTTTTTAAATCTCTTAATGGATTTCATGAAAATCGCTATTAACGAATTTCTATCTAGAATTCACTAATACCCATTACTTCCAAAATGGAATAGTCGCCATTAATGGGTCACCATCTCGTTTCTTGATTATTAATCAATATATACAAGAATCCTGTTATGTTCCTCGGAGTTAATTTTAACCTTATTAATTTGTGTGAGAATGATTCAGCTGATTTGACACTTTTTAGGGAAAGAAAAATTTTAGCAGAAAGTTTCGCAGGTGAAACAAGCATTAAGAAACCGATTCCGCAGACATTTAATACTATTGAGCGCCCCTACACTTGTGGTTCTGTAAGATTAGTAAATATTCGTAAAAAGTATCGAATATTCTGTCAAGTCGGAATTTTCGAGCAGAGTTAAAAAAAAAAAAATCTAGAATTCGATATGCTGACTTTCAAGGCTTGCATGCCCATTCCACTTTGAAAAATTCTGTAACAATCTTATTACAGTCAAACCCCCTCTATAGAGGCTAATCAATGACAAATCCTGTTATTCGGAAAACGGCGACGATTTTTTGTTTTACGCGTGTAATTCTTCAGTTAATGCGAGATATTTCTTGAAAACTAGATTTCAGTTACCATGTGTGGTGGTGGGGGTGGATTGTCCTCCTCTACTTGTTTGCAACTTGGCTAGCCCCGTAGAACTGAAGAGCGGATTACATTTCAGAAGCTAGGTGATAAAAATGTACATAGAGCTAATTTGGTGTAGTTTTACTAAAGGAACTACAACCAGAAATAAATTTGTTTTATATTAGTATAGATTAAGTACTCCAGATCATAAATATAAATTTATTGAATTTTATCAATGTTAAACCCAGTTTGCTATGTAAATTCCCTGTAAACTGACCTCCCTACGGAAGCCCAAACATTATATGCTCCTGCCACATGAATTTATTTAGAATAAAAATGTATTTCATATTCTAGAGCCTTTTGCTTCATATTACTATTTTTTTCATATTACAATGGATTAAGCACTTTAGTTTGCGATATTTCAATGGGTTAAATAGCAGGGCAGACTGAGCTCTGTCGCCTTGGTTGGCAACCAATATAGGAGAACTACTAATTCAAAATCGTATGTGGCTTTGGTGAGACACATTTTAACTTAGCATAGTTTCAGTATGAGCCACAGATTGGTTGAAACACGAATATGTCCAAGCAGACGAGCCTGCTCAGAAATGAGTAGACATGTTGAAAATGAGAAATCACATTGATTTGCATTGTATTTTAAAGTCTAACCAGCTCTGATAATTGAGTTTCCGTTTGAGAACCAGGCACAAAGTTCTATTCTCTGCAACAGTCTTTTGACGAAGATTGCCAGATTTTAGTTTTTGCATAGCATTGTTACGGCTGACGATAAATGGTTTTGCACGTCAACAGAACCCCCCCCCCCCAAAAAAAACAGCGGTTATGACAATAAGAAACATAATAATTACAACACCAACACTAGGACTCCATCCTCAGAATCCTTGGTGAAATATAAAAGCTTCTCATCCATTACAAACCAGTGGAACATGGAACGACCATCACTGCAGATGTTTCTTACCAGCAACTTGATCGGGTAAACGAAGAGTTTTACTTTGTTAAAGAGAGAGTGTCATTATCCATTATGACCATGCAAAACAAATCCAATAATAAAAAAAGTCATTAAGATGGGAGATTCCTCGAAATTCTCCATACTCACCAAATTTAATTCCTATTGTGTGGAGAAATTCACTGTTGGTTAGGCGAGAAAGGAACAATGACCTTACCTTACCTTACCTTACCTTACCTTACCTTACCTTACCTTACCTTACCTTACCTTACCTTACCTTACCTTACCTTTTTGAAATCCTAACTAAAAAAAACAAACTACTCTTTACTAAGCTTTTTATCGTTACAGTGGTCACGTGACGGGGGTTACCATGTGATCTCTGAAGTTGTATAAAAGGAGTGGAAATCTTTATTATATATAAAAAAAATAAATAAATAATAAAGATTTCCACTCCTTTTATACAACTTCAGAGATGGGTTTTTTTCTCGACCTGATCACGCTCTGTATGTTTTGGGGAGATCGGGAGCATTTTCTCGGCAGTAGACTTCATTTGATTTGATCACTAGAACATTTCATAAACTGTAGAAGATTTACAAATAAAGTCTTCAGAACTTCTTTTCCGGGAAAAAGACATTACTTTGGACTTGCGATAGATTTACCTTCCCGTTGTGCTGAAATCCGTGAAAAAGATTACATTTTTGAGAAATATTAAACTCAATTTAACTTGCATTTATTTCTATATACTTTCTGCGAAAACCTAATTTTCCAAATGCACGAATATTTTTCTAAGAAATAGTTGATGTAATTATGGAATAAATTAAAAATGTTACTTCGCCTGAGCAGTTTTGGCATTATACGGCGATAAAGGTAAATTTAATGTGCATATTTATTTATTAGCTAAAATGGACGATCAGAAAGCACGAGACTCTCGACTACTGATCGCTTCACGCAAATTCATTCAATATGAATCAAAGTTGAATGAATTAATAACTTTAAGGTATTTGTTTCTACTTCCAAAGTTCCAAATTAAAACTTGTTTCGCTAAACTTAGTAGATATCAAGCCCTTACCCAACTTTGTCACCATACTTAAAATTTTTCGCTTTGGCTAAAACCGAAGCATTTAAAACCTGAGCATTGTATATAAAAAAGTTGAAACGTTATAAAAATACACCAAAAATAGACAACAGGAACTGCCTCGGTTTAAGATTTTTTATTTGATTGTAGAGTTGGTTCTGACTTGGGACTTTAATTTTATTGGCCAAAAACTATCATACTTATAAATCGTGTTTCGGTTCCTGGAAGGAATATTATTGAGAATGAATGACTCGCTCTCAAATCAGCGCCCTATTTTCTTTCATGTTAACACCTGCAATTCATTAACTCTCGCTCATTCAATGCTGATAAAAGCAGAAAATTACCTAAAAGGTGTCATTACTGTAACTAAGACTAAATCACTGAATTCTGAAAGATTCTGAGCTGTTAAGCGAGGCATCTGCAAACTAAAGGTGATCAGGTAAGTATAAATAATCTTGATCAATAGTGTCTTTTCGAATCTTTTAGTCAAACCTGTATTTGAAACTTATTACTATAATATTTTGCTTAAGTTTAACATTAACTTTGCCTTATATTTACTTTCATTATATAGGGTGTCCATAAAGTTCGTGTGCACTTAAAAAATTATAACTATCTGTATTTGCGATAGAAATAATTTGTAAAAAGGATTAGAAAGAAATAATCTATATTTTTTAAGGTTTTATGGAAATTTTATTTAAGTTTCCACATGTCCTCCATCATTAGCAATACAAAGGGCAATACGATTTTGCAGTTCATGGAAAACATTTGCCAACTGATTTACAGTAATGCCTGAAATCACATTAGTTATTTTAGCTATACTTAAAACGAGGTACATTAAACCTTATAACATTTTTTACAGATTATTTCTATCGCAAATACAAATAAAGTTATAAATTTTTTAAAGTGCACACGAACTTTATGGACACCCTGTACTTTTAGTTAGTTCTTATTGCAGCGTTACTTAGGCCAGGGGACCGTGAGGTGGTGTTGCATAAAGCAATATGAAACGAAATCCCTCTTTTCAACCACTGGGTACCGTATTGATTTGCTTCCGCTCTGGGTAACTTAGCTCTGACCGAACCGCCTGTCGCATTACATACAACACTATTTAAATGCCCCCAAAACCTCATGCGACCACAGTAGGTTTTGGAAAGTTCTCGGCCCAAATTACTTCCCAAAATTTGATTTATTTTTTAAATTGGTCTGACTGTGAACTTTACCTCGTGTGTATATGTATGTATGTTTCCTACCATGAGACATGGGTTCGAATTTCACAATGGTTGATCTGTCAGGAAGGTGACTTTTGATTTTTATCAGTCTGGAGAGGCGTTTCCAGCGCGCGACACCCTTGAAAACCATACCACAGGTTGACGGAACTGTTTGGAAGCCGTCGGTGGTTGTACTTGCACGAAGGTTTTCGTGTACCAGCGTTATTCAAACTGCTGATCATGAGATTACTCCCCCCCCCCCAAAAAAAACTATAACTAAAGTGAAGAGTTGCAGTATAAACCGTATGTCGGCTTTGTAGGTGTTGAACAAACACAAATGTTCCTGAGCGACAGTTATTCGGTCAGCTATCAGACAGGTGTGCTCGGAAAAGGAGAGTATGTATTTTCTTCCTTTATTGATAGATGGAATTATAGTCTTTGGTTTTCGGCAAACATGGATAAACATGCCCGTTATAAGACGTAGTCAAAGGACGGTTTTTTTTTATTACCTTCACTCTTCGGCAATATTGTTTTAAAGCGATGATTAAAATTGGAACAAGACCTAAACATATGAAAGTAAAATTACAGTTTTTGTTGAATTTACAAAAATATTAAACTGTTTTATTTACAAGAATAATTTTATATTTACAACATTCTAAAACCTAGTACAATGAACTAATGCAATATTTATTTTTTGCCAATCTATCAAGAAATGTGAAAACAACTTTTATTCATACATTTATAAACATTTACTAAATTATTAAGATGTAAACCAACTATAAGGAAATCCTATCTGGTTTTAAAGCCTCTCGGAAGCTTTGGATCGATTGCTAATTCAGTTTGTCTACACTCCTTGGAGACTAATAAACGCTTCAAAGATATAGTCCTGAAAACGGACGTCGACTTTGTGTCCTCTTTTACTCCAAGTCATTGTAGATGGGAACATTGATTTGTCGGTACGTATTTAAAAAATGGACTCTCTGGACGCATCGAGTGCCCCCCCCCACTTTGCTAACAGGTTTGACAGAGTACCACTTAAGAGAATAATGGGACTCGATTTAATGGTGCCTCGTCTGCAAGAGTGGGCATTTTCGGCTCCAACGGAACTTGTTCCGTTTGAAGTGTCAATTTCTCTCAACTGGGCACTCTCAGGATAAGGATCATCAGTACCTTGTATTTAATTCTATGCTGGAATCTACAGCTCCTGTTAAACCTTCACGCTTGTATTTTGTGCTGGAGTCTGGGAGCACATACCAGGGCCCTCTAAGTGACTTAATCCTAGAAAGTAATGTACAAAGGGGGTTGGAAAAATGTTCAGTGTGGAGTCGCTAGGGATAAGAGAACAAGACTTGTCCAACTATTCCAACGGTCCATCTCCTTTAAGGATAAGTATTATGTACAATTACCTTGGAATTTCGATAAGATATCTTGTGGACTTACGTGTATTAAAACCGTTTGGCACGGAAACTAGAACGTGATCGGCTTTATCTGGACTATTTGGAAGTGTTACGTCAGCAGGAACGTGACTGAATAATAGGTCTTTGTTCTTCAGCGGTTTAAGGAGTATATTTAGATTCCGCACAGTCCTGCCCTGAAGTCGAATTCTACCTCCACCACTAAAATTCGACCGACATTCAATTGCAGCCTCAAGACTAGTGGCTCCCTTTCTCTTAACGAGGCTACCTGCCAAAGAGTAAACCTTACAAGCGATTTGTTAATTTTACTGCTATCCTTTCGAGCAAATAACCATGTCTTGTTGGCAGATATCAGGAGGGCCTTCCAAATGATTCGTCTGGAAATGAAAGCGTACAAGAACAGATTCTACTCTTTTCTGAATGACAGTGATCGCCTGCATTGTTTCAGGTACACCACTTTTGGCTTCACATCTAATCTCTTCATATTAAGTTGTATTCTCCGATACCATGCAGCTTAGTTTCCCCAGGATCCTTGCAGACGCATGATGGAGAATTGCTTTTATGTAGACAATCTGGTGATGACTGATGATCACCTAGATGAGCTGTGCAATCTCTATGCCCTCTCCAAGAAGCGACTGCAACAGGAGGATTTCAAGCTGCAGTCTTGCAACTCTGTAGAGACAAAATGGAGAAGGATGGTACCCTGAGTAATCATGAAACTGATTGGTGCTGTGATATATATATATATATATATATATATATATTATGAAATGGACATTTATGTTCATACGTTCTTTTTTATAGATACAAATATTTAAGTAAATGCTCTGTTTATAATAAACAGTATTAACATTTACAGGCCTGAATGTCCGAGAAATTTTCATAGAGAATATGCGTCCTCCGACAGGAATCGAACCTGTATCCTATACGGAACGGTCATATAGCCTGACATGCCCTAACCGATTGGGTCACAGAGTGTTCGGGTAGTAAGGTCGATTTTACTATTTTTAAACAATTCTCTATATGATTTTCTCTCATCTGCTCAATGTGTATTCAAATGTAAAAAAAATGACGTCACACATTATGAAATTTGTTTACATTTGGATATGCGTTGAGAAGATATGAAAGTATGATAAAAAATCATGGAGAATGATATGAATAATTTAGTGAAAAAAAGAAATTTTTGATTTTTTTTTTTTTTTTTTTTTTTTTTTTTTTTTTTTTTTTTTAATACGCCGTCGAACGCGTCATATATATGCGGTGTGGACATAGAACACAAAATTATATGGTGGATCTCACTTTCATGCTTTAACCGATCGGCAGACCATTTCGTGACCATCATATGCCCTGATGAACACCTATAGTTTGATCTTTCTTTTAAGGCATGAGTCACCATGCAGTTTTGAATTGGCTACACTCTTGATGTCTACAAAACTATATTGGACACTTCTACCCATAAGTGTGTGTAAGGGGGGCACTGACATACATACAAGGCGCAATGGATAAATTGTCTAAATTACGCAAAAATGAAAATAACCCTGACATCTCATTTTAAGATATATTTACCAGAATTACAAAAATCTTAATACCAAAGAGCAAATTTATCCAATAAAATCGCTATTGGCTTCAACCACGGTCTCCAGACGACTTCGGAATCTACTGCAAATCTTCTGGACGGTTTTCTTGTTTAAGTTGGTGCATGCTGCCGTAGTCCTTGCCTCCATTTCATCTTTGGTGTTACAAGGAGTTTTGTTGGTCTCTCGCTCAACTGCGCCCCACACATAATAATCAAGGGAGTTGTAGTCTGGAGAGTCAGGTGGCCAGATGCAAGGGGTGATGTAGTCGCAGAATTTCTGACAGCCAAGTTTGTGTGGCATGGTGCAGAGTCCTGTTGCTAGACATAGTGTCTTCCAGCAGCCATTCTTGACCCAGGACATTACCCCCTCAAAGCACTTGATGTAGGCCTCCGTGTTGAGTGTGAGACCCTGTGGTAAAACGAATGGAGCCATAACGTCGCAATCACTAGTGATCACTCCAAACACCTTTGTAATCGCCATTAGACTCATTCAGGTCTTTCCGAATCTTCTGCACAGTCCTCAGATTGACACTCAGACACTCTGAAATGTTCGTATTGGAGTTTCCGGTGCGAATGCCAAGCTGTACAGCATGTCGTTTCCAAATTTCTGGCGAAGTGAATTGTCATGGTGCCCTTTTTCTCACAGACGGTGCCCAACTGACCCTACTATACTGTGCAGTCGACAAAATCAAAGAAACAACGCGCATGCGCGAAATTAAAAAATATAAAACAGTGAGTTTACCCATGGCACCATGTATGTGTATGTATAGTAGTCCAACAGTTCTTCTCTTAGAAGTGAACAGCCAGATCACCCCAAATATAGGATTTGGTTACAGTGGTAAAGACTTTTGCTAAACCATCCAATTCTTTTTTTTTTCGAAAGAATCGAATACATGATTTGTGCACATAATTTTCCACGAGGTCTACAAACAGCCCTCCTCGAGTTTTGAATTCTACTGTCCTTCTAGACTGGTTGCCAACCAAGGCTAAAGAGACCAATCTGCCCTACTATTTAATCCAGAGTTAAGATGTAGATCTATACCTTTCCAAATTGTATTTGTGCGAAAGTAAATGCATCGATCTCAATTTTTTGTTTCGAGTTTCTAACCGTTATACCACCTGTATACTAGAATTATGGCACTTAAGGTAAAATACAGAATATGGCACTTAAGGTAAAATCACAGAATGCCGATTCGTGCCATTCGGTTTCTATTGCAAACAAAAAGCGATTACTGATCTGACCATTCCCTACCTCTCATTGTTGTGATTTGTTTCATTTTTACCGCTGTGTGTGTGTGTGTGTATATATATATATATATATATATATATATATATATATATATAATCAGGTGGGAATGAATTAAGAAGCCGATTAAGAGGGAACAAGCGTTTTCCCAGCGAACAAATTCGACAAAACTAGAAACAATGTTTTTCCCCGAATTAAAAAAAAAAATCGAATAAACGTTTTCTTAAAATGACTAAATACCCGATGTGAACAATTCCTGTTTGTAAATGCGCTGTAAACCTACCCAGGGTAATTGTAAACCCACCACAAAAGCTTTCTCGCTTTTTAAGGGATGCTGTGGGTTGGGCATAAGGCCTCGTTATACAAAAAACGCACTTTTAATCATAAGAACTGTTACTTTATTTTTATTTTGTTCAAGACCGAAAGTGGAGAACAAGACAATAAATTTGACCGTGGTAAAGGGAGTTAAAAGCTGAAAATCCACATCGGGATAAAGAGGGAATTAAAAGGTTCGAAAGGAGAACGTCGGAGAAAGTGAAAAAGAGAAGCGAGCGTTTAACTGTATAAATTATGTAGTTCCGACTCCTTTGATGGCCGACTGAAATTTTTTTTAAAAAAGGCTTTAGACAAATGTAGTCCGGCACAGTCGGCTCCCAGCTCCAAGTCCCAAAATATTTATCTAGTCATCCATTACAACTGGCTTCACTAATCTTTACAACTTAAGTGTATTTTTTTTGTTTCTGAACCATCTGTTCTGGTACCCCCAGAACTGCTAACCTATAATTACATCTCCAGGGAGAAAAAGAGGGGACAGGGCTTGTTAACATGCTCATTCGTCATTTGCAGATGGTGCTGTTCCGCATAGGGGTCTGTTTTTACCTTACTACTACTACTACTACTACTACAGTTAATGCACAGGTTCCACCTTCACCTTCAGTGTTATATAGTGCGTTCACACCTAACACTGAAATTACATCTCGTAACCCCACCCCCAGTTAAATACCGTGGATTATTGGGTGTGTCAAGAAAGGTAATGGAAGAAGTAAATCTTATGCGAACGCGTGCATTACGATGACTGGCACAAGGTCTCTTTCCTTCTTTCACTCCCACACATTATCATTTTTTTTTAATCCATATGCGCAAACTTATATTCACAACTGACACTGTACCGGGAATTTACCGCGATTGTACCGGAAATTTACAAAAGAATTTAGAAGGCTTTGAATTTGAAACAATATAAAAAAATTTGATATTTGACAAAGCATCGTTAAAATGCATTTTTCTTTCGTTAAAAAAAAAATAAAACAAAAAAAAACTTTAAACGAATCCATTTCTTTATCAAACATTTTTTCAAACATTTCGTTCTGAGCAAATGCAGGCACCACAATGTGGAACAGTGGTTAGCGAACTATTTTTACAGGTACTAAATAGGTTCGATCTTAAGGTAACTCGTGTATCACTACCTTTTGATTATTATACACGTTATTTTATCATTTTTAAGCCTGAATCAAGGCTTAGATTTTTTTTTTAATTTAATACCCACGCCCCAATCCATCTTACGGAAAATAACTTAAATTTCATAGTGTTAGATATAAATAATGCTTGAACTTGAGAATATCAAACTAGGCGAAAATTATCCGATACCATCTATCATATAAATATAGAGGCAGATTGCAATCTATGTAAAAGAAATGAAATTATTTCTGACGTATTCCTTTTGAAAAACATGAAAAGAACGATAGATCACGGAGTGTCCAAGATCAACAAGCGTCTGTTTTGGAAGATTACTATGCATGAAAGGCTGTAAATGTAAAAAAAAATATTTGTTAAAATGCCTTTAAGTCTCTAAAATAGAGCATTCTTGTATACGTAACATGGAATATACCAAATATATATAAAAGTGGATACCGAAGTCGTCGCCTCTGGGTGTTGACTTCAATGTCCACTTTTATATTTACATACGCTCTATACTTGATATTGAGCACTTTAACCCATAAATATAGCAGACCTTAATTTTAGTGTGTGTGTGTGTGTGTGAGAAAGATAACTAATCTTGCAGTCCATTAAATCTGTTCAGTTATCACTGTGCAAAAAGCTGGATAAAAACGCAGGATATAGCTTACCTAAGTCCGATACAATGACAGCTGCCTAATATGTAATTCCTCATTTCACCTGAATAACAGTGGCTACTTGACGTGGCATGAAATCTACGAGCTACTGTAGTGGTTGTGAAGTTATATGTATCCAGGTATGTTTCAGGGCCACCTATAACAGTTGATTTTGTTTATGTCTGAAAGGAATTTATGCTGCAACATATTCCATATATGCTCAATGTGGTCTGAATCTGGTGAGCCCGGGGACCAGTGAAGGAGCGGGAAATCAGTTTTTCTGAAACGATTTCGATGGCGAATTACATTATTTTGCTGGAACAAACCATCACCGAGAAAGATGAGCACAGGGGTTTGTCTGCCGCAAGGTCTGCGTATATAATACATATCGCTAGTTTCATTAGCGTCCTTGCAAAATCCAACAGAACACGACCAGCACCATTACAGAGTACTCATCAGTTTGTACAACAGGCTGGACCCAGAGCCATATGCGGTCTCTTCCACTAACGAACTCGACCGTCTGTCTGAAAGTGCTGAGAATGTGACTCGCCTGACCAAACGACATGGCACCAATCTTCCTCGATCCAATCGCGATATTCTCTGGTTCAAATGAAGTGCAGTAATTGATGCTGCGGTGTCAATGGAGTGCTTCTTAGTCGAAGAATAAAACCCTACTGAATACAATATATGCTGTGCAGTGCGTTGACTGGTGAATTAACTGGTCCCCAGATTGAAATAAAATGTAATTTTATGCCATATTCTCTTTTGTTGGGTGCTTACCATCCTTGTTAGTCGTCAGCGGTCTCGTTTTTATTCAATGCTAAAATTCACCAAATACAAGGCTCGAAAGTCAATGTAGTGTTACTGTTATTATAAATGTCTGATATGACTGGAAGAAAGTGGTATGAATGAAGATAAGGAGGGTAGATAACGACTGACCCTTGAGATTAAGATTGTAGTGTTCAGGGAAGCATCCACACGGGAGTCTGGTCTACAATGCAGCAGGATTTTTTTTTTTTTTGTGGGGGTGAGTGGAATTTTCTCCTTACATTTAGAATGCGGCGGGAATGAAAACTTCAACTTCGTGGAAGTAGCGTAGTATGTCCTAGTTGTAAAAGTCTGAACTGGTTGGACTCCAGAATGTAACTCATCTGGACATAACACGCTTGCGGCATTGAATCTCTTGGTGGGGAGGGGAAAGCTAATAATCGGTTAAGAATTTACATATTTTCAGTTTACTCTTGTCTTATAAAAATCTAGAGCAGTCACAACCTCGAAGATAATGCCTCGTTTTTGTTGCCCCGGCAATCATTCTGCGGTTAAATTTTGATTGAGTCCCATTGAGTCTGCCTCTTCACTGTCACAACTACATTATTTCTTTACCTTTTACGTCACGCATTATCCGGCTGACTATATCGGTGTTTCGTATTTTGTACATACTTTGGGGATATAAATGGGAACGATGTGAAAGACTGTCTTTTCTGATTCTCTTCTGCTTGATTAAGGTAATCATTTTTTTTCTCTTTGAAAAGATAGCGACGGAGGCGGGAATTGTTTTCCAAATCAATGGAAACAGTTATCTTTACTAAAGTCAAACGACAATGACTAACAAAAAGTGGACATTTTAGGCTCTGATTCAAACTTCTTCAAACGTTTTAGTTGTGTTTGAATGAAAATATATGGATATTTAATAGTGAGTATTTGGAGAATTTTATTTTGCGTAAATATCTTTTAAATTTGTGCCAACGGTTTAAAATGTCATCGTGACATTGATACCAGCCCTTATATTACGCTCTTAAATTAGCTAACCAATACAATAAAGATAATGTTTGTATTTTTTTAACCTGAAAAAATGAAAATTTCGTCAGTAGCCAGGCATATTATCGCTTTCGATTGTCAATCAGTATTCATTTTCCATCAGAAGTCGATAATCGACTCGAAAACGGTTTATTCTTTTGACATAAAAGAAATGACAAGGTTGTGATTTGTTGCTGTTTGTTTTATTCACCGATTTTGTCAAATACTCATTTCCTTAATATCTCACTTCTTCCGATAGGCTGCAGGTGCAGATGTTTCGTTACATCAATTGTATTTAATCTTAACACAAACATCTGACATGTTTGAAGTTGATGTGATTCAATACAAAGTTCTCAGTCATTCGTGATTATCAAGCCGGCCATCCCTTTTGCTACATTTTAATTCATCTCCAATTGAAGCTAACTTCATCTTCACTAAACACAACACATATTTTTAGGATGCTTTTGCTGCAAGTTCACATTCAAATTCGTAGAGTAGACAAGATTTCACAATCGGCTATCACGCTGCCATGTTGATGTACTCCTTTTGAGGTCATTATCTCCTAGTAAATGGCATGTTCGTTTCAAGCGCAGTCAAATTGAAAGTAAACTTTTTAAACAAAATATGCAGTTTAAACAGTTGTTACCAGCTTTATAAAGTATCGAATTTTTTTAGATGGTTTCAGATTCGAAATATACTTTTTTAATTCCAGGTACAAACAATATCAGGTGTGAATATACGTCTGCACAATATTTGTCATTTCACTGTCGAATAGTTTATATTCAAGTCATTCTCGCAAATCATTTCGTGGTATCTATCCTTATTCAGTAAGTATGGTAAATACACACAGTAAATTATAATACAACATAAATAAATAACCGCTACTTAATAATATACAGTTCTTCTCTTGAGCTGACGTAACATAGAGCGTTCGAGAGGATTGGTGATTACCTATCAAAGCATGTTTCATGGCTGTCCATAATTGGCCTCTTTTTGGTGTAACTGCAGGAATTCAGTGAGGTTTAAATCTGTTGAGCGAACTGAAAATTGTGGTAGATGAAGTAATGACAATGATACGTATCGTTAGTGAAGCACTTGAAAAAATCCGGAAGTGTTCTATGAAAAGACCGGAAGAACTAAAATAAGCAACAATATTAAAGGAGCTTGCTGTCACTTGATCTCTAACAAGTGCCACAGGATATTTTCTATTTTTATGTCCTCTCTTCAGGATGTAAAAAGTAATGGGTCTACAGCAATTCAGTCAGTTATGTGCCATGCGTGATACACACGTAGTCGATCATGTATCTTTCAATATATGGCTGACGAGGCAGTTTTTTTTCCCGCAGTAGGTTGTAATTTCTTTCTGCGGTAGAAATCCAAGGTTATCGACCCCGGTCTATCCTGTTATTTGCCCATAGCTAGGGGGAGAAGAGGATTCATACCGTTCCCAAGGGTATTAGCACGTAAGTGAATGCAATGCATTCGACTGGAATTCGAAATCTGCTCCCCCGATTCCTCAATACGCTATCCATTACTCCACGGTACCGCCTACTTTTCTTTATTTCTGAATTACCGTTTTCTTAATTTGTACTTTTATTCTGATATAGTTGAGGTGTAGATATTTCATTTATCGATTATACTGAATTTAACAAGCATCTGGAAAAATAGAGAAATGGTTTCCCGTACCTTCTCTATGGTTTTGAATTGTTGTCTTTCTCCTAGACTGGCTGTCACGCAAGGCTAGAGAACCCAGTTTTCAGTTATGTAAAATAAAAAATAAAGGGGCAAATGAGTAACGTAAGCAACAGAAAATGTCGTTCTACAGAAGGATGCTGAGAATACCAACGTAAGCAACGAAGATGTCATAAGAAAAATGTCTTGTTTTCAATCAGGAACAGACATCTAAATTTTCTTGGACACATAATGGAAGCCCTGGAGAATTTAACACAGGACACATCGAATGTGAAAAAGGATAAGGGGAGACAGCGGACCATCTATCTGACTAGCTTGCGTGAATGGATGGCGGAACAGAGGTTGGGAGCAACAGCAAAAAGACAAACGTTGCAATGAGTTACAACTGATACGAAGTAGTGGAGAGCCAACGTCCTGAAGAGACACGACACATTAAAGAATCTCAAATCTTCAAGGTATAGAAATTTTTGGACTAAATTTATGTTGGCACGATTATATATGCGCATGAACGAGGGATGCTGGGGATTTGGGAATTATTTTTTATATCTAGCCGAATAGTGTTTTCTTTTCATGACTTTTGTTAGTAGGTATTCAACACTGTGATAATAGAAAAAAATTTCTAAAAGCATTCTAAAATTCCCAGCATCCCTCGTTCGTGCGCATGTGTAGCCTTAACAAATTTAGTCCGATGAAGAAAAAACACGTCACAAGTAAACTTTCCACTTGTCATACAATTTCCCTAATATTCTTGATATATAAAAATATATCGTTCTTAGTCTTTACTGACGTTCAGCCAGTCACAATTGATACAGTAAACAAACTTCCTAATTGCTATCCAATACAAAACAACTTTATTTACATTTTTACAACAAAGTTTGTATATAAAGGTGTATAGTTTTTCATAGTAAAGGGTCTGCCTATTTGAATTTTTTTATAGAAATACACATAGGTTTGATACAGAGAAAGCTTATACATTTAGCAAATATCATTACTGTTAACAGGAGAAAAGGAAGTACACGTGTATTGAATGTAGTTTCAATTGTTGGTGACTCTTTCCTTCTCTTTTTGTAAATGGAGTCACTTGGTGTAGATCTGTATAGGCATTTTTGAATTGACTGACGACCTGTTGCAAAATTTCATGTCTTCAAGAAATACAGCCTCGAAGGATTTTGAATTTACTCAAGCTAGCAATGATTGGTTGAAAATTTTGTAAACGGTTTTTTGCTCCTTGTATAAATTTGGAGTTTTCCTTTCCATGGAGTTTGTTGTTTATGTTGCTCTTTTTTGTGTCTTTTTGACATTTTCTATAATCTGTACACGATCGCTATTTAATTATTAAATGTTGAATATTACCGCTTGTTCTCTAAGGCCTTTCTGTTACCATCTTTCTACCACTATTTTTTTTTTACTTCACCTGGTTGTAATATTAGTACTAACAATATTCTTATTTGTGAAACCATAATGAAAATGGCGTCGTTCGTGAAAAATCAGTTTCCAATTAAATTTCTAGTTTCGCTCAATATATTTTTTTAATTAGATCAAGTCTTAAATAATTGCCGTTTTTGCTTATCAACTTTATTCTTCCAAAAATAAAGTGCAATGACATTTTATTCAATCATATATTCATCTTGATTTGCAATGACTTATTGGTACTTATCAGGTAGCATTCGAAGATTTGGATGTGAACGTTTTTGACGAAATTCTGAATCCGGTTTTCATAGGAGAAACTTTCTCCTAACAAAGCATTTTGCAGCAGTTGAAAAAATGTAATCGGTTGATGCAAGGTCATAAGAATATAGCGAGTGATGTAGAATAGACTAACCGAGTTCCCAAATTTTTTCCTGTGTCATTCTTGATATAGGCAGCCTTGTGTTGTCATGGAGAACATTTTTTTCCTATTGACGAAACACCGGGGCGCTTTTCAATCTAACTTTTTATAGACACGTTGCAGCTGCTAGACGTATAAATGTATATTTTAGTGTTTTATTACGTTTTAAGAATTCTAAATGAATAATACCTCGACGCTCTCACAACATTACTTATCTTCCGTGGAGCTCAGTTTTTGGGGTCTGTTGAACTCTGTCCCGGTCAGTCCATTACTCTTGCATTAAACATTGTCGTGTGTAACACATTTTTCATCAACTGTTATATATTTAAGGAACATTTATCTGGTAGGATAAATTAGACATTACAATTGGCTCACCAAAACAGAAATTACTCATGACTTTATAAATGTGTAAGGCTAAATTTCGTCTGTGTGGGCCCTCGTTACATCAATAAAAAAAAAAAAAATAAAATAAAAACTGCGTATGTATGATCGACTGACTGACTGAGCAAAATCCTTCTCGTCATAGATTCCTCGAAATTATATCTTCTCACTTTCGTATCCAAGCGTAAACAAAGTAACTTTCTGAAGTAATGGATCTTTCATTTAATGCAACAGATTTGTATCGTTATTCTTATTGTTTACACACATTTGAGTAGACGCTCCGAACGTGGATTCTACATTTGGGTGGGTGTTTATATATCTGCCTGCCCTACAGATTTTCCAACGCGTTTACATCATGTCGGCGGGGGTTGAAGTTCATTGATATTTAGTGAAGCGTGGATTTGCACTTGGTGACTAGGAGGCTCTATCCCAGGTCAACCTGCCGATGCACTTAGCTTCTCTGAAGGACATTGAGTGCAAAGTCTATTTTAGTACCATCTGAGGTGAGTCAAATATTATACATGCACGGAAAATTCTTTGTCAAGATCTGAGCAATTGTTTCATATTGAATCACGTGCACCTGCTCTTGTGTGACGACAGGCGCAACTCGTGTACAGAATAACTAATTTTTACGATCTGTGACTTTGAAAGATATTGACAAGCATTCTTTTTGTCTTATTTAAGAATATTCGAACTCTGTGTTTATCTTTTAAAACTTTAATCAATGAAAATTCTTGACTGTGCTTTGCAAATTAGTCGACCGAGTGTACCATTGCCGTAAATAAAAATGCAATTAGAAAATTACTATCCATTTATGTGGGTTAAAAATTAAGGCACAAATACATTATGGTGTTTTATTTAAGATTAAAAATAAAAGGAAATTTAATTTCTACCATATCAGAATAGTAATGGAAAGCGATAACTGCTTGACATCACTCTTTTTTTTCTTAAGTGTAAAATTTAACTATAGATAGGAGTGCTGAAAAGTTTACAGCAATTCCAAAAAAAACTTTAAAAAATTGATATTTGGTTCATATTTTTGGAAGTGGGTTTGGCTCATTTTTCAGCAATCCTCGTATATCGAGAGGGCATTTTCTCAGATTAAAAAAATTCTAACCCCCACTATTTGTAAAGCTAGCACTCTAGTCACTATAATTCTGATTTTTTTTCTATTCCATTATGAGACTGCACAATTCGCCCCCCCCCCACTCTCTCTCTAATAAATACTTCCGGTGACTTAGTGTCGTACACACAGCTTACATACAGTAACTCCCTATTTTATATATGATGGACTCTCCCGTCTAAATATCACTTTTACAGTACGAGAGAGTCCATCATACATAAAGATATTGAGTTACTTTTCAATCACCTTGTATATATATATATATGTGCGTGTGACACTTAAAATAATGTTAAATAAACTCTTCATTTGAAATCCTTTTAACTTTTTTTTAGGCAAAAGTGAAAAATTGTTTGAATTTTAAGGAAAACGAAAGACGAACGTATTGGTTAGTTTAAGAAAAATCTTTTTCGTCAATGTGACATTTTAAAGTAAGCACTCAAAATGCATAGACACGAAGAAAATCCGATTTATTTAAATCAATTACTTGCCCCGGCGGGTATATGGGGGAGAAGAGTATCTTCCATTTAGTTTCATCTGAGGGATCTAAACATCGTCTGCACATTACAATATCCCGAGAATCATGCGGGTGTATAAGGGTTCATACGGGGAACAATGCACGAGCATAACTATGGCGTTCGAATTAGGTTGACGTGCGGTAAGAATAATAGCGTCAAAGACTGAACTACTCAGACAAGCGAACGAGGCCGAACAGAGCAAACGCGGGAAAATAGTCCTCAAGGGATCATTAACAAATAATTTGACAGAAATGAGGGACTACTTTTCTTTTTCAAAGTAATGTTTTATTTATTTTTCTCCTGTTAATGAATTCTCTTTGCCTGGATGAAGTTTGAAACCTTTTTTTGGTAGGTACTGTGGCTCATCTGGTAATCTGTATTGTTCGGATGAAAGCTTTTAGTGGTTCGATTTGTAACTGCTCGTATAAATTAAGCAGATAATCAAAGTATATCCATTAGTCTAAACGTTATATTTAATGGGTAAACGTGTTTGAGTCGACATTCTCGTTCTGTATTTTGTTTTTTTTTAAATGGTGAAATTAAAATCGGCTACCTTGATCTTTATATTAAAAAAAAAAAAAAACTGGCTCCCGACAGGAATCGAACTTGTATTTACTTTTTTTACTATCCGGAAAAACTTTTAAGCCAATTGTGCCTGAACAAACTAGGTCACGAGACTCAATGATGATCAAACAAGGCTCAAATGATTAAGGCATTTCTGTTGAGTTTGTTTTTTCCTAGGTGGAAACAAGATCTTTTTTTTACTTTGAGTAGAAATTGTTCAGACGATTGCTCGTTTTGTGCTCTTTCGGCTAATCTATTAGCCATTTTGAAGATTTTTGGTTGTGAAATTGAAAGCTGTTTAAGTTACTGAGACTTGAATACCTTTTTAATTCCTGACTTCCCATTTACGGCAGTACTGCTCCTAGTTGGATAAAAAATAGTGGCAAATGAAATTTACACACGTATGACTGGTTCCAGTTGTTAGAAGTGAAAGGAAATGGAATAAATTCCAATAAGGCGATACTTTCACGTTTTTAGATAACTATTAACGGATTAATGAAGAAAATACAGTAGCATGCACGTAAATATGGCTGAAAAGAAAGACATTAAAATTTAACAATTAGGAATCTTGTGTGAAAAAGTTAGCTCAAGGGGAAAAGATGCTGGGAACAAGTCCCAGGTTGGTATTTCTTCTACTGCATGCAAGAAGGATTAGAAAAAAAAGCAAACAGGAATGGTCATGGTTTTATAGCTGTTTAATAATGCCAACTAACGACGTCTTGGTTAGCCTGGCAAAACAAGTAAGGGTATTTCACACCATTTAAACCACCATGAAAACTTACCAACTTCGATACGCAACATATGTCGAACACACGAAGTGACCGATTGTTAAAAAAAACCCTAAGTAATAGGAATATATATATATATATATATATATATATAACAATGCTTAACAAAAATGAGTACGGCTATAATGTATTGAAATAAAATAAATATATCTACGTCTCGCCAATTTATACGCCATTTGCAATAGCACAACAAAAATCCTTGAAAAGGCTATAAACCGAAAGTGCTCATAACTAACAATAATTTGAACAATTTTTATATAAAGTTAAATTAATAAAAAATATCTTGTCAGTGATTTTTTAATAAAACCTGTATTACAAAGGGGGTTACTAACCATATACACTATATATGGTATTTTGGTGCCAAAATTATACTAATATCCAATAAATGCTTTTTGGATAATAACAAAAAAAATAACCTTCATTAATTGATCTTTCTGATTTTAAATAAATCTAAACCAGACTCGTTACTTCATAGAAATCATGCCAGGTTCTAATTTAACAAACCAACTACGAATTAGATTATTCTTAATTGAACGCGTTTATATTCACTCAATGACTTAACAATGGGATTAGCACCTATAGGCTACCCTGCTACTTAACCCATAACTGGAGGAGTGAGATAAATGCAATAGATCATGTCAGAATTTGAACTCTGCTCGTCAATCAACTCTCTGTGTTGATAACCATCACGCGACCTGCACGTATATTAATATATGTTGTTTAAGCTTTGACTTGACGCGAATTCTGTCTGTTGCATCAGAGAGGGGAGGAATCCATTTCCCTAAACTTATGTTAAAAAAGTTTTAATGCAATATACAGTATTATATAATGTAAAAAGGGAAAGGCTATGAAAGTAAATCCAGACAGAAGACGAAGACGGTTGGTTGATAACGCTTAGAATCTTCCTGCAGTCAACCGAACCCAAAATTAATGTAGGTATCACCACAAAAAACGCGATACACAATAAGTTTGAAAGATATTTTTTGAAGTTTTTATTTTAGTTTTAATTTCAAGCTAATAGATTAAATTTAATATTTCCAATAAGCAAAATATTTTGTATTACAAAAACTAATTTAAATTGATTGGAAGGAGTTTTATTTTATTTATCTTTTAATTTTTTTTTTTAGACGTTTTTCACCTCAATATAATTATCTTCATTAACCGCCCCCCCCCCAAATAAAATATACTTTTCTGGCATTTTATTTGAGGAGTATTAGCTGATTTAAATTATAATGAATCTTATTTGAAACAAATTTAAATTACTTTGTTTAAAATATCGCAGAAATTCATTTTTAACACTGACATGTTTGACAGCTTGATGTTTAATGTTTTATAGGGCCTTTAGTCATAAAAAAATAATTGAATATAACGTGAGCGTTCTTTTTATATATAATTTTTAAATACTTAGTAATCATAAAAATTTAATATATTTTTCGCATTCGAACATTTTATTGAATTTTAGATACTTTCTGGCTTTAAATTTACTATAGTTATCGCTCTTATTTTCTGAAGCCGTGCATTGACGACCGTATCTACAAAAATCGGCACGTTTATTCACATACAAAAAAAAATCAATTCTTTTAAAAATAAGGTGTTTGATTTGTACTAAGCTTTTTCATTTATTAGTAAAGTCTTTACTTAATATCATAGAAAAGGGTGAAATTAATACAGAAATTTAAGGTTTAAAACTTAAATTATTCTATTAAAAATGAAAATTCTTGTAAAATTAATTAATCGAAAATATTTTTTCTTAATAGTGTTCTTAATATTTAATTTATAAAAGCCATTAAAAGCTTTTCTAATTTATTTTTTAGGACAGTTTTATAGCACTTTTTATCTTACGATTCAAAGCAGATTTTCTGTAAATAGTGTTTTTGATAAAAACAAATTGATTTAAATTCTCCAAAGATGAAATAGGTGGGATAACATATGTTAAAAAAAAATTACAAATTACTGAGGTTTTCTTAAAAAATAAATAAATAAATAAATAAAAAAAATTGTCACTAGGTCCTGAAAATTTAATTAATATCCGACAATACGTTTTTTTATTTTTTTAACGCAAAAAAGACGCTAAAATTTTCATACTAATCTTTGGCCCACCGCTTCCGTAAGAAAAACAAGATTTTTAATAAAATTTGAACTTGTTAGAAAGGATTCAAAGTCAAATCCTTTGGGCTTCCCTGTTAATAAACATTTTGACGATAAAACTTTGTTCTCATCAAGTTTTGAGCATTTTTCCTCATATTGTTTGTTAGGGTTTTTTTTTTTTCGCGTAAAAGTAGATGTACATATTCTAAAGTTTACTACAATTCCATACGCCTTAAACGTCTCTGCCTGAACTCTGAAATTTTATTCGTTAATTAAATCTTGACCTCTTAAAGTCTACAATTAGCTATCTATCTTTCCCTTTTTACGCTAATACAACTCTACAAAATAACCCTTTAACTTGAGTGGCTCTTGAGCCTTGTATTAGGTGAACATTAGTAAAAAAGGAAATGCGTGTTAAAGCAAAGTATTCTAAATGAAAGGGAAAAGTTCCATGCAGATAGCCCCCCAGAACTACTTTGTGGAACAGACTCCTGCGTAGATGTTTCCTTGAACACTACCGTCTTAAACTCTTGAATGATCAATCGTTATCTATTCTCTCTATCCTCATATTCTTCACCCCCACCATCATCACCTTCCAGTCATATCACCTCTTTCATCAAAACCGTTTTAAGAGACCGCTTCGAATACCAGGTGCTGCAAGCATGTATGTGCGGGTGGTGCAGGGGATAATGGCTCGGAATTGTTAATCGGGGAGCCGGGTTTTAACTCCCGTTGGGTTCGTTATACTCACTTACGTGAAAATACCATTGGGAAAGGTATGAATCCACATCTCCCCTCAGCTATGGGATAATTAGTAAGACTTGTATCACTAAGACCAGTATTTAAAAAATATAAAAAATGTAAACATTTTCTGGATTTAAATAACCTACAATGGGTTGATAAGCCGTAGAAAACGAATCAACCATTTTATGTCATTCTCTACCTTGAGTGGCTTTCGAGCCTTATATTGGTTGAACTATATAAAAATTTAGTTATGTCACAATGAAAATTATGAAATTTTCTGTACCCCTCTTACTCCTACACAATGGAAAATGTAAGGATGCTGGAAAAACTGAATAAAAATAAATCTTCCTTGTCTGCCATATTTAATAAAAGATGTTTAAAACAAACGTTGCTGCTTATATATATATATATATATATATATATATATATATAATGGACATTTCTTATTATAAACGTGTTTAGTGGGTACACGTTTTTGACTCAAAAATCTGTATTTTTAACAATGGGATTAGCACCTATAGGCACGGGCAATCAAGTCTTATTAAAGGAAAGGGTACCTATCGGCGGGGATCGAACCTGCGTTTATCTTTATCCTGGGAAAAATGCAGGTTCGATCTCTGCCGAAAGGTACACTTTGTTTAATAAGATTTTTGATTACCCGTCTTGGTAGGAATCCCTTTTTCTTTTTTTCCCCCTCAAAGTGAGATGTCCACTCAAACACGTGTATCCACAAAAAATACAACGTTTATTATGAGATACGGTATGCAAATCTCTATCAGATAAAGTGTGGCTAAAATAAATGATCAAATCGACAAAAAAACTACGTCCAAGCGACGAGAAACTACATACGTCTGATTCTTTCCCATTTTGTCATGCATTTACCTAAATGCATGTAGGCAATGATAATTAATTTAAACTAGTTTTATTAAAATTCAACCGACAAGGTATCATTATTTTTTTTATTTTATTTTTTTTGTACTAAGAAATTCAGCCGAATTTTTCGGCTGAATTTAACAAATTAATAAACTTACCGGTGTTTAATGTATTGGGAGGTATATATATATATATATATATATATATATATATATATATATATATATATATATATATATATATAAACTTTCAGGAAAAATCTTGTTTTGCGACAAATAACGAAAGCTAAGAACGAAACCGAACATAAATAATGAAATCCCAAACATATTGCAGTACTAAAAAACACTTTAACCGAAACTGGAAATAATGAAGCACAATACCACATCAATATAAGCATTAATAATGATGAACTTGACCAGCGACAAATAATTACAAAAAAGCTGCAACTTATACCAAGAAAATATTCTACTTTTCAACAATCATGATAAATACATAAACCTACGAACTCATATATTAACGGATGATCAAAAGGAATTTCTAAATCTAGGACCAAATTGCTATCTCCAATCTAAATTCGACCTCTCACAAAGAAGACTGGAATTGAAATCTTACATCAATCATTGTCAACTGGAAAAGGACAAATTGATAATACCCCATCCAAATCTCAAAGATCTTAAGGTAGAAGGTCTAAAAGATTATATTCCACGTAATAGAAACAAGAACATTCCAACAAAACTCAAAATTGCTAAAAAAACATCCCTAATATAGTTATCAGAAAAGCTGATAAATCCAATATTTACGTAATTTTGGATAAATTGGATTATCACAAAAAAACTTCAACATCTCATTGATGATCGTTCTAAATTGAATAAGAACACCACTGAATCTCTAAAGAAATGTTAATAAACTCATAACATCCAACAATGCTGTTGTAGGATCCCTAAAAATAAACAATTTTTAAAAAATTATTGGAGATTACCAACCTGGCTACTTATACGGTAATGTTAAAATACACAAACCGGAATACCCATTACGACCTATTTTTCAGATTCCAACATGCATATACCAACTATGAAAATTTATCAATGATATTATTACCCCATATCTCCCTACTAACTATAGCATTAAATCTACCCATGAATTCCTCTAAATACTTAAAAGCACAAAAGTAAAAACAAACCACGACATTCTTGCGTCACTTGACGTAGAGAATTTATTTACTAACGTTCCCGTCTCCGAAACTATTGATATTATTAATTCGGTGTATAAAAATAATTTAATTCCACCTCCATCAATCCAATCCAATATGTTAAAACTATTGCTCACTTGCACCACTAGAGTTCCTTTTTATAGTCAGAATGGTACTATTTACAAACTGGAGTAAGTATGGGAAATTCACTCGGGCTGTGCTTCTCCAATTATTATGTCCTATGTTGAAAACAAGGTTTTTATTAAAGTTATTAAACCTAAAATATATGTTCGTTATGTAGACGATATATTTTTCAAGAAGAAATAGAAAATCTGAAAGCTACACTTCAACAAAATTCCGTCTTAAATTTTACTTATGAACTTAGTACAATGTGTTTGACACGCAGACTCGCTCTACACCTTTCTGACCATAGTTCAATTAGATCTCATTTAAATATTCATGGAGACATACTGGACACTATTCGTAACATACTTGTTGACAACACTAATAGCATTATCTACATGCAACCAAAAAAAGGCTAAAAATAATGGAAGCCTTATTAATAAAAACAAAAAAAACACTTTGAACATGAACACAATATCTTGACTTTTTGAAAAATGAAATCATTTTATAAAACATACATACAACAAACTATTTTTTATTTATCAGTTAAAATATTTAATCCTTGAAAATGGCTAAATGTATAGCCGAAAGCGTAAGGATAAAAAGAACATTCGGACAGTTTTTATAATTTATCACCGAAAATTATTGTATAACAACTACTACTACCTCCACTATTAATATTGTTGTCAGAACTTTATATAACTACTATTATTCCAACTATCAATATCGCTATCACTCCATAACCATCTCCACTACCATTAGTACTATTTTTAACATTGTTTTTATTATTGTTATTATGCCTATCATCAATATTAGTCATCATTATCATGGTCACCACAACTATTATCATAATTAAGATTGTAATTATTGCGCTTCCTTTTATTCTATATCTTCGCTTCCATTATCATTAAGTCTAAATTTACCGTTAGTATATCAATAACTATCATTAACATATTAATAATTAATACCACGGTTATCAGTATCAGTATAATCGAAATCGTCAATAATACGTAGGCAGTCAGCGTTGAAAATACACCATGTCCACTGACAGAACCCAACTTGACCAAAGTATGTGCGCATCTACGCATGTGTGCGTAGGTTTCTCTGACGACGCAGGCAGTAGATCTGAAAAGCGTCAAGAACACCTACCCGCTCCTCGTTGAAAGGAACATCGTTACACATATAGTCACGGTCCCGACAACGAAATAAAATTGTTTGCGTATATATGTATGCCCGAACGCATGAATGTTTATCTGTGCCTGGCCCCGGATTCTTTATATGGGTGTGTTTGCGTGAACTAAAATGCGAACACTTGTATGTAAGTGTATGAGTGTCATCCCGAGCAAGTACGGAAGGAAATTCCACTCCCACCACCAAAATAGTCAAACAAGCATAAACAGATCCAATTCTAAAAAATAAACTAGTTTGTCCCATGATCGCAAAAGCGTGAAACCCATATCCGTAGAACAGAAATATATATTATTATTATTATCAGTTACCTACCATCGTCTGAAGAAGTACATTCAAAGTATTGAAACATGAAAGCTTTTTTGTAGCGATTTCAATGTTTTTATTCTAATCTTTTATAATAAAAATAATATTGCTCTGTTTTGAGAACTTTTTAAGAGTAAATGCTACGAACAGTGAAACACTAGTTAGGAATATAGCCATTTCATCGGAATTAATGTTGTCAAGCGTTTTTGCTCTGTCTAGGTAATCTAGGCGTTGAGCACTTTACTTATTAGCTAGGTGTTTATCTTTAGGTCTTTTTCTTTTTTCTGTCCTTTTGAGGGTATCTAAGTCTTTGACAAGTGGTCCGTTCGTTCGTTCCACTTATAGATATATATATATTGTGTGTGTGTGTGTCTGTGTGCCACATTGAATGTGACAGACAAGAAATTTTTTTTTAATGTTCTTACATTTCCCCTATTAGGGACAGTAAGTTGTAGAAACTCTTCGTAGTAAGCCTTATTGACAGAATAGAACTATTATAATATACATGCGTAACTAATGCCTTTTCCTATAGAAAAACACAATTTTACCACAGAATTGCATTATAATTTAATCGCAAACGCATTGGAAATCAGTAAAAAATTGCTTACCAGGAATTAATGTAGTCCTTATAAACAGGGGAAGGCCGTTATGTGTATAATAAAGAATATACCTATTTAAGGATATGTTTTTCGTAATGGCTTTTCATTTGAAGTTGTGCTGTATTAGACTGACTGCTTTACTGCAACTTGGATAAATTGTTACTACAGTGAGCAATTGCCTCCTTTGAATGACGCATTGGAGTAGAAAAACTTTTCTCTGGACAAAGATATCGATTGTTGATTTTTACTGCAAGTGAACATTCTTCATGTTGGTAATGTTACGCGGGAGAATATCCCGGAGCTGCAATAGAAAGTTATTCCACATATCACTGGCAGACTATAGTTTGCTTCGCTTCATGAAACACTTTGGCTGCTCAGCTGTTCCAACAAGCAGAAGATATGAAAAGATTTATCGAAATAAGCCAGAACAGAATCGTTATATAAGAAAATTTTGAAAATTTCTACTTTGACACCTTTCACTGAACCGGTGCCATCAGAAATTTTATTTCACATCACTTTTTTTGGTGACGCGAGTTCATCGGTAATACATGCCATTTTTTTTCAAATTATAGATTTTTACTAATGTTTACCTACTACAAGGCCCAAGACGCACTCGAGATAGAGGGTTACTTTGTGATGTTTATTAACACAAATGGCAAGAAGTAAAGTTCATTGGGCCCACTCAAGAAAGTACTAACTTTGGATTTGAAGAGGAACCGGAAATAAGGGACAGAACTCTACTTCTGTTAAAAAACAAACAAACAAAAAAAAAACTAAAAGTGAAAACCGGAATATAGATTTATATAATAAGAATGTTAGAATGTGATCACGTGTTGTCGTGCTAATTTTTAATCCACCAAATTGTATATTATGATAATGGTATATAAAACCTTTCAATTTTTTTCTCTCCTACAGAGGTTGATGTGCCGTTGAACAAGAAAAATTAAACCAAACTTCTCTTTAACTCGTACATATACATATATATTTCTAAAGAATGAATGAATTTATTTTTAATCCGCCATTTTTATTACTTCATTATTATAGTAGATATTTCGTGTTTGAAACAGAAGCTCCATTTTTTTATTTAGTGTATTACGTCTATCGGCACGCGCATTCGAGAAATGCTAGTAAAGAAAATGTGTTCTCTGGCAGGGATTGAACTTTTTTAGTTTTTAGCGGAAATTACCGTTTGGTCCGATGTGCTTTACCGCTCGGCCATGAAAAACTTCATAGCAAGCCAGGTTCTATTTTGAGAAGGGCATTTTAATAGTTTAAAAGTAAACGTCAGCTTACTTTGTCATGTTGATATTCCTTTATGCGTCGAAGAAAAACTTTGTAAAATCATCCACCCATTTTCTTGTGATTTTTTTTTCTCTAAGGTAAATATAAGATAATTCGTTTTGATGTTTGGCCAATAAATCTGCATAATCTGGAAAATGAATTTTATTTCAACAAAACCTACACAAGCGAGGCAAAACATGATACACGTCAAACACATGAACGATATTTTTTTTACTTAAACGGTCGTTTTAAAAATTTAGCTCTTAATTTATTTTAACTGTTAGATTAAAAATCAGACGTTCATATGCTTAAAAGGAATCTCGTTTTATTTCCATAGATTTCCAAATCGTATTATATTTCGCCGGATTAAAAATTAGCAGGAAAAAAAGGAATTATAAAAGTCGTATAAGTAGGTACTGACAATACTTATTGCCTTGGTAAAAATTTAAAAAAATTAAATTTAAAATTTTTTTTAACAAATTCTCTGCTTTAAATTTGCTATAATTTCATTGTCAGGTGTATACAATCATTCCTAATGAATAAACATTTTATGTCAGTTATCTTCGACTTTTTAAAGAAAGCAATCTTCGCCATCTTGTTTTTGGCCACACATTTTGTTTGTATGCAATTTACAATCGATTAACTTGAACAGACATTCACAGAATAATTACTCTTCTTCAGTAAGACTTTCTAAATTTAAGACCACTAACAATGCTGTCATCTTTGGTTGGCGACAAAGAATTTAAGTTGTCTGTACACAGATCAAAGAAAACGACAGTTGTTAAATAATGCAAATCAGCAATACAATGTGCCGTGTGCCTTTTGATCTTTATAGCAGTTGAGATAGATAGATAGATAGATGTAGGTGTGTGTGTGATAGATAGATAGATAGATAGATAGATGTAGGTGTGTGTGTGATAGATAGATAGATGTAGGTGTGTGTGTGATAGATAGATAGATAGATGTAGGTGTGTGTGTGATAGATAGATGTAGGTGTGTGTGTGTGATAGATAGATAGATAGATGTAGGTAGGTGTGTGTGTGTGATAGATAGATAGATAGATGTAGGTAGGTGTGTGTGTGTGATAGATAGATAGATGTAGGTGTGTGTGTGATAGATAGAAATAAGCTGACTTAGGCAGTGTGTATAATAGTAACATGCCGGCCAGGGTAATGTGGGCAGAAGTTTTTCAGACACTGATTGGAATCTGCATGAGCGGATGATGATATTCTGAGATTCCCAGAAAGTGAAATAAAATGGCAGGATGTCCCGTGCTTCTTTAGCGGTCGATGAAATATATCGCGCATATTGACATTGATAGAATATTGGATTTTCATGGGAAAATAAGTTTCAACTTATTTTAAATCTGATTCCAAATTAGTTTATATTATCCTAATAAAAGAAAACAAGACTTAAAAATAAATCACATCAGTTAAAAAAAAAGACTATAGAGAGAGAAACTACATTTCGTCGACATTAATGAGAACACAAACAGCAGATATAGACATTAGATACAGCAGGTCGACTGCAATGAAGTAGTGGCTACGCTCATTCTTGTCAGTGAACCACGCAAATAAAAAGCAGTAGACTTAACATGATACAATATGTTGCAATAATAGAAGCTCAACATGTTAAATATTTAGGACAATAAGATGTATAGTATTTGCGAGCCGAAAAAAGCGCATGCTTCACGAGTTTTCGAGGCCATTCTCCTGTGCATAATACCAGAGTATGGACTTATATTAATTCGTAAGGGACGCAGTGTAATATTTAGATATTTTTTGAAGTTGTCTCATACGGTGACAAGAGTATATTTGTGGCTAGATTTAAAAGTAGCTCCCGAATGAAAATTAAGTAAACTTCAAATCAGTCATTTTTTAAAGTAAAAATATATAAATTGTTGATAATGAATTTATAAATATCTTCCAAGTTTTAACTGTCTGGTGCAGGACACAGGAAGGATCGAACTTACGAACATTAGCCTTTCATATTTAGCTGATAATGTTTTGCAGCGGGCGCTTTTAAGTAAATATTTTGATATTTACTTAGTCTAGCTCTGATAAAAAGCTTCAGTAGTGGGGCACCAAGAGAGGAGTAAGCTCACTATATTGGCGAATTGCCTGAGTTTAGCTTGTTAACCATAACTCAACGGTAGATACCCATCGATTATATATTTCTATACAAATTGCTAAATTTAAACGTGCTTGGTCGCCCATATAGTTTCATAATGGCACTGTTGTCTGTATTCAAGCTCATGTAAAAACCCCATATTTCAAATGCTGATTTTTCAGGTAGGCTACTTGGAAGTTTTCAAATATTTTTCTTACGCTCCATTTAGTCCAGTCGCGGACGAACAGAAAGAGTAAATAACATTTACTAAGATTAATTTAGTAAGATATAGGGTAATTAGTGTGAGGCACTTCGTGAGAATCAAATTCACTGGTCCAGTCCTGGCATGCGATACAAGATTGTTAGCTTCTGCCCCGTATTTGACAACTTACCAAGATTTTTAAACCTAGGAATTACTGGTGCGTATTATACACGAAAACTAAATACTATTTTTTTTCTGGCAACGCGAGTTCGAAAGCCAGTTATATCTACGACCAAAACTAACTAATATATAATATAGAGAGTACATTATCTCTCGAATGCGCAAGCCGGTAGACATAATTCACATCGTTTAAAATAACCATGTTTGTGTAGACGTCCGTCATGTTATCTACAAAAAAAAGCGTTTGTAGTAATATATATAAATTTCCCAACATAAATATTGAATACATTTTAGTCGGTTTCACTGTTCATGTCAAAAATAGATGTTATGTAATTTTCCTCTCTGGGAGAATTTTCGTTTCTTTTATATGTCGCTACAGATGAATAGCAACTGGAATATGTTTATCGTTTTGTTTCTCCTAGTGCGAACTTATTTTTGCCGTGAGTTTGTTGCATTTTGATGTGAACATGTTTCCTATAAATAAGGCATTAATTTTGTTTTCAAACATTTTTAGCCTATATGAACCGAGCAAAAAGTTAAATTTAGCTGCTACAAATTTTAAAACGTTAGTGCGGGCTATACGCGACATTTTTTCTAGAATTCCATCGTTCAAACTTAAGGGTGAGTCTTATACGTGCATAATTGCAGTATTTATTTCAGTTGAACAACGAAGTCTTTGTGCGACCTGCATTAGCATTGTTGATCACTCTTCAGCTTCACTCATCGAGATTATAAAACGGTCATTGCGTTGGATTTACTTTCTTTTAACAATTCAATTTGATGAATAAATCCAATGCTTCAATATTGTCTAGACACTGGTTCTGGAAGATCCGGTACATTTGAAGAATAGATATTAATGCAACTAGAGTGTAAGATATTAGATAAGATTGTATTATTTATTAGACCTGTCATATAGTCTCAATATTTATGCTTCTTTAAGATTATGTAACTCTTAGATCTTAAAACTATCCAAACAAGAACCTCATAAAAGCCGTTTCATTGTGAATATAGTGAGTTCAATCCTCACCGTGTGCTCCATTATTGACGACTTGCGCAAGAGTAAGTTATGGTTAATATTCATTGTAGAGAGGAGGTTAGTTAACTAGCCTCAAAGAAAATTACTGATAACTTCGATCATCACGGAGTCTCTTCCCCCAACCCTTCTATCGTGGCTCTGTCAGAGAAAGCAGTTTAGTAGGAAGGACTTAGACGGGTGACTATGAAATTAAAGTACTAATAAACCAACTGAAGGCTTTGTCCTAGAAAAACTTACTAAATAACTATTGTATGTTTTTTAGTCTAAAGTCAACCGTTGTTTCCCACATATCTCTATAAACTGCATTTTACTCTGTAACCATCTACCTCGAGTGGCTCTTGGACCTTGTACAAATTGAACCTACTCCAACAGTTTTTTTTTCAATTCCCGCTCGTGGAACATCCTTCTGTTTACTTGCTTCCCTGATAACTACAATCTTCAAAAATTTAAACGCATGTCACCATCTATTTTCTTGGTTCCCATTCATCTTTTGTCCTTTCCTCAATCCTCCCTATACTCAGTCTTTTCTCTCTTTCACTCTGTAAACCACCTGCGTACTAGTGACATTTCCGCCT
This sequence comes from Acanthosepion esculentum, assembly GCA_964036315.1. Lineage (NCBI taxonomy): Eukaryota > Metazoa > Mollusca > Cephalopoda > Sepiida > Sepiidae > Acanthosepion > Acanthosepion esculentum. The sequence goes on from OZ038497.1 coordinate 61,413,526, forward strand.
TCCTTGGAGTGAAATGATATATACAAGCAAATAATCCGTTGGTATATAATCAAAGTGAATCCTAATATAAAATATTAAAACTGATTCACAAAAAGAGCTCAAGAGCATATAAATTTCATAGAATAGAAATCCAAATTTACCTCATTCGAATAGCTATTTCAACCAACAAGTCCTATATTGGCATTGTCAACTCAGAAGTGTGAAGGAATAAAATAGGAACTTAAAATGTAAACTTAAAAAAAAAAAAAAGTGAGAGAAAAGAAAGGAAGCGGGAGATATAGACATTAAATTAACCCAACCCCCAGTATATATTTATTTTGTAAAAAATACAACATTGTGGCACAAGGCCGAATGGGAAGTGGGGAAAGCTATCCTATTCCTAGTTAACCACAATCATGACTCCTCCACTAATTCATGATACAATAGTCTCCGAGGCCGAGAAAGGTCACTGGACCGCGGAATGACCTTCAAGGCCGATCGACACACTGAGGAAACTTGATAACCTTCCACGACCGCGACGGCGCTTACCCCAAGAAATGGTGGGGATAGTAAGGCTAGGGAAGGCGTCCCAGTCCAACACCCAGTATAATTGGAGGGAGGGTGGAAGTGTCTTGCTTAAATAGACAGTAAATATAACCTTGACCTATATATTAAAATATTAATATCCCAAGTCAGGTTGAAAATTAATCACAAAATTAAAGATACGAGTTCAAACAATTTTAAAAATTAAAATAGAAAATAGTAAATATTGGTTATAAACCAAAGAACAAAAATGTATTTGAAAAAATTTCCCAAATCAATGCTAGCAAAAAATATTTAAAAAATAACCATAAATAGATAGTATAGATAAAGAAAAATAACTTAAATTTTAATATTTTTTTTTTTTAAAACGGTAAAACCTAAAAGAAATATATAAAAATAAATAAAATAATAAAAAAATATATATAAAAAATTGTTGTGGTGTCCTCCCTCTGAGTCTATTGTGGACTCTTCTACTTACTATAAAATTAATAGGAAAGTAAGCCTCGGGGGAACAGTAGTATAGATTGTTTTACAGCTGCTGTCGAACTTTGCCTTTCGGTAGAAAGGAACCCGGATGAGGATGTGCCGAAGAGCAGTTTCGTCCGGGGAGGTAGACAGACTCGAACCCGTTTATGCGGGTTCTACGGGGATTTTTTTCTTTTTGGCTGAGCCTATGGGCTCGGATGACACGCGTTAAACTCTGCCTTGTGCCACATCTACCCTCGTGGTGAGGAGGGCTACTAAATATCAATAGTAGTATAGATTAAACGCTGGTCAACCGACACACACTCCCAAGTCATGTAATACTCTTCTGTTGTATTTACTGTTCAATACACGATTTATATGCAACCTCTTTTGTTATTTCTTAACCATTTACTTGATTACATCTTGGCGATGAAGGATTCGAAGAAACAGTCTTCACGTTAAATCAATTTTTTTTCGCCAGTGTCTACAACAATGGTGATGAAAAAAATTCTGCACAAAACTCTACGGCAAAAGGATATCCAGTGTTAATTACAACACTGTCAGTGAAAAATAACCAAACTCCGCAAAACAATAGGATTTCTACAAGTTCAATTCGGTGGTTGGGAAGAAGGTTGGTTAACTTTATTTTTTTTCTATTCCAACAAGACAGTAAAAGAAATGTACAAGTCAAATAGACTTAGTTTTCACTAATAGAGTAAAGTAAAAATTGACCCCTCTCTCTCTTTTAAATTTTTCTGAAAAAGAATTGTTCAAGTCAACTTATTGTTTGGTTAAATGAAAAAAATCCCCCCTTCATTTAATTTAAAATCGATGAATTTAAAAGTTCAATGCTAGAGTTGTTAAAACACCAACAGGAACAACAGCTACTGTTGGAACACAAATTTCACGACAGACAAGAGAAATTCCAACGAGAACAAGCAAAACGCCAACAAGAACAAGCAGAATTGAGTTTACAAAATGAAAAAAAAATGCACCTAGAAGTTCTGGTTAGACAACAGAAGCTTGAGGAATTGCTACGTCAAACACAGAATGAGCAAAGGCACTTATCCAACAAAAGCCAAAATGAAGATAGTGATAAAGCGTTCTCTCAAAATGCTATATGGTGTGTTATTGAAAACTTCACGTACGCACCTGAAAAAGAAATTACCTTCGCTTCGTACTTTAAACGTTACGAGGACTTATGGAATACGGATTGTGCTGACCATAAAAAGGTTCGCCTACTCCTCAGGAAATTAGGCATAGCAGAATATGCTAAGTTTGTTAATTATATTTTGCCTAAGAAAACCAGCGACTTGAAATTTAAAGAGGCGGTTCAATTATTAACAGAACTCTTTCCAAAAACGTCACTGTTCCACAAGCGTTGGAAATGCATGAATCTCACACGCAAAGAAAACGAAGGTTATACTATTTTCGCGAGTGTAGTCAAACACTGCGATGATTTCAAATTGGCAGAGTTAAGCGTTAATAATTTTAAATGCCCGATTTTCGTCCAGGGTTTGATTTCAGCGAAAGATGCCGAAATGTCGTAGGGTGCTTAACAAGCTTGAAAACTAGTCCAACGTTACATTACAGCAAGTTGTCGAAGATTGCCAACGTTTCGTGAGTGTCAGAGGATTCGAAAAACTTCGAACAGAGTGATGTGGCTCACATTAAAAAAAAAATACGCCAAAGAAAAATTAAGGACCAAATAAAAATAGTTACTTTGACGTCAAGGCCATGTTTTGGGTGTGGTCAATTACATGGGTATAGAGATTGTACTTTTAAAGATAAAAAATGTTTTAACTGCGATAAAGTGGAACACAAGTTCCCACTGCAGGTTTAAGATCAAGACAAAAGTTGTGAAAATTACCAAGTCTGATGAACCAAAATGTAGTAACATCACAAAATATACTTGAGTACAAATATTTAACAAAAATATACGGCTACAGCTTGATTCGGGTTCAGACTTACCCAATTTTTTCCATGTTTGATAATTATAGATAAGCCGTCATTAAGAACGAACCTAATAGCCAAAGGAGTAACTGGCGACCCTATTAAGTTTATGGGTGAACTTATAACGAATATGTCTTTCAAATGTAAAACGTTAAAACTTACGGCGTATATTATGAAAAATACGGATAATCTGTTCGGGACTGATTGGTTAGAACAGTTTCAACTTTGGGATATGCCTATTAACTCATGTCGAAAATTTGACTAACGAAGCAGAAAAGTTGAAAGGTGAACTTAAAAAAAAATTTCCGACGTTTTCAGTGGAGGACTAGGAAAATGCACAAAAATGTCTGCTAAGCTTGAGTTAAAGCCAGACGTAAACCCAGTTTTTAAGAAAAAAAGCAACGTTCCATTTGCCTCGTTAAATCAAATTGACGAAGAGTTGAATCGACTTGAGGAAATGGGAGTCCTGGCAAAGGTGGAATATAGCGAATGGGCACCTCCCACAGTTTATATTAAAAAGAAGAGCAAAGAAATTCATGTATGTGCTGACTTCTCTACGGGGCTGAACAGCACCCTAAAGGATCACCATTACCCCCTGCCAAGTCCAGAGGAAATTCGCTAAGCTCAGTGGAGGAAAATTTTTCTCTAAGATTGGCTTAAGCGACGCTTATCTACAAATACCCGTAGACGAGGAATGCTCGTAGCTCCTTTGTATAAACACCCACAAGGGTTTATACAAATTTTTAAGACTTCCGTTCGTGGTTAAGGTCGTCCTTTCCATTTTTCAATAGGTCATGGACACGATGTTAAATGGTCTGGATTTTGCGGTGGCCTATCTCGATGACGTTCTAATGAAAAGTGAGACTCTTCCACATACTATAAAATTAGTAGGAAAGTAAGCTTTGGGTGAACAGTAGTATAGATTGAACGACGGTCAACCGACACACATTCCCAAGCCGTGTAATACTCTTCTGTTGTATTTATTGTTCAATACACGGTTTATCTGCAACCTCTTGTTTTATTTCCTAACCATTTACTTGGTTAGAACAAAAATAATTACAAAAACAAATAATTAAAATTAATAAAAACAAATTATTATTATTATTATTAATAATAATAATAATAATAATAAACAAAAATAAAAGCAAGATGATAAAAGAATTAGAGTAATGAATGTAAAAAAAATAATTATGAAGATAAAAAATAAAATTTCTGAAGTTAGTGGAAGGTTATCAGATAGGATTGAAACGGAGTTGAAGTAACGATAGATGTGTTAGATGATAAAAGATTAGGATCAATATTTTACATCAGTTTAAACCTACTCCTGTGACGACCTTTGGAAACTAACTCGTTCCTTTGGTTTAGTAGTATACTTTCATTATCGAATTGTATTATTCTAATCTTCTCTTCTAAATATATTTTACATCTACCCATAAAATTATCAGGGGTGTGAGCAAAACCAATAATTTTCCAGTCAATCTGAGAGTTCGGATCTTTCTCCCTCAATTCCCAAAAGTTTTTGGAAAGAGCAGTTTGGTATTTTAATTTGGGCTTGGAAAAAGTCTTCGTTTCCATTACCCCACGGAAATTCCAATGTAAATATTGTGATTTAACTTATTTTCTTTGGGGTAAATAGTTTCTTGGTAAATAACCTTCGAAGCTCTGCATTTTCTTTCGACTGGGCAATGTTCGCTATTTCTACAATTACCGGGGAGATCCATACCAGGTTTATTGTTGATCCCCATAGAATTTACTCAGAATGTAGTTATGGGGGTCGATAATTTTGTACATGTTATTTGTGCAGGAATAGCATATTTTGATAGTTTATATGCATTATTATTAAAAAAAAAAAACAACAAAAAAAACATGCTGAATACAATCCGAAACACTTTTTTGTGGAAAACGTGTGCACAGTAAAACTTCAACTCCGCCTTATCAACAAAATATTTAGTTTTATTCTGCTATACCACGTCAGTAAGAAAAAATATTCATTTTAAAGAAGGAAGAATAACCGATACGAGCGAATAAGGATAACTTTTATTGCATTGTTTCTTCACAGAAATTTTCTTGCAAATTTAAGCCTCAACACTGAAAATCCATTCCTCAAGTAGACCCACACCTCAAATGATGGATGCCCATTCTAATATCAATGGCAGCTTCCAGTGTATGACAATCTCGGGAGTGATTCCTGATACGAAGCTGTCCGAATTAAATATCCATTGTGATCGCGAAAGGTGCCTTCCTAAAGCTAAGTAAAATATTAAGAAACAAGAAAATTAGTCTTCCTGTATAGCAGTGAATGCTGGATCATCTCCAAACAGATGAAAGGAAACTTGAGGCGATAGAAATGTGGTTCTACAAAAGGATGCTGATACTACCACGAATAGAACATGTTAGCAACGATAGAGTTTTAGAGAAGAAATAGGACACTTGTATAACATCAAAGAGACAGTTGAATTTTCTAGGGCACATAATGAGGAAAGATGGCTTAGAAAATTTGATACCAATGCTAATCAGTACAGTATGCTGTTTTCAAATTTCTGGCTGGGTGAATTGCGTCATGGTGCTGTTTTCTCACAGATGGTGCCCAAATGACCCTACAATACTATGCAGTCAACTAAATCAAAAACAAGGCGCATGCGTGAAATTAAAAACATAAAATGGCGATAATTTACCCATCGCACCCCGTATTTTCAACGAACATAGTTAAATACTTGAATTATATGAATATATTTTGGTATTAAGTTAAAAGCAATAACGCTAGTATAAGTTATCTTTAAACCATTAGAAACGTTAGAAACTCAAGAATCTATCATATTAGATTCTTTAATGGTTAACAAGCTTGTCTCGTTAAATCATTTACGACTGAGGTTGTTCGTTTCTCACTGGGTGTCTCATACTTTCGTCCTTGTGCCACATCTAAGCTGCGCTTAGAAAAATCACCATATTAAATTCTTTGATAAATTTCTTGTGTCCTAACACAACAACCAAACACTTCGTAAAAAAATCAGCGATATTTAGCTTTTGTCGAACACTATTTCTTTGGGTTGGCTTAACGGTTATACAGTTTAGAAGTATATTCTGTATACGCATTATTCTAAAACCTCAGTTCAAGCTGGATGATAGGGATGAACTTAATAAGTCGGCCAATAATCCGTCCGGATTAAGAGAGGTATACCCACCACCATTCGTTACGAAAAATTGATTTGTCAGTAGTTTTTCCTTGTTGTTAAAATCCAATTTCTTGTAGGCTATCATGCACTTTTTGTGTAGAATTTATGCTCAAAATAAAAATCACTTATGCTGTACGTTACAACCATTTTCTTCTTGTGATATCTGGACAGGTTATTTTTAATAATGGTCGGCATTACTAAATCAGAAAATAAGATAAAATTAACGTTATTTTAATTATTTCCTTTCTGTATAAAGCATTATTTTTTAAAATCTAATTTTGAATTAAATAATTTAGGTTTTCTTCTAGTATTTGTTATACTCGACCGTCTTTAGCACAAACATTTTTACAGTTAGAGCGCTGTAATATTTAATCTTTTTGAATTTGGGATGTACAGTTTGGTGGTATGATGTATACATATTCTTATACAGAAGTTCCTTTTTAGGATTGTGTGACCGTCGCATAAAAATGTTACTTCTGTAAAGTATTTTTTTAAAGTAAAATGTACAAATGAAATATAACTTCCGTTTCTAGCCATGTGGAAAGTTGACAGGAAAACTTCTATTCCCAAACCATGTAACCTGTTTGTATTTTTCCCAGTGAAGTATAGTAATTTTTTAATCATTTCACCCCAAGCAAAACAATAAAGCCACTATGATGCAAAGGGTTGATGGGAGTGCGAGAATGAGGTAAAGAAAATGATTTAGAGAGAACAAGTTCGAACAGAAATTTAGATAGACGATAATGCTTGACAGAATTTAAATGTTTGGAGATCAAAGTTTATTAGAAAGCAAGAAACCGGAAGAGTTCCGTAAGCGAGAAATGCGAGAGAAGAAACTGTTAGCATAGAACCTGCGGTTACATCTAGCCATTTCAACTGCAAGCTGAGGAGACCTTGCCGCCAATCTAGTAATACACTTAAATTCATAAAGTCCAGTTACCAAAGAGTAAAGCTCACGAGAACAATTACTATAAAAAATATTTTTAGAAAAGGTACAGGAAAGCTACGTTACGGGGGTGGCAGATTCTGAAGCAGAGATGCCAGGCTTGATAAAATAAAATGTTATTGGACCTGACTTATAATACAATATTAAAAGAGTATAACATTAAATTCTGGTGAAAAAAAGCAATGTTTGTAGGAATACGATTTTTCACACATTCTTAGATGAAGAGATTCTTTTTCCTTTTAAGTCAATTTAATAACTTGGGTTTCTCAAGAATCTTGTCTCCAGGTCCTCTTTAAGTAAATTTAATGATCAAGATTTTTTAGGAATTTTGTCTCCAGTCTGCCTTTGAATTAGCAAACATAAAATTTTGTCAGTAATTTTTAGATAATCATAAAAGTAGTCCTTTGAAAAACTGACCACTCAAAAGCTGAGTGGGTGGTCCCCTTTTCTGGAACAAGTAGATTGATAGGGGGTGGTGGGTCCCCCAGCCAGTATCTATAAAATGAGTAGTCAGTCAGGGAAGCGGGTAGTAATGAATAAATCAGCAGTATATTCAAATCACAGTTACACCGTTTTCGTTCCACTAACCATGTTCGAGAACATCACGTATGAGTTAATTTTCCCTTGTGAGGTTGCTTGTCTCTTCCGTCGATTCGAATCCTACCAGAGAGCGTAAATCTTTAATAGTATTTCTCGAACATTCATAAATAAACGGAGCATCTACTCAAATACGAGTAGCCATTAAAAATAAGTTAGTGATATTATATATTGGATAAAGAGTTCGATTCGAAATTCTCAGGCCAGAAACCTGAAGGTCGTAGTGTACAACGACTGAAAACATGATTATAACAATCAAGACTGGCTCAGTAATCCAAGTACATCAATGTATAGTAATTCCTTATGTAAGAGTTTCAGGCCAAAATGAAACTAAGCTTGATACAAGGCTAAGTTCATGAGCATCAAGGTAACAAGCAATGCCTTGCTAAAAATCTGTACGCAAACTATTTACACTTACAGCGGAAGATATTAGCGGAATAATAATCTTCTGTAAAGCGAAACTGTTTAAACATAATGACTTTTCGAAAATTTAGAGGACAGTAAATTTTGGAACGTTTGGAGACAAAAATCTGATATACAATGTACTTACACTTCCTTGTTTATTTTGGTGCCTATTTCTCTCTCTTTCTCTTCAATTTAACGTAATTGACCAACAACAGATACACAGACACAGCTGCAGCTTATACTAGCACAATGTTGAAATCCGGATTTATCATTAGTTCTGCAGTAACTAAAACGCAATTGGCTGCCATATATAAAGGGTTTCGTTTAAGCATTTGTACCGTTTTAATTGTTGGCAGTTTTAATGACTTGAGGTTTATCCGCTTCGTGTATTTTATTTATATCCATGTCCATCTCCGAAACAAACATCGAACAGAACTGTGGCCACTTTTAAATTCTTTGAAATAACACATTATAACAATAGTGACTTTAACAAGTATAAATCTCGTGAGGTTAGCGATTATTCAAGTTCAACAGCCAGCGGGTCAGTCAGTCAATCAACAATCTTACTTGCCTATCCAATAGAAAGATGTCTGGCTACCTGTTCTGATATCCTTCTTGTGGAGACTTCATGCCAGTGTCGAGTTGCTGATAAAGAAACACGTAAGCGTTATTCACTGGTGACATTTAGACGAGCAATCAGTGAATACATTGTATTTAACTCTGTCCATATTTCTGGTTCATAGCAAGAGATCTCGGCTAATGTAAATTAAGACACGTACCTATTAGCTGAATTAGCTTTTCATTTTCCTGTATTTTTCAGTACCACATTTTCTGTCACACAGACACTTATAATTTTTTCTTCAAGTTACATTACAGATAAGAGTCGTCAATTATTGTTAAATACTCATGATCGTTGATTGAATGGTTGAGAAAAAAGCTAAAAATAAGAGGAAAGAAATAAGGTTAAAAATAAGTTTCCACCAAATCTTCTATGTGCTGTCTTCTTTCAGGATGTAGCGATCATGCTTCTCTACGTTTTCCTGTCCTCTGGAGTTCTTCGTAAACTCTTGTTATCCCACCTAATCGCTGTTCTGCCATCCATTTACACAAGCTCGCTAGGTAAGTTATGCGTTGTTTTCTTCTGTCCCTTTTGCTTTCAATCCGCCCTGTGAGTATGAAAATTTCCAAGCCGCCTTTCTTCATTATGTTCCTAGAAATTTCGATTATCTTTTTCTGATAACTGTCAGTTTGCTTCCATTTTTTTTTTAACTTCATGTTCGGTCTATGGTATTTTCAGCATACTTCTGTAGAAACTCGTTACTTTTGCTTCAAGTCTCTTTACCTGTGAGACTGCCCGGCCTTCACTGCCATATAGCACTGATATTATGTAACAGTCCAACACTTGTTTCTAGAGAAATTTTCTTGTTTCTTAATACTTTGCTTAGCCTTTAGAAGGCATCTTTCACTATTCCAATGAACTTTCGGATTTAGGTTTTTCACTTTCTGTCTCCTGTTAAAACACTTCCCAGATATTTAAATTGTTGCACTTAGTTGATTTTGGCATCGTCGGTTTGTAATTTACATGTTGGGCTGTTCATTTTACTGACGACCATGCCCTATCTTTTCGCAATTGATTTTTAGTCCTTTCTTGATGTAGGAGGTCTCGTTTCAGTTTTGTGTCTACTATCAGTACTGTCATCTGCATATCATAAGTTAAGATTGTGGTCATCAATAATGAATCCTGGTAGGATTTCTAATTCACTCAGAATTGATTCATTTTATAAGATGAATAAATTCGGCGAAAAGAGACATCCTTGTCTTACACCACTTTCTAAATTCACTTTCTATCTGTATGCAGGCGGTTTGCTGCCAGTATAGGTTCTGGATTCTTCTAATATCCTTCCCAAATATTTCAAGGTTACTTAGCATTTGCGACAGTTCTTTGTGAACTACTTTACATTAGAATGGTTCATATAAACGTCAAAACGTAACCCTTCCTCTTGAGACTATTATACTGATTTTGAACTAATGCTCTTGAAAAAGCATGAATCCACTTTCCCTGTGCTCTCTTATCGCCACAAAATGTTTCGTCACAGTATTTGCTGAAGATTAGTGAGAAGAGACTTCTACAAATCACTCACCTATAATTTCTTTACTTGCTGAGGCACCAGTAAGAAAGCTGTAGCATTCATTGCCAACTTTGAATCAGTCGGCTAGACATTCGTGTATTTTCCCGTTGGTACCAACAGTCAGTTTGAAACCAAGTAAAAAAACAAGATTTTCCATACTGGTTTTTAAGGTAGGCAAATATTCCCGACTTGGAAGAATGGCACAATACAATCTTCCTATTCTGCGTTTTCACTTAGGCATATAAATTAGATGAAATGGAGTAAGTTTTCTCTTTGTTACTATGAAATGGCAAGCATATTGGATAAGCTAAGTGTTTTATTTATGTCGCTTGATGATATTAAGAATATTTTAATATCTTTTAATTATTTTAAATCATCTCATACCAAGCAAGGCAGTAAAACCACAAGGAGTTACTGAATGTGAAAGAATGAGAAAAAGGCGATTATTAATGAGCGAGAACAATAGTATTCAAGAAGACAGTATATAACGATTGACATTGCATTTACATTTCTGAACATCAAAACGGGCTGGAAATCATGAAGTCCGAAGAGAGTTCTACAAGCGAGAAGCGTGAGAAAATAAACTGTTAGCATAGAACTTAGTTACATATAGCCAGATCGACTGTAAATTGACAAGACTTTGTTGCCAATCTAGTACTGCGCTTAAATTCATAAAGTCTAGGTACATAGTGACGAGTTCATCCGAACAATTACCATGAAAGTATTTATAGAAAAGGCGCAAGGAAGCCACATTACAGCGGTGCGTAAAAGACTAAAGCCGAGATGCCAGGCCAGGACCAATAATATTGCATATTTTTATTTTTAACAAAATAAATATACAGCGGGGGAACCGGGCCGTGCGTTTCAGCAGTATTCAAAGTATGAACAAATGGTAAACTTATATGTAAGATACATTCGGACGAGAAAAATTGACTAGCGCGATACAGTGAAGCAATTTTCTTAGCAGCAGACCCAGCAATGGATTCTATATCTTTCCACTTCATGTCAGCCGAGAAAGCGCAACTAATCTCTCATGAATGTTAGTATTAGCTATGCTGATATTTTTTTTAATTGTATTGTGACAATTGCGATATCAGCATGCAATAAAAATGTCAAAATTGGCATGTTTGTTTTTATTGATTTTTGTTGTTGTTTTTTTTTATGTGAGGGTAATGTGAGGGATTAAACGTGTCAAAGTGTTTGTAAATTTTCGTTCTTGAGATTTCTCATTCAATACTGCTGTACATGTTATTACCAACGTGGGACAAACAAAAAGGATTCCCCATTTGCAATATCGCTCTACACCCAAAGAAAGTGATACTGTTTTTTTATCAAATGGTAAACGTTTAATAAAAATTGGCTATCGAATAAGATTAATAACACGAATTATATATAGGAGGAAATGATATATAATTCTTTATATACCAGAACAATGTTAGGAAAATCAATGACAAAAAGGAAAATTATTTCTTGTGGCGATATATACACATACAATTTTATCATTTAAAAATGATAATATTAACTAATTTGGTAACTGCATTGTACTTTTAAAACATCAAACTTTTCTTGTACTTCCTAGTTTGAAGTTACGTGTTAACAAAAGTAATAAGATAAAGAGAAATAAAGGGAACGACAGAAGACCAACTAAGTTTAATAGTAAAAAGTTTTATTATAATTTTAGTGATTTGGTTTGTGGCTAAAACGGAAAAAATCTTACCGGCAAGAAGTTAAAAATACTTCAGCAAAGTAACTTCAGTTGGGAGTTGCTGGGTTTTTGCAACATAGTTTACTTGTCTGGTCAGCGAATGGTAGTAAACGGAATGCTCTGAAGCAGATTTCTACAACTGTCTTAGCCAGCCATTCGCTTAATTTTGGCACCAACAAACGAATACCCGGATAAAAGACCTCGATTTTCTAAGGTCATTCGACTACATCAAAGAGTTGAAGTTTCATTTCTAAAAATAGATTCCCTTAACAGTTGAATACTCGCTGAATATTAAACAAAGCAAATATTTTATCATTGAATAATTAGAATTTCTACGTCACTAAAAGAAAAATGAGAATATGTGACGTAGAAAAGTTTAACATGCGCATACACATTGCATACAAGCCTATCGTGAAAATTTCTCGGTCCGACCCAATTTTAAGCCCTATAGTCGTGGTTGGCAACCAGTTTAGAAGAACTCTAAAATAGGTATGTTCATGAGATCCATAAAAAATAGCAAACCATGAATAAAAAAGGCCTTAAACTTGATGAAAATAATTTATCGTCTAAATGTTTATTATCGAGAAGAAAGATCAAAGTATTCTTTTGAATATTTTTTTACATTTTTTAATAATTTCTAGCACGTCCCAAATTTTCGTTAAAAATCTTGAATTTTTTTGAATCGGCAAAACTGACAGCAAATCAATCGTCAGCCACTTTTTAAACTTTTGTTTACAAAAGTGAAAGTCTCCGTTTAAAATTCATTTAATAAATCAATTATGATTTTTTTTAAAATTAATTTAAGAAAATTAGAAATTATAAAGTTTATTTAATATATTTTGAAACAAAGATTACTTACTTTTTGCGCTGAAAAAAATGTTTTTTAAAATGAGAGAAAGTCGGTCTTAACAGCGGTGTTGATTGACGAGTGACATCTTACGTGAGGAAAGTTATAGTACGGAAGTCATAAGTGACAGTTTACCTTTACGTGAACAACTTATTTACCTCGTTATTTTTAAGTAGGCATAGCATGATTAAAACGGCCTTAAACTTTGCGAAAGCAGAATTTTATCGCCAAAATGTTTGTTACTATTAAGGGGAAAGAACAAAGTAATTTTTAAATATTTAAAAAAAAAATTTTCTGTCTTTAAACTTTCAGAAACTATTCAGGGATTATAGAAATTATTATAAATGTTTTTTTTTTTAGTCATATATACACACACACACACACACATATTATCCACCCCCGATAAATAATTTAATGAAAACTCTAGAAATTCAATGTTGAAGCACGCAAGTCATTATATACAAAATCAAGTCACATGATGTTTTTATTGTATCATGTTTCTTCCGGGGTTCCGTACATTTGAATTATAACTGTTTTTATTGACACAAAAGGCAAGGAACAGTTAGATTTTTGTAATTGTTGGTCCGTTGATTGTAAAAAGCTTGTGCAATTTATAATCTATACAGATACATATACTTAAAAAAACATTAAATCCAGGATTGGGCATTTCCACTAATTTTACAATATTTAACAACTTTAATGTAAGAATAATAAAATAATTTATGAAATAACAATTAATTCTTTTAAAAATTCATTTTTCATCGAAAAATTTTTTTGCCTTCAGACAATATTTTGCATATTCATAAAAACAAATAAAAGCAGCTAAAAGCATTTAAAATTAAATAATATCTTTGTTTTATTGCGTTTTGTATGTTACAATTCAGAGCTGATTTTAGGTAGACGAGGTCGGATTTAAAAAAAAAACAAAACCTGATTTACTTTCCTCAAAGCCTTGTGTTTTAAACTAATATAATGGCTTGCGTGCTTGGGCATTGAATTTTTAGAGTTTTCATTATATATTTTTATAATGACTTTAAAACAATATTTATAATAACTTCCATCATTCCTGAATAGTTTCTGAAAGTTTAGTTAAAATCTGACAATTATTTCTAATTTTGCAAGATTTTCAAAATTAATGTCAGTCATAAAAAAATGCACAAAAAATTCGCCATGTTATTTACTAGAGTTCCGGTGATGACGAGAAACAAGGTTTTTCTATCAAAAGTTAGAATGTTCTAATAAAGACAGAAAAATTTTAAAAAATAATTAAAAATTACTTTGTTCTTGCCTCTTAATAGTAACAAACAATTAGACGATAAAATTTTGTTTTCGTCAAGTTTGGCGTCTTTTTCCTCAGACTATGCTCTATTTTTTTTTTTTTTTTTTTTTTTTAGCAATTATCCATGACTCTCAACAATTGTAACATTGTCACTACATCCTCTGTGGCTTGAACTACAGCCGTTGCTTCACAGTGGATTGCATCGGCTGTCTTCTGGCCAAAAGTCGTACAGTGTCGATTTCAATGAACGTCAGGTGAAAGATTCTTGTAATAATAAATGACATAACACTTAGGGACTCTAACGGCCAATTTTTTTTGTTTCCAGCAGGGAAATGTCACTGATCATTCGCCAGCGACGGAGAGGACGCGGTAAGTGCGATAACTTCACTACACGTCTTTATATTTTAGGCTTCTGCCCGTTACCAAGACAAAAAACTAAAGAATTTTGGGAAAGAAGAACTTTTTCATCCAGGAAATCACGTCTCTTTGCTCGTTGCTGATTAGTCAATTCACGGCCGAAGGAAAAGACCTCGCCATATCCTGCTGCTTTTTTTTTTTTTTTTTTGCGGGGCATGTGACGGTCAGTTAACCATGTCAAATATATTTTATTTCTGAAATACGATATATTTATAACAAACTGTTTATTAAGTGGTGTTTTTTCCTCTTTTTATCCTTGAACTTAAATGATTTTCCTTTATTCTATAACCACAATGTTATACAATGAGGATGAGAAGAAGGTAAATAAATACTAATTATTTTAATATAGACATGCACTGGAAACCAGGGAAAAATAGATTGGCAGTTATCAGGAATTAATGGAAGCATTAATAACAGATATATATAATTTTGCCAGTGAAAAGTAGTGCAAATAATAAAATGTATTCAAAGTAGGAAAAAAATGGATTTATTCGTAGTCTGGAATTATTGTAAGCGTTATGCATAAAAAAATATATATTTCTGAATAGATTTCATGTAAATGTATAGCTAATGATTTATTATAGAAATGCATTGACATGCGGAAGAACGGGATTGGCAGTCTTTATGAATTCATGCTCGTTTGACTAGTTTTTAGCTTTATGAATTATAGCAATAAAATGAAAAGCAAATGTGGTTAACGTTACTCTCGGTTACATATGCCATCATGGACTTATTTAATCTGGTATAAGACAGTGAGGACCGAAATTACAAAACAGTGATTGCTACCAGGATTCATTATTGGCGGGCATAACATTAGATACGCAGATGACAGTGTTGATAGCAGATATAGAAGGGAAACTGCAGGGACTCCTACAGAAGATAGTAAAAGAAAGCAGGAAGAAAGAACGAAACGGCAATTATAAGACGTCAGAATGTATGGTTGTCAGCAAAAGAAACTGCCCAATATGCAAGCTACAAACTGAAGATACGAAAATGAAGCATGTATACAAATGTAAATATCTAGGAATAGTTTTAATAGAGGATGGAAAATGACACCGAAATCCGAAGGCGTATTGGGATAGCGAAAGCTGCCTTCCAAAAGCAAGCAAAGTATTTAACAGGAAAATGTCGTTAGAAACAGAGTACTGAACCATTATGCAATATCAGTCCTCCTATATAGACAATCTAATCACGTGAAGACAACACTTGAGACAGCAGAAATTTAGCACCAGAAAGACAGTTGAAATTTCTAGGCCATGTAATGAGGAAAGAGGGCTTGGAAACTTTGACACTCACAAGATATACTGAAGGTAAAAGGGACAGATGAAAACAGCGCATAACCCCTGCCTTACAAGCGTGTGTAAATGGATGGCAGAATGGTGATTAGGAGAGATAGCAAAAATAGAAACTTTACTAAGAGCTACAAACTACAGGAAAATGTGGAGAGACATGATCACCAACGTCCTGAAGAGACGGCACATAGAAAATGAAGTAATAGTCAATCAGAAAAGTATGAAAAATTCGGAGGCGCCATTGACTGATATTAGTATCCAAACTTCGAACAGGTGCAGTTGTGGAAAGCTTGTCGTTCTTTATCTCTTAGGAAATTGTCCCAAGGCAATCTTTTGAAAATCATTACTGAATTTTGGATTAATTGGGTCAAAATTAAAATAAAGGTAAAATCATAATTTTATCATGCAGAAAATATAAAAATGAAATTTACTGAATTTTTCCAATTCTTTCTACATCTACTGTAGGTACCTCCACTGAGTTACTAAAAAATTAACATACCATAATGAAAAAATGCCCCCAAATTAATAGTTTTATAATCAAAATCTTTCATTAAGAGGAAAGACCAGAGGGATTTTTTATTATTAAATTATATTTTTTATCCTTTGTA